>JBBGBA010000069.1:0-561568 GCA_038088335.1 Mesorhabditis sp. LJ9110
TTGGCTGAAAATTTTACAAAAACCTAATTTTAATATCGAAAGCAGCAATTTTTCAAAAATTTTTGGTGTGTGCAGTCGCTTCGGAACCCTTCTTTACCAATTCACGCTTCTTCCCTATCGAAAAAATGCTTCTCCGAGGCTGTAGGTGCGGAACATCCAAACGGAAGTGCATGCAAATATACACACACACACAAACACTATTTTTTTTATATTACTACCAGGGTTGAAACCGCTTCGCGGCTTTTCAACCCTGGCCCCGTCCAGGACCTGTGAAAATCCTTAATTTGCATGTTGCTTCCTGAATTCTAGCAAGAAAAAAGTGAAAAACGGCTTCTCTGTCCCTTTATATAGGCTCTTCCTACTTCCGGCGTATGCTAATTTCCCCTAACAAACAGTGTTTTACAAAAACCTATTTTTAATAGCGAAAACCACAATTTTTCAAAATTTTTATATATATATATATATAAAAAATGATAGTCTAATTAATTTTTCCATAAAAAAATAACCGAAAATAAGTCATAGAATAGAAATGCCAATTTCTAAACGCTAAAGCAGAAATTATGATGATTGTTCGAAGGCTTAGTAACAAGATCGAAAATTGCGGAGCCTAATAGAAATTTGAAACACCTCATTTCCACTACACCTCCCCACATTAACACCATACTGCTCAACCGACTAATTTAATAACCTAAATTAAAATTATGGTTCAACAAAAAATTAAAGTGTATTTCAACACTTTTTCCAAATAAAAAAATGTATTTTTTAGTCCTTTTTATCTCTCAAATTCTTTAATTTTGTGTCTATCTCTGATGCTGGAAAAACGAATGTTTTATTTTTATGAACAAAGCGGATATTCAGGATTTTCCTGAAATTTGGAAAAAAATACAATAGCCAAAAAAGTCTAGAGATTATCTGTAAAATTGAATTATGCCCGGATTAAAAGCAAATTTTGACTGAGGATTGAGCAAGCTATATTAATAAAAGCAGAAATTACACATTATCCCATCATTTTGAAACACTTTTTGCTCCGAAACAAGCAATAGAAACAGGATGCACGCAATTTTTGTTGGTGTTTATTATTTTTGATTCTCATTCTTTTGGCACAAAAAGAAACATAAAACAACGGAAGAAAAAGTGTAACATTTTAGTTTAAAAATTGCTTGTCTGGTGAATCAAGGGAAAAGCCTCAGAAAAATGCTCGGAAATGTAGTAAAAACAAGAATCGGTCCAAGACGCAAATAAATCCCTTCGGATGCAAAAATCCTTTACAATCCAGTAAAATAAATAAATGATGATAAACATCGAGTAAAATGTTATTACTTATTTTACTGATTTTACCCACTCCTCGAAAAACAAAGAATTTTTTTCAGACACCGACAATAAAAAATACCATCCTTTTAAATCGACAGGCTGTTGAATAAGCTTAAATTCGCACCGATAGGGATTTCTTTAATTAATTTTATGCGTAATAACTGAGAATTGCTTTTTAGTTATAATTATTCCCATTTTGTTGTAGCTAATTACACCATCTCAGATCAACCCAGCAGTATTTGGCAGCCGATAATCAAAAACTTTTGAAAATGTGAAACACGTTATTCAAAAAATATTTTGTAGCTTTCACGAATCTTTAGTCGCTTTCAAAATAATTATATCTACCTTTCATTTATCCAATAATAATAGTGCTAATCCAAATTCCAGTATCCTTCAAAAAACACAAAAATCGTTAAAAACCCCGGGAATTGATAGAAATTGCAGCCCCGGGAAGGCCAAAAAAAGAGAAACAAATTATTTAACAGCCTTATAAAATTAAAAGCAAGGCTTTAACGATAAAATAACAGCTATGCAAATTAACAAAAGAAAAAGTTAAAACAGCGTTGAGGGAAGGGGGCAGCCGGCTGAAGTCTTGCGCGTTCGCGGCCCCCCTCGCTGCCCCTTTCGCGAGACTGTTTGGGGTCGAATGGGGGGAAGAGAGAGGGAGCGAGGGAGCGAGGAGAGAGAGAGAGAGAGAGAGAGAGAGAGATAGGGAGGAATTCCCCCTCCCCTCGCCCCTCTCAAGGTCTTCTCGTCAACCCATCTCCCCCTCCTCTCTTGCCTCCGGTCTGATATACGGAACCTGGAGGGGTGAACACACATTCGCCCTCTTGCTCGCGTTAAAGGGACGTGCAAGTCGAAACTATGGATTTGTGGGTAAGGATTTTGGATGGATTTGTCTTATCAAAGCCTTTAAAGGGGCTAGCAAGGAAAAATTCAAAAATTTTGCCAATTGGGAGGCAATTTCAAAAAAGTTGCGGAAAAGTTAATTCAGAGAGACGACATTTTTGGTGCAGAATCTATTTTTTTTTGAGCCATCTGGAGTCATTCAAAAAGATTCTGTGTTTGCCAGTGCTTAGTAAAACCAATAATGTAAAATTGGCGGCGAGTCAGCCGATTACGCTATGAAAAAGGGGACGAGAGCACGGCTTAAGATGGAGCAAACCGATTTCCGCCGAATCACGCGTGATGGAGTAGTTTCCGCTCTCTCTCGCTCGCCTCCTCTCTCGCCCTCTCTCTAGCTTTCTCTCTCTCTCACTCTCCCTCTCTCGCCCTCTCGCTTTATCTGTTTCTCGCTCTCTCACTTTCTGTTTCTCTCTCTCGCAGCGCCGTGACGCGACCGCAACGCTGTTGATCTAGCCAGCTCCTTGCTCGTCCCATTAAAAAGACAATGACAGCACCCTAATTACCGTACTCCGCTAGACACCTTGATTGTCTCTATGTCTCTCTCTCTCTCTCTCTCTCTCTCTACTCTCTCTCTCTCTCTCTCTCTCTCTCTTTCTCTCTCTCGCTCTCTCTGCATCTCTGTCTCTCTCTCTCTCCCTATACCTCTGTACCTTTTGGATCTGTTTGTCAATCTGTGACTCTTCCTGTCTCAACACCGAGTACTGATTTATTAGCCAAAAAAGCAGAGAAACACAGAATTTTCTAATTAAGCACATTTTTGGTTGTCGGGTGATTTGGGTGGGGCGGGGCCGGCAGCGACAGCAGTAGATGAGCAACAGCAGCGAGGAGGTGACGGGAAAAGAAATAGAGGGGAGAGGGAGGGGGCGAGAGAAAGAGTGGGGTCAAGTGAGATACAGAGCGAGAGAGATAGCGAGAGATAGAGAGTGAACGGGGGGTTGTTTAGTGGCGTGTGATCCGCGTCCGATTCTCGCCGCTAAACGTGCCTGTAATGACTGTCAATATACGTGGGCAGGGTACCTGTTTCCCTTTTTCGTCGTCAGCTCCTCCATCTTCTTCCGGTCCACTTTCAGGATACGCTCGAGGGCCCTGGAAAAGAGGGGTAGGCTAGCAGAGATTGTTGAGGAACAGGAGAGGGCAGGTTAGCAGAGATTGTTGAGGAAGAGGAGAGGACAGGCTAGCAGAGATTGTTGAGGAAGAGGAGAGGGCAGGCTAGCAGAGATTGTTGAGGAAGAGGAGGGGGCCGGCTAGCAGAGAGAGATTGTTGAGGAAGAGGAGGGGGCCGGCTAGCAGAGATTGTTGAGGAAGAGGAGGGGGCCGGCTAGCAGATATTGTTGAGGAAGAGCCTTGCGTAGAAAGTAGCTGAAGACCAACTTGGAGATGTCCTTCATGGTGAAGCGGTCATTTGGGTTGTCGGACCAGCACTTCACTTCGATAATCTGCTTGACGTCGGGCGGCATATCCGGTGGCAGATCCATCCGGTATCCCTCCTTCACCTTGACGTTCACCTCGGCGACCGTCATCCCGGGGTACGGCTCGACGCCGTTGTTCAGAATCTCCCAGCACATGATCCCGTAGGCGAACACGTCCGTCTTCTGCGTGTAGATGGCGTTGCGCAGTGTCTCCGGGGCCAGCCAGCTGCAAAAGAAGCGTTATAAAAATTTTGCAAAATCCTGAAAAATCTCTGGGAGCTAGCCCCCTTTTAAATGGGCTCACCGAATGGGAACACGACGATGGGGGTCCATCTGGTATACGGTACCCTCACGGGTCAACCCAAAGTCGGAAATCTTCACGCGGTTGTCACCGTAGAGACAGTTTCGGGCGGCGATATCACGATGGAGCACCTCCTTCAGGTGCAGGTACTCGATGCCCCACGCCGACTGCAACAAGTTCAGTGAGACAATGCGTGAAAAATTGCGTACAAAACCGTTTGGTACTAGGTCACCGACTTCAAGCAGTACAATGTTCGATACCTGAACAATCATCTCGAGCTTCTTTTCCATGGGGCAGGCATTCTTCTGGAGGAACGAATCGAGGGCGCCCTGGTTCGCCAGCTCCATCACCACCATCAGCGGCTCCTGGCCGGCGGCCACGCCGTAGAACTGAAAAACTCGACGAGGTCGACAAGTTCAGTATGTTTGAGGAGCGCGGCAAGTTCAGCGCGTTCGACGATTTGAGCGCGTACGATCAAGATTAGCTCGACGCGTCGCGACGTTTGTCGAGCTCGGCAAGTTCAAGCAGTTCAGCCGCCCACCTTGACGACGTGCGGGTGCTCAAAGTTGCGCATCAGCCGCGCCTCGCGCATAATCTCCTTGATCTGTTCCTTGGTGAGCACCTCGAGCTTCGCCTAAACGGCATGGTGTTGGTGGTAAGCCCCGCTAACGCACCAGAGCCCCCCGCTAATGCTCAAGTACCCCAGTTATTGTCCCACCAATTTGACAGCGACATCGACCGTCTTGCCGTTCTTGAGCTTGAGCTTCCCCTTGTGCACTTCTCCAAAAGCGCCCTCTCCCAACTTCTTGGTGCACTCGATATCGGCATGATTCAGCTCCCATGGCTGTCGATTGATGGGGGTGGTGAGGAGGACATCATTCGACTTGGAGATGCTCTCTTTCTGCTTCTTGTGGTAGTCGACCATTGCCGAGATCGAGTCGAACGTGAACTTCTCGATCGACACCTTCCCTCCTTCGTGTTGTTTGATGACAAAGTGCTTGATGCCCTGGTCCTCGCCGCGCGACGGGTCCCACATCACCTGCAAATGCATTAATAGACACGCATATACCATCTAGCCAAAAAGCAAAAAGATTGTGACGCTGAGAGGACTCGAACCGGCGCCCTGGGAATCAGAGACCCCACCACTAACCACTAGACCACCCTTGAAGATCGTGGCCAATTGGTTAAGCGCTCCCTTTCAAATCACAAGGCCAGGGTTCAATCCCGTCCGGGACCAAAGTTTTTGTTTTTTGACGAGCAGCCGAAAAATGCCGAGTGGACTTCGACGTTGCTTTAATGACTCAAAAACGCTAAATACCAAAAAGCGAAGAGTCTGGCTCTCGTAGGACTCGAACTCGCACCCTGATATTGAGACACCCATTCACTAGCCACTTGATCACAGGCGCGACGCGTGGCCAAGCGCTAAAGCTCTCACTTTTGAGCCATACGGTCCGGGTTCGACCCCTTGCCGCTGCAAACTTTTTTGCTTTTGACCAGAAGCTGAGAAAAAGTCTTTTAAAGGCGCGGCGAAGCCTGGAAAGCCGTACCGACAAGACGAAGGCGCGCTGCTGGCCAGCGACGGGCTCGGTGGTGCGGACGAGGAAGTCGCCCTTGTTGCGCAACATCATCTTGATGTCCTCACGGGGCAACAGACCGTGGTACCACTTTTCGCCTGAAAAAGAGAGGAAGTGGAGAGAGAGAGAGAGGGAGAGAGCGAGAGGGAGAGAGCGAGACAAACCCCCGCTAACTCATAAGCTCCAAGCAACTGCCTGTTACCTGCCAATACACGCTCCATGTCGAGTGGTGGATGAGGGCCGGGAGGATGAGGATGAGGATGAGGAGGAGCTGGAGCTTCTGGAGCAGCTTCCGCGAACGGCCAAAGATATTTCCACCCCAAGAAAACCACAAGATATACGAGAAAACCTAGGGAAATTACCGTCCCTAAAAAATCATGCAAATTGGGCCGAAATTCCGGTAATTTGCATAATTCCGGATTCCAGGAACCCTCCAAATCCAGAGGTGATGCTCATTTCGAATCTACCCGTCCGGCCCGACGCGTCGACGCAATGGAAGAAGTGGGTTTGACGTGATTTTTTGCTTCTTTTCTTCGCTCTTTTCTCGTTTTTACTAACTTTACTAAATAAATGCCTAAAACTCGATTTTAAATTGATTAAAAACGAAAAAGGTAAGACTCAGATAGCCTTTTGTATCTGGCTCCTGTTCATCTAAGGTGTAAAGTATACCAAAATGTTCGTCTTGCTCTGGCGAGTATTTTGGTATACTTTAACATCTGTGATGAACAGGGAGCCGGGATACAAATGCCGCTGGGGTGATCTGGAGTTTAGCCACGAAAAAAATTATGTTTCAGGCCGTCCCCACCCGGTCTCGGTCGCGCTCCCGCTCGAGGTCGACGAGCAGCAGCAGTGGGGGCAGCGAGGCGAGCCGGCGCTCAGCCGCTGGAGGAGGCGAGCGGACGCCCGTCGCTAAGAAAAGTTTGGCAAATTATTTTCCCTTAAATGACCACTTTTTAGAATCGGTGCCCCAGGTGCCCGGCGGGACCACCACGTTTTTTGGTCGGTTTTGCGTTTTGGGGGTACTGGTGCCTTAGCGGGGGGACAATTTTTTTGTAACAGTCTAAAAATTTTTAATTTTTTTTATAGGGAATGTTTTACCAGCCTGCGTTTTTAACAACCTAATAACGATGTTTCGACTAGAAAACCTATCAAAAACCTAGAAATCTTAAAAAATTGGGAATTTTTATTTAAAAAATCTATATTTTTCGATATTTGATTAATAAAAATTTGTATTGTTTTCACTTTCACTTTAAACTTGAAAATTCATGCTGTAAAACGATTTTAAAACTTTACAAAATTTGTAAAAGGATATATTTTGGTAAAAAATCGGCCCATTTTGATGCAAAAAAATATATTTTTGTACTTTTCTAACAAATTTTTGTAATTTTTTCACGTTTAGGAATAGTAAAAAACAGTTTAAAAACATTTCATTATTTATATTACAAAAGTTAGATCAAAGAACCCGCTTGGGGTCAAGCTGCTTCGATTTTCCCATTTTGCAGGCAACCTGACCGGGATCATGACGGGCGGCATCGCGAATCTGAAGGTGAAGAAGACGTCGGCCAACCGAAAGGGGAGCAGCAACGAGAATAGCGGCGGCAGGACCAAGTATCACAAGCTCCCGAAGTCGCCAGGAGGCAAGAAGAGGTCGAAGAACAAGGGCGAAGCCTCGCGTGAAGTTCGAGAAGGACAGACGGTGGTGCCTCGTGGTCCCGATGGGCAGACCGTTGTTCCGCGAGGGCCCGACGGGATGACCGTCACCCCTCGTGCACCGGATGTGCCTAAGGAGCCCGTGGTAAGACGGGCCCGAATCTGGATCTTTTGCATTATCGGGGGGATGGGCACTATAACTTCAGTTTTCAGTAAATTTCGCTATGTTTCAAGTCGAATTACAGTAAAAAAGAACCAAAAAATTGAAAGTTTGGTCGCAAAATCGATAATTTGTTTGTAATTTTCCATAAAAATTCTGACGTTTTTACGCCAAGGAATAGCTTAGAAACACTTCCTCGATTTACGTTAGAAAAATTAGACCTCTAGAAACACCTCCCCCCCCCCCGATAATGCAAAAGAACCTCTTATCAAAGATCGCGGTCCAAACCCGAGAAAAAAACTTAAAACATTGCTTTTCCTCTAAAGCCTTTCTTTTTTAGTTCGAGAAGCCGGGCGGAAAGGACATGGCGTCGTTGCCCCCTGGGATGAAGGCGTCCGACTTCCAGCGCCCCGAGGGCGCCGGCACCGATTTTGTGCTCGACCTGGGACCGCCGAAGCCCGCCGCCGCCCCGGCTGCTCCGACTGCTCCTGCCGCCAATGGTAGATTTTATGGCTGAAGATTTTTCCGTATATATTTTTACCTATTACAACCCGATTTCCAGAGCCGAAGGTGAAGGCGATGGAGCTGGACGGGGGCCAGAACTGCGCGACGCTGCCCCCGGGCGCCAAACCCGAAGACTTTGCCCGCCCCGAGGGTGCCGGCACCGACTTTGTCCTCGACCTCGGACCCCCGAAGTAAATACTTTTCAAAACGTCGAAATTTTGGGCAAAACTCACTCGGTTTTGGTCGAAAAATCGATATTTTTTGACATTTCTTTGAAAATTTTGTAACGTTTTCCGGTTTAGAAATCCTAAAAAAGAGAGAGAAAGAACCGACCTTTCACCCTGGAAATTGACCTTTACAATGCTTTAGACCTGCCGGCGGAACCACGACAACCACCACCACCAGCACGGGCAACACCACCATGTCGAAGGTGGACGAGGAGGGCGGTGGTGGGTCGTCGAAAAACGCTTACTATTAACGTTTTCAACTTAACGTTTTGAAACTATACAAACCTTGCAGAGGGCGCCGCGGGCAAGGTGAACGCGATGGAGCTAGAGGGCGGGAAGACGATGGCCACCCTGCCGCCCGGGGCCAAACCCGAAGACTTTGCCCGCCCCGCTGACGCCGGCACCGGATTCGTGCTCGACCTGGGACCCCCGCCAGCCAAGCCATGTAGTGTAGCAATAGCGCTTTTTCAGCATTGAAGTTCTTCACGCTCAAAATTTCGGAATTCTAGACATCTAAAGTTCAAAATTTACAAATTACGAGGTCTAAAACGCCAAAAACGCCTAATTAGATTGACTAATCGAATTTTTCCAATCTTTCCTGATTTTCCACGTTTTCAGAGACTCGAGAAGTGGCCAACTGATGTTCCCCTTGCCCCCTCATCCCGGATCATGGCCAGCCGGAAGTGTGCCTTAATTTCGACTACCTCCATTCTACTCCCCCCGCCCCGCTCCACCACTACCCACCCGATTTCTTCTGTTCTATTAAAGAGAAAATGAAAATTCGTGCTGTCCCCGGTTTAATGTGTAATAAAGCTTGTCATCGAATCGATTGTTAAACCCGTACACGAACATAAGCACGCTTTTTGCCGCTTTAATAGCTCTTTTTCGAACCGAGAAACCCGTTTTTTTTTAACGAGACGCTTTTGCCAAAAAATTTAGGTTTTGCGATTGAAAGAAAGATTTTGGGAAAGCACGATTTTTGGATTTTTAAAGGGATGCCGACGGCATAGTCAATCGATTACGCGCTGGAAAGAAAATGTCTCTGCGCCTCTCCCGGCGCGCTTCTGCCCTGTTGGCTACTTGCCAATTTGTTGATGGGGGGGGATCGACACATGCCGTCGGCAGCCCTTTAATTGCGGCCACAGAGTTTCCGATCGGCTACTATTTCCGCCTGGACCCTTGTCTTGCGCTCCAGGACCATAGCGTCCAGTGTAGCGCGTTGGAATACCGTAACCCCGCTCGGAGGCGCTTTCGTCTTTTCAGCAGTTTTCGATCGACATGTCGTAGTGCTGCAGTACACAAAAACAAAACCGCCGCCAGATTGCCGCTAGGATGTTTTTTTTCTTTAGATCAGCTTCTTTAAAAGTATACAGGAAAATATCTTATTTTTGGTTGACCTGATAGATTTTTAATTGATGCATTCAAGTAATTTCAAGTTCTTCGGTTATGTGAAAAACCCCGCGCGCTGCTTCACTTTCCTCGCGTGGTGCAAATTGCCGGATTCAGTATTTTCAACGTTTATCGTTGATATTAATTGTTCCACTTTCCCATATTCTATGCTACCCGCGGCCTCCTGGAAAATACCCTTCTTTGCAGGATGTCTTCGACTTTGAGCCCGAAAAAGGTCCGCAAGATTAACGATTACTTCCCAGCTCCTGCTTCCAAGGTATGTTTTGTCTTTCTATTGGTCATGTTTAATTTTAGAAGCTGAAAGAGGAGAATTCGGACGACGGAGACGCTGGCAGCGAGGGTCGAGCCGATTCGGACCATGGGCCAACCGAATTCGACGGGGACTTGGTACCAATATCTTACCTGCAGCAGCATTTGCAGGTATTGCATACAGTGTGATTTTTGAAAATGAAGTGGAAAAGAAAGCGCAAAGTTACCCTTTTCCAGCCGATGTTCGAATTCATCAAGACGACGAAGAAGGGAACACACACAGCCAAACACTTCAAGAAGGTCGCTGCCGAATATTTCAAGACACAAAAGGGAATCGACGATCCAGAGTAACTTTTTCGTTTGGTTGGCTAATACGAATTGTCTAGAAAATGGGGCAAATGCATGGATCACTACTTGCGCATTGCTCTTCGACACTCTAACATATCGATCGGTCACTGTTGCGACGTCCTTCATTACTACATGCAAAAGTAATTTCTATTTTTCGATGACTAAATGTTTTTAGGGGTGACACCGTCCGCCAGTATCCCGATTGGCCAAAGCTACCGCTGAGTCTTGTGCGCACATATGCGAAGAACAATGGGATAAAGTTCGGCTTCGGCGCGTCTCTTAGTGTGGGTTTGCGATGCCATTTTGAAGTATTAGGTGTTTCAGGAGGCTACTGCGGCCATGAATAACGATTCGGCGGGTCGCGATGCCGCAAATTCAGAAGTACTTGCCGCCAAAGTGAAGTATTTATTGACTTTCTTCTTCAATAATCACTTTTCTTTTAGGTACGTCGAAGACGTGAAGGAGTTCCGTCGTCTTCACCACGACCTCAGCAAGGAACAACTCGAATTCATCCAGAAGACATTGTCAAAATACGAAAAGGCCGACAAAGCTGAGGGACCAAAGGTGCTTTTCAATTTTGGAGGGAAATTCGTCCTTTTTCTAGGGCACCCCTGTAAAGAAAAAGTCATCACCGAAGCCTAAGCCACTGTTTGAGACGCCATTCGCCGCCTTTTGCCATGGTTATCGCGAACAGTAAGTGCCCTCTTTTCCTCATTCACCTTTCCTTGAGGTATCTCGAGTTGGAAGCTGAGAAGCGCATCAAGAAGCTTTCGAAGAAATTCAAGAAGCTGAGCGATGTTGAGCTGGAAGTTTATCAGCGACTGGCCGAATAACTCGATTGACCAGTTAATTGCATTATTTACACGTTGTTGCAAATTGATTAATTGTTGGATACTCGACAGACTCCGTAAATAAATAAACATTTACTGCATGATCCAAGTTGTATTGACAAGGTTGCCGTGGGTCTTCAGAATTTTTGAACTTGCCTGGTTGTAGATGAGTGTCAAATTTTCATCTCGGGGCTTTTTGAATTTTAGCCGTTGTTCGGTTTAGTTTTGATCGCTGCTTCCTCGATACGAGACTTTCCTTACTACGGAATTTCGTGAATTACCGTACGTTAGGGGCCTACTGCCGCAGATTACGGTACCTTACACATATATTATGCGGTGAAAAATGGAGTTATTTGAGCTACTTGCAGCTTGTAGCGCCTATCTTCCAAATTTCGGGATCCCTGAGTTACGGTTATTTCTCTGTATCATCAAGTGAAGGTATATGTCGGCTACGCGGGGGGGGACGGGACAGGCAGGCCTTTTTGGATGTTTTCGTTATTTTCTCGGGATTTTTGCAACGGCATTCGATAGAGCATCGAAAAATATACTAAGAGTTTTTGTTTTAGCTAAAATTAGTGTAATATAAAAAAGTTATGGCAAATACAAAAATAAGCTTTGAAAATCGGTTTGAGCCGCTGTTTTTCGATATTCGCGCTATTTTTCGACATTTTAAGGATGCCATTCGATAGAGCATCCAAAAATATACTAAGAGTTTTAATTTAGCTCAAAATAATGTAATATAAATAGTTATAACAAAACAAGTATTAAACGTTGTTTTCATGGAGGATATAGAAGGAAATCAAATTTTCGACATTTTCGACATTTTTACAAAATTTCTTTAATGCCATTCGACAGAGCGTCAAAAAATATACTAAGAGTTTTGTCTGTAGCAAAAAGAAACGAAAAAAATAGTTAGCCTGGCCCCAACAATCCGTCCCCCCCCCCCGCGTAAAATTTTCCCCCCCGCGTAGCCGACATATACCTCAAGTGAAAATTGGGAGTTTATTCCAGTCGTCAAAGCAAGAACGGAATGATGGCGGCTCGTTCTTTTGGGTAGTTGTCAAACTTCTGCAAGTACCATCTAAAAATATTTGGGATGCGCAGGCAGATATCTCGCTTTCACCTGTGATGCTGCAGCGCCCTCGGCCCAATGTTGGCGGCTGTGAACAGGGCGAATGCGTAGGCGGGCAATGTCCCAGCGGCCAGCGCGAAACCGCACCATTCGACGATTTCACCAAAATAGTTTGCGCCTGAGACGTAGTCGAAAAGGCCGCCTGAGAATGGAGGATTTGTAAATTTCCTTTTATCGTTTTATCGATTTCCTATTGATCTTTAACTGCTTACGTCATAAAATTGTGCTACCTCTGGGAATCTTGTAAGCCGTCTCGCCGGGCTGCCGGAGATTCCTCAAAATGTGATCGGAGTGTTGGTTGATGGCGAAGCCGACGAAGAACAGGGCGACGCCCGCCAGGCTGACCGGCTTGAAGAGGTGGTTTGCCTCGTAGTCGAAGACCCGCGCGTGGTAGGCGCCTTGCATGAAGCTGGAAGCGAAAAATTATACATTTTTTGAATCACTACCCATTCCAGGCGCAGAAACAAAACGCCGACATGAAAATGTAGAACGGCGTCGGCTTCGACGATTTCAGCCACAGCGGGAAGAGGAAGGTCCTGGAATTGGGCATATTATATTGTTAATGAAAATTAAATGAGATACCTCACAAAATAGTGGCCAACAAAAAGGCCCAGGATCAAGCGGCTCGTCGTAGTTTGGCAGCTGAATAGAAAGTAGGCGCTGATGAAGAAGGAGGGGGCTTCTTGTAGGAACCATGCCCATCGCCCAGGGATTGAAAGCTGAAAATGGGAAATTGGAATGCCGAAAGATGCCTAGTAACGTAGAGTAGCAAGCTTTAATATTGTTTTTAGCCCAAACTACAAAGTCCAGATTTAAAAATGTCCAAAAAATGCGAAATTTTCGTCGAAAATCTAGGTTACTGCAATTTAGAGACCGATATTTGGAATATTTGTGAACATACCGATGACTCGACGGCATACCGTCCATATCCGGCGGTGATCCCTAGCTGTAGGGCCGTGCATGTGACGATACCCGCGGCAACCATCACCCAGGCCGAAATATCGAGCGTATCTTGCAGGTGCTGCTGATCCCAGATCCATTGGAGTAATGACGGGATCATCTCTACTGAAATTATCAGAATTATACGGTAAGAATCATGGTGCAAACATGAAACTTTGGTACTGGACTGTTCGCAGGGGGGGGGGACTAATTTTTCCCAGTAATCCTGCGGGGCCTATAACAAAATATATAAGCCATTTTTATAGCATTTTACACAGTTTTCAGTTTTTCACATCTAGCTCATAAAAATTCACAAAATTTTGGAAAATTGTTGAGATTTTGGTTAACTTTATGAAAACCGACTAGAAAGTCAAAGTTGCGATTTTTCAAACGCTTTAGAATATTTTTTTTCTAACCTACTAGACATCAAAACCTACTAAAAACATTATTGAAATACGCTATTTACTATTAACAGCCACGCATAGGTGGTAAAATTAAAAACAAGTGTTTTCCCCCCTGCTAACAGTCTACTACCGAATCTTTAACGCGGAAACTGTGCAAAAATTGGAAAAGGGTCTAGGTCACAATTCAAGGCCATCTCTGCTGCAGAATTCGCCAAAAATGCCCGGGCGCCGCTAGCCCCCGGATCACGTCACTAGGGGAACGAAAAGAACGAACATTGTCCGTACTCTGGTCCCGAGAAGGCCGGCTCATAAGGCGCAGCAGACAAGGTATAATTAACGGGGTAAATGGGCTGAACAAAAGGTATTTGCATTAGTAAAATTTAACTATGTTTTCATTGGGAAAACATATAAAAAACATCAAAAATTTTTAGATGAAATTACGATCGAAAATCGGCCATTATTGGTCGGAAGTAAGGCTTTTTTTAATTTTCCAAGCAATTTGTCAAGTTTTTTTGCTTAGTAATCTGAAAAACACTTCCTTCATTTATATTATAAAAATCGAAAAAATTAATCATGTTGCTGCCACAAAAAAAATCAAATCTTGGGCGGATTTTACGAATAAAGAAAACAAAAAAGTCGCTAAGAAACAGTTAAAAGCACCTGCATCTCAGGTAGACAGGGCAAGTTCAAAATACAACGCTATATCAGCGAGTCGGCCGCCCACCGTGCGTACCACAAAAATGATAAGCGGAAACGCATGGTTAGCGCGAGACAGCATGGTTTTCGGGTATGCTCGCAGAGATTCTGGGGGAATCTAGCCAGAAAAGTAGCCAGGTTAGCATAGCAAAGATCATCGTGCCAAGTCTTCTGCCCTAAAAAGTGCCTGCTCCTAAACTCGATACTATGCAATTGGGAATGTCAAAAATCAGCTCCGAGCCATGATAATGCTATCATTTATTCAACACCGAATAAAGAGAAAGATCGCAATCGAGAGGACCCGTCGAATGGCTGGGGGCATTTCAACATTGAAACAGGGGGGATTAATCGGAACACACAAAAATCTAATTGACGCTAAAGTCTTGAAACGGGAGATTGAGGATTTGTATCTAACGTGCTAGCCCAAAAAACCCGTAAAAATTACAAGATTCATTTTGACTAACCTATCAAACCCTTAAAAATCACTACACAAACCACTGATAAAACTAAAAGATTAAATGGAGCCGCCTAGCCTTCAAAAAATTAAAATTTCCGCTAACTTCTAAATTCCCTAAAAATCTCGGCTAGTTACGCTACGATCAAAAAAATCCAAATAAACTAAATACTCCAAATAAAACCGGCAGCCTCTAAAAATCTAATTAATATTAATTTTTATCGTTAAATTCTCCAAAAAAGCTACTCACCATGTTTTGGGCATAAAAACAGTCAGTGAGGGGGGCTGCCGGCTCTACCAAATCTCAACATTCTCCCCGCCAGTATACTGAACAACCAAAAGCAAGTGTGTAAAAACAGCGGAAATGATACCGTAGGCGGTTTGGCGGGCGGGGCGCTCGGTGCGGGCAGAAATGAGACGGGGACGCTTGGCGGGGCGAATGCTAGTCCGGAGGCGCCTGGAAATCGCTTACATACGTAACACCAAATCAAAACTTACCGGGCTGGGGAATGGCGTAGTGTAAGGCGACGGGTGCTGGGGAACCGTAGCTCATCGCGCCGCCACCTGTAAAGTTAAAATTACAAAAATAAAGTTATATGCCGAAAATTTTAAATTTCAAAATTTAGGTCATTTCCCAAATTGATAAAAACCGCCCAAGTGTTACGCTACAGAACTAGGTTTTTTGAAATCCTAACTCGCAAAACTTTTTTAGCTCAAATAACAACGATTCAAGGGCTTTCAGACCTTTTTTAGCTTTTAAAAACGATTTTCGAGTATGTATTACACTCAGGGACGTAGCGTAATACAGGCCCCGGGGGCCCGGGGCCCCGAAATCGGCCGGGGCCCGAAAATTTCATAAGGGGGGACCCTTATGATTTTGATTTTCTCAAAAATTTTGCTGCGTGCGGCGCTATTTCTTCACGTTTTTACTGCTATTTGTAGAGCTATGTAGCCTTTTTTCCAAATTTTTTCGCCTGCGGCGCTGTTTTCTCCATAATTTTTTGAGTTTTTCGGAAAATTTTTTTCGGGGCCCCCCCCGAAATTTTTTTCTGGCTACGCCCCTGATTACACTTCAAATTTACATTGAGGGTTCTTTCGCATTATCGGGCGGAGGCGAAATTTTTTTTTGTGCAAGTCTGGAAATGCCGAGTGCCTTAAAACAAGCAAGTGTATAATCGTTTTTTAGTAAAATAAAACTATATTTGAACCAGAAATCTATCTAAAAACTCTTTCACATGTTCAAAAATCGCATTCTGGTCAAAAACGGCCATTTTTGGTCGAAAAAGATATGTTTTCTATTTCTAACAAAAATTTGTAAAGTTCGCCGCACGCACCGCACCGCATGCGAAGCAACCCCATTGACATTTTCAGAAAAAAACTAATATAAAAGCACTGCCTGGGATTTGATGCTCAAGTTCCTCAAATTTTCCCTTTTTGGGCACATTTAGTCCCAAAAACGTTAAAAACCCTACTGACCATCCAGCCGTTTATAAGCGGAAAGCATGGAGTGGAGAAATGTCTTGTCCTGATTCGCCAGCCGCATCACCGCCATGATGAACTGGATCTCGTCGACGCGGCCCAGAAGATCGCCTGAAAAAATGCACATATTCAAATTTTAAAACCTCCATACCAAGAATCGATTCGGGTCCCGCGGGCCCGGCCGCCGGCGCATTGAGTCCAATCTTGGCGGCTAGCACGGCGATTTTCTCGCGAATCTAAAAATCATTTTCGAAACCGATAAATCCACGCACCCCGTGCTCCCAGTTGGTTACATTCTGCACGTAGTCATTGTAGGCCTGGGTGCCCGCTTGTCTCCTGAAATTGGAGGCAATTAGGGCGATTTTTTTGTACAAGTCTAGAAATGCCTAGCAACATAATATCAAGCATTTTGATAACGTTTTTAGGAAAATACAAACATATTTCAATAAAAACCTATCTAAAAACTAAAATTTTTCAGAAAACGAAATTTTGGTCGAAAAACGATATTTTCCTATTTTATAAAGCTTTTACATTTAGGAATAGCAAAAAAAAACAGTTCCGCTATTTGTATTTGGAAAAAAGATCCTAGGAAAAAAATTTATCGCATCCCGACAATGCGAAAGAATCCCTTATCAGTCCAGAGATGCACTAGGAACTGTTTTAATAACGTTGTCTGAAAAAAAAATACTTTAACTGCAACAACAAACTCTCTAGAAACGTAAAAATGTTCGAAATCTATCGATTTTCCGATAGAACCGAGCATAGTAATGTAGAGAAAAAACAGAGAGGGAATAAAGCAACTAAAGACTGTTTTTAGAGGAGCGAACAAGCAAGCAAACCTGGAAAAGTGCTAAAACTAACGTATTCGCCGCCTTCCACTCGTTGACCTTGGCCGTTTGCTCGCGCAGGGCATCGACGAGGGCCTGGTACTCGCGGCGGTCCTAAAAACTTCAATTTTACTAGAATTTCGAATAATACACGAATCAACAACGAATTCAAGAGATTTTATAACTACCTGTTCCGACATCGGGTTCCGAAAGGATAATACTTTTTCGGAAATCGGCGCCGCAGCCAGATTTCGACTACGCGTTGCTCCAATGCGCAGGCTCTTTCCCTGGCCTTTCGACAATCGTACACGCGAGCTTATTTCTCGAGGCCAAAATTTGAAAACTTTATCAACTTTTCAGGTTTATAATCGCAAAATATTGATTGGTAAAATTGCTTTATATACCGGGTAAGACAATGGCACTGGTGATCGGAGGGCTAGGGCTTCGTCATCTCAAATTATGTAGCAAATCCGGACCGCAAAATAGTGCATAGATGTATTTCCAAAAAGAAAGGTAAAATGTTGGGTCATAGGGGTTATAGATACGTGTTCGCTTTTGGCGACCCCAGAATTCTCGATCAAACTCGTCGCAAATATGACGCAGCTCGGTAGCGACGAGATCGAGGATTCGCGCTGAAAGATTTCGGTTTTTTTCTTGGTTAGAGTAAAGTTTACCTCCCCCCCGCCGACCGGCACTTCTACAGGTGTGTAAAGTATACCAAAACGTTCGTCTTGTTCTGGCGAGTATTACTTTACACACCTGTAGATGAACAGGGAGCGGAGATACGGTAGGTGGGGTCGGCTGGGGGTAAACTGCACTAAGCCTTTTTCTTGGCTTGGCCTTGAAATGGATAGGACGACAAAGCGACGTTTTATATATTTTTAATAACATTTTGTAAAGTTTTCACGTTGAGGAACAGTAAAGAACCATCCAGAAACACTTCCAGGAGTTATATAGAAAAATTGGACTAAGAAAAAGTTGCCCCCCCTCCCCCGATAACGCGAAAGAACCGGCGTTTTAATCGGCTTATTTGCTTCTAAAATCTTGATTTTAAACGTAATTTTGCCGGTCGTAAAAAGCCAGAACAAACTTCTTACCTTCATCCATTAGTCGAAAAATTGGCAGTAACTCGGCGGTAGTTAATTCCAGACGATTATAGTGTAATTCTAGAGCGCAAAACGCAGCGATTAGTCCAATTTCCGGGATAAACGGATCTGCCCGTTTCCCCGGGATGACATATGGCTTTGCGGGTGGCCCCGGGGCGGGACCGGCCGGACAATTCCGGACAATTCGCCGTAAAAAACTGTCAAACCGGGGGCGAGGTAGGGGTAATTAAGCGTAGCCTCGTGGGTGGTCTCGCGCAACACAACGGGGGACACCCATTAACCGGCATATTGTCTCTTTGGCAGCGCGGGTAGAGGGGCTAAATTGGGCCATTGGCCCCCGGCTGTCAACGTGTGTGGCCCGGGACGATCGTAGAAGCGGCAGTGCGGGAGGGGACAAAGCCCATGGTTTAGCCTCGATTCCACTCAATTTGGTGGGTTGCTTTCAAAATGTGAAAATCTATAATATCGAAATTTTATAATTGAGAAATTCAGAATGTCGAAATTGTAAAATGTGAAATTTCAGAATGCCTAAATTTAAATCAGCTAATTTTCCCGAAAAACCCCGAATCCAAAGCAAAAATGCTGCATTCTGAATTTCGACATTATGAAAATTACTCGTTAACAAAAAATAGTATATTTTGATAATGTTTTTTGGTCGTTTTGATTGCTAGAAAGTTACAAAAAACTTTCGAACCATTTTTGGAAAAGAATTTTGGCCATTTTTCGTTGATTTTTTACAAAAAAAAGACAAGAATTTTCGAAAATAAATCGATCATAAGTGTTTTAATAGTGCTTTAGCAATATTTAACTACATTGTAAGTGGAAAAACGGTTCTATACCGGTAACGGGGTCCTTAAAAAAAATCAGGGTCCTTAAAAAAAATAAGGGTCCTTAAAAATAAGGGTCTTTAATAAAATAAGGGTCCTTAAAAATAAGGGTCCTAGAATTTCAGGTTAAGGACCCTGTCCCGACAGGGGTCCTTAATAGATGCTATTTTTAAGGACCCCGATTCCGGCAACTCCCGAAAACACAGTATTTTCGCCGATTTTGCACAGATTGTGCCTCGTTTAGCCATTTAAATTACGCGACTCTTTACGTTGTGCCAAGCTTGTGCCCCTGGTTATGGTGCGAGTGTCAGGGTTCGAAATCGGGGCGCCCGAGGAGCGCGAAGCGCCCAGGCGCCCTGATTTCGGAAGAGTGGAGCGGCAGCCCATCCGAAGCGACGGCCCGCCTTGCCTGACATGCCATAAGCCTCAAATCGTGCTCATCCCCACAGAAATTTCCACGCAACCCGACGTGTTAGGTTTTTAGCCAGGGACAATTTGACGCTTATGGTGTCAGGCAAGGTGGGCCGTCGCTTCGGATGGGCTGCCGTCCTTTCTGAAATGGGCGCCCCGGCCGCTTCGCCGGCCTTGGCGCCCCCATTTCGGAACCCTGTACGAGCTCGCACCCATCCGAAGCGACTAGGCCCCGGGTGGCACGAAGCCTTATTTTAGGCACAAACTGGGTGTAATTCAAAATGCGAAACAAAGGGCAATCTGTCGCGAATCCGCGTCTCCGCGAAAACGGCAAAAATACTGTATTTTCGGGAGTTGCCGGAATCGGGGTCCTTAAAAATAGCATCTATTTTAAGGACCCCTGTCGGGACAGGGGTCCTTAACCTGAGATTCTAAGGACCCTTATTTTTTTAAGGACCCTTATTTTATTAAGGACCCTTATTTTTTTTAAGGACCCTTATTTTTTTTAAGGACCCTTATTTTTTTTAAGGACCCCGTTACCGGTATAGAGCCGGAAAAACTATCTAAAAACTTTACAAAACGAAATTTTGGTAAAAAATCCGCGATTTTTGTTCGAAAAATCTACATTTTCGTACTTTCGAAGCAAAATTTGGAACATTTGTACGTTTAATTATAGTAAAAAAAGTTTAGAAACACCTCTGCGATTTAAAATAGCAAAATGGAGAAAGAAAACTAACTTTCGACAACTTTAAAACGGAAATTCAGAAATCTGCGGTGCTCAAATCAGAAGCCATTTTGTAGATTGTAACATAGAATAAAGTGTTAGTTTTATTTATATAATGCGCATCAAATATAACACTATTCCGGCAATGACGCAGACAACGGTTGCCGTGGCCACGCCGCCGACGATGATCAGCGCGATGAAGAGGATACGGAGGCGCGAGACGGATAGGCGGACCGTCGAGGAGATCGCTCTGGAAGTGGCATTTAAAATTATTACTTAGCTAAAATGAAATCATTGCTTTTATGAATTTGTGATCATTTTGTCGAAAAATTGCTTTTGCCGAAATCTCATTTTGTCGAAATTTTAATGCGCTGAAATGTCATTTGCGAAATTTGAGATATATAATAGAGGCGAAAAGCATTGAGATTTCGATAAAATGGAATTTCGAGAAAGTGATATTTCGACAAATATAATCTAATATCGACAAAACAATTTTCGACAAGCTAAAACACATAATTAAAACAAACAGAAATCTATTTTTATTTTGTATTTTCAAAAGGTGTTGCCATTTAAAAGTGCAATAAAAAATCCTGTAGAAACCTCTCTCAGATCCCCTGTATTTACACTTAACAACTGGTTCTAGCCCCCCTAATACGAAATATCCAAAAATTTGGAACCCAATTTATATCCAAAATTTCCATAACTACATTCCGGATTCGCCGGCGTGAAGTGAGAATTTCATTTCTACCCGGCGACCGCTGTAAAATGTGGGCGCTGCTCGGGCTCGTGCTCCTCATCCCGCTGCTCGGATGCGCCAAGAAGAAGGTAGTCGTGCTCAGTGGCCTCTAAGATCATCGACTTTAGCCCCCGCCGCCGCCGAAGACGACCACCGTCAAGAAAGCGGTCGTTTTTGGGCAAAGTGAGAGGAGTTTCAACGTTTTTAGAGCTCTAAAAGCGTTTTAAAGGGACTGGAAAGTCAAAATTAGCATATGGAAAGATCCCAGCTGTCTCGGCACTTTTAAAACCACCTTACAGGCAAAATGGCCCCCGCCCCCGGACCACCGCCCGAGAAGAAGGAGGAAGAGAAAAAGGAGGAGGAGAAGAAGGAGGAAGAGAAGAAAGAAGAGGAGAAGAAGGAGGAGAAAAAGGAGGAGGAGAAGAAAGAGGAGGAGAAGAAGGAGCCCGAGAAGAAGGAGGCTGAGAAGAAGGAGGAGAAGAAGGCCGACGCCGAGCCGGAGAAGAAGGAGGAGGAGCAGAAGCCGCCCGAGGTCAGGCTCACTGGGTTTTTTTATCAAAATCGGTTCTGTTCTATTTCGCGGGGGGGAAAAAACTGTGCGGGGGGGAAATTTTCTTCGTTTTGTTATAACTCTTTTACATGATGCTATTTTGAGTTGTAATTAAAACTCTTAGTATATTTTTTGACGCTCTATCGAATGGCATTCAAGAAATTTTTGAAAGTTATAAAATGTCGAAAAATAGCTTTCGACTCCGCGATCCCATGTGGAAACACCGAATAAACCTTGTTTTTGCTATAACTATTTTATAAAACAATATTTTTAGATGAAATTAAAACTCTTAGTATATTTTTTGATGCTCTATCGAATGACCGGTTCAAAATATCGAAAAAATGGCGAAAAGGTGAAATTCCGCGAAGCATATTTTCCCCCCCCCCGCACAGTTTTTTCCCCCCCGCGAAATAGAACAGAACCTCAAAATCTATTCATGTTTTTCGATATTGAAGATGCAACCCCCCGCTAATGCAAAAGTACCGATTTCCAGGCGCCTCCCAAAGACAACCCGAATATGGTGGAGAATCCGGTGGTGTCCTTCGTCACCGACAGCTTCCCCACGGATCCGGTATTTTATTTGGGTTACGGTAGCAAAGGGCGCATCCTAGAATGCGGAAGCCGAGAAGGAGCAAAAGGAGGCCGAGGAGAAGGCCAAGGAGGAAGAGGAGAAGAAGAAGCCCCGACAAGAAGGAGGGCGGCGACGACAGCAAGAAGGAAGAGAAAAAGGCAGAGGAGCCGCCAAAGAAGGAGGAAAAGGAACCCGACAAGAAATCAGAAAAGGTACTCTCTTCCCTCCCTTCACAGGCCCTTTAAAATATTGGGTTCTTTGGCATTATCGGGGAGGGGATTGTAAGCGTCCCTATATCGGTACTGGACTATTAGCGGGGGGCGGGGGTGTAGCAGGGGAATCAAATTTTCCCAGCAATTCTGTACGGTACTATAACAAATGAGAAACCATTTGTCTAGCATTTTACACAGTTTTTTTAAGAGAAAAAGCTCATATAAATATCAGAAAAATTTTAAAATCAAAATCGTCTAAAAAATGTTCAGATAGAGGTCAAAATTTTCAATTTTAAAAACAAAATTTTTAATAACTTTCTAGCAACCAAACATTCGCAAAAACACTTAAGTTTAAATAAGTTAACCCCTCCCCCCGCTAAGTGAGAAGCCCCGAAAGCTTCCGCTTGTAGCCCCCCTCCCCGACAATGCAAAAGCTTCACATTCGACCGAATTTCAGGGAAAGTCCCCGGGAGGAAAGTCGAAACGCGAGACGGCGTCCAGTAAGGAGAAGGACAAGAAGAAGGAGGAGAGCCAGCGGAAGAGCGCCAAGAAGTCCAAGGCTGAAGGAACATCCAAAAAAGGTAATTTAGCAAAATTACGCGCGTCCTAACGTTCTTAACGTTTTTAATATGCCAGAAAGTTAGAAAAATCTTTTTTGAAAAATTTTGAAAGTTCGAAAATCTTGATCTTTTTGGTCATTTTTCATAAATTTTTGAGCAAAATTTCCAAAATTTCCACTTTTCAAAATTTTTAAAAATGGTTGCAAGATCTAAAAAATCTGGAAAATGCTATAAAATAATTTATGTTTCGTTATCATAGGGCAGTAAGAATTACTGTGGAAATTAGCCCCATCCCCCGCTAACAGTCCAGTACCCCCTTTTAGAAGGCGACAAGCCGAAAAGCAAGAAAAGCGTCAAGAAGTGAGCCAGCCGCCAAGCCAAGCCAAGCCAAATGAAGCCGCCCGCCCGCCCGCCCGCCGACCTGCTCTCCGATGTTAAAAGTTGTGAATACATTTTTTGTGCACATAGTTTTGTGATTAAATGCGTGCCACTCGTTCTATTCCCCGTTGTGTACTCGAATCCCCCCCCGAAAAAGCCGCCAAATGCACACACACACACCACTCGAATAAATCGTTACCCCCTCAAAGGAGCTGCATTGAAATATTGGCAGTTATTAGTAGTGTTTAGTAAAATAAAACCTGGACGTAATTATTAGCGGCATTATTCGAAAAATCCAGATTTTTACATTGTTTTATGAAAATTTGCAAAGTTCTACAAGCTTCGGATCCAATTTTAAAATATGAAAAAAGCGGAAATCTTTCGAAGCTGTTTCTTTTACAATTCTGAAACGCCAAAACTTTGCCAATTTTTATTCAAAAAATTCAAAAAAGTGTAGATTTCTCAACCGAAAAATGAACCCGAAGCTCGAAAAAATGACGGTTTTGATCAAAATTTCGAATTTTTAACGGTTTTTAGATAGCTTACTAACTGTCCGTTTTCGATTTCGTTACCGTATTCCTCTTCAAATGATCTTAGAAGCCTTCCACTCACTTGGCTTTCCGGTTTCGCCACACCCCTTTTTGCCGGCCTTTCTCGACGGATACTTCTGAAGCGGTCGTCGTCTGCGCCTTTGTCTCCTGAAATTTCCGGAAAATCGATCCGACTAGCTGTTTGCTAAGCTAGTGTCGATTGGCAGGAGGAAATGGTTACTAGCAGAGATTATTTGAGACGGGACATGCTAGAAAAATCTCCAATATCCTCGCGGAAGCGAATAGTCATCGGTAACCGGGTTCTTTCGCATTATCGGGGGCTGTTTCTGAGGATTTAATTTTTCAAATATAAATAGAAGCAGCGTTACGAAATGGTTTCTTACTATTCCTAAGCGTGAAAACTTTGCAAAGTCTTTAAAATCGATTTCAAAAAGGTGAAAACATAGATTTTTCGACCAAAAATGGCCGAATTTTGACGAAAATTTCGCCTATTTCAAAGTCTAATTGATATATAGTTATTTTTTTACTAAACCCCATTATAACACTTCCTATAAAGTTACTAGACATTCCTAAACCTAAAAAGTTCGATCCCCCCGCCGGTGAAAGAACCAGTAATCGTAGAAACACAAAAACACTTACATGAAGCTCTCGTGTGGGCTGTTTCTCCTCATCGACGAGCTTCCGACCCTCGCCCTCCTCGATCGACGACGTCTCCGGGGCCACCGGGTTCGAGAATTCGCGCTTGAAATTGCCTGAAAATCTGGAAACAAAAACCACTAGCAACTTACTGTACATTCAGCCCTCCTTGTTGCCGACGCCGTCGTGTCACTGGAGAAACGTGCGCATTCCAGGTTGTTCAAACGGCCTGAAGAAATTTGGTACGGAACTTCGGCAAGATTTGGGAAATCTGGCTGCGGCAAAATATGGCCATATCTCGGGGGCCAGCCGACGCGCCCATCCGCCGGAAATTGGGCCCCCCTCGCCGGCAATGAAAATCGCCGGCCGCGTTCTGGCGAAAATATCGGGAAATTGGGGCCGGGGGAAAAGTCGAGATCGTCCGGGGTATCAATGAAAGGGGAGAAATTGTGTTTTGAATTCGGGAAAGTTTTAGAAACAAGAAGCATGCCGTTACAATGGCGAAGCAAACATTACGCATTTTAGGGCATGGAAAGGGGAAGAAAATGAAATTGGAGGAAAGATACTAAAAAACTTGAAATTGGCTATACTTTGTTTTTGAGAAAGAGCAATTTTTGGTTTTTTATTTTTTATTTCTAGTTATTTTCATTTCCGAGCGGCTACAATTTCCGTTCGTATCCTGAGTGGTGCCATGGATTACCGTAACGGGCCGCTTTGCGTGCTTTCCATTTTTCGGCGGCTCCGATCGACGGTAAGAAGCTTTTTTTATTTGCAGCGTTATTTTATTTTTAGTTTTTACTTTATTTGGTTTTTATTTTTAGTTTGATTTTTACGAGTCTAAATGTTCTTTGCAGGATGTCTTCGACCTTGAGCCCGAAAATGAGCCGGAATATTGAAGAGAGCTTTCCATCTCCTGCTTCCAAGGTTTGTCTTTAGGTCCATTACGCCATGTCTGAATTTAGAAGATCAAAGAGGAGCATTCGGATGAGGGGGAGGCTGGCAGTGAAGGCCAAGCGGATTTGGAAAATGGACCAACCTACTCTGATGGGGACATGGTGCCAATCTCTTACCTTCAGCAGCATTTGCAGGTACCGCATTCACCGTTTTACATGTTTCTTTTTACAGCCGATGATCGATTACGTCACGTCGACGAAGAAGGGTGCACACTCGGCCAAAGGCTTCAAGAAGGTTGCCGCAGAATATTTCAAGACACAAAAGGGAATCGACGATCCGGAGTAACTTTTTTTATTTTGCTGGCCAATACAAATTGCCTAGAAAATGGGGCAAATGCATGGATCACTACTTACGTATTGCTCTTCGGCACTCTAACCTGTCGATCGGACAATGTTGCGACGTCCTTCATAATTACATGCAAAGGTATTTGCTATTTCTCGATGGTTGTACACTTTTAGGGGTGACACTGTTCGCCAGTATCCCGATTGGCCAAAACGCCCGCTGAATCTGGTACGCACGTATGCGAAGAACAATGGGATCAAGCTCGGCTTCCTCACAGGAATGAATGTGAGTTTGCGCTTCTATTCGGAAGGATTGAGTCTTGTAGGAGACTATTGCGGCAATGAATATCGATTCCGTAGGCCGGGATGCCGCAACGTCGGAAGTGCTTGCTGCCACTTTAAAGTATTTCCTAATAAACCTTATCGATAACCACTTTCATTCAGCTACGTCGAAGAATTGAAGGAGTTCCGTCGTCTTCACCACGACCTCAGCAAGGAACAACTCGAATTCATCCAGAAGACTTTGTCACAATACGAAAAGGCCGTCAAAAAGGAAGAACCAAAGGTGCTAGTAGATTTTGTATGCCAATGCATCTTGTTTTCTAGGGCACCCCTGTGAAGAAAAAGTCATCCCCGAAACCAAAGCCACTGTTTGAGACGCCATTCGCCGCCTTTTGCCATGGCTCTCGCGACCTGTAGGCGTCGTCTTCTTTTCCTCATCCTTCTTTTGTTTAGGTATATCGATTTGGAGCCTGAGAAACGTCTCAAGAAGCTTACGAAGAAATTCAACAAGCTGAGCGACGCTGAACTAGACCTTTATCAGCGACTGGCTGCATAGCCCTATTTACCCATTGATTGCATTTGGTACGGTTGTTGTAAATTGATTGTTGGATATTTGGAGGCCCAGTGAAGAAATAAATATTTCATGCATGATACCAAGTGTAAATATCTAGCTGGTCTAGGTCCAGGTGAACTTCACAGCAAAAGCAGGAACTCTCTTTCAAGGCTGAAAACACGAACGTGGCCGTCTCGTTTTGCGAATCTGGAAATCAACGTTTTGTCGAAATAAAACTTTATTTAGCGGCCAAAGATCGCTCCAAAAGAGAGTGAAAGTGCCTTATTCCACATTTGGATGTGTGGAAAGTAAATAATCAACCCTTCAATTCACAACGTCAAAAATGGAACAAAATCACACGCAAATCAGCAAATCACAGCGAACAGGTGGTCTTGATAAATGAATCAATGGGCAAAGTGTGGGGGGAAGAAAGCAATCACAGTTGAGAATCTTATAAGGTATGCGAGGGAAGGGGAAGAGGCCCGTTTTGTTCTCAATATGCGTTAATCTCGAATATCCCGAATTTCAAAAGTAACAAACTGGAAATGGTATAAATGTGTTCCTAGCCAGAATACCACTAAATTACCCTCTTGGAGTTAACCCTGATGCTTGCCGCCTTTGGCCGGCGCGATTTGTTGTCGAGAATACCTAAAAATCAAATCTTCCTGAAGGTTCTCGGCTAGCCCACCTTCGATAAATATCGGAGAACATGGCGCCGAAGACGAGGAAGAAGCCGACAAACGCCCACGCCGACATCGGATGGCCGTAGTAGAAAGAGGAGAGCAAGATGGACAGCATCTGAATTCATTGCGTTGCAAGCATTATGGAAGCGTACCTGTCTTATCGTCATAATTACAGAAAATACAATGGGGCCGAAGCGTTCGATGGTCGAGTAGATGAACAGCTGGCCGGTCGCCCCGGAGAGGGACAGGAGGAAGACGTCCCTGCAAGAAAAATATATATTAAGTTAATTTTTTGCTTAAGATCGAGTTTTCGAATATAAATAGCGGAACGGTTTCTAAACGATATCTGACTATACCGAAACGTAAAAACTTTATGAATTTTCGTTAAAAAAAGGAAAAAACGGTTATTTTGACCACAAATGGACGCTTTTGACCAAAATTCGATTGTGTTAAATTTTTCACACTTAAGTAGTTATTCAAGTTTAAATATAATTATATTTTATCCAAAACCCTATTAAAATACTTCCTATTAAGTTACTAGGCCTTTCTAAAAACTCATAAAAAAAGTTCTCCCCCCCCCCCGATAATGCGAAAGAACCGAACCGATTACGACATCAAAATTCAGGGGATTTACAAACTATAAAACCCTATAAAACGATTAACAAACCTGATAAACCCGCGATGCGTCGTCGCAAACTCCATCGACGTGAAGAGGGTTCCCTGCTCGGCCAGCGACACTGCGCACAACACTGCCGAGAAGACGTTCACGCCGAACATCATCTGAAATGGGACAACGATTCCTCAAAGGCCTCCGCCAGCTGACCTGGTATTTGCTGACTTTTGGCTTGACGTCGAAGAGCTTCTTTTGCCAATTGAGGGTGAACGCGTCGAAGACGAGGTACCCGAACATCAGGATCATCCCCGAGACGGTGGTCGTCGTCTCGCCGATGCCCGCGCTGCTACTGGCTAGCAGGAAGACTGAGGCTCCGGCGGCGATGAAGGCACCGCAGAGGTACTCGGCGCACGAATATCTAGAAAAACATGGATTTTGAAGTTTTAGAAGCAAGTTTAAAAAATGCTAAAAAGTCAAATTTTGGTTCATTCGCATTAAAAAATATTCGTTCGTTTAAAAAAATTATAAACCTCTGTCCTCGTACAATGGTGCCCATCACCATCGTCGCCACAACTTTAGAAGCCTTGCAAATTGTCTACAAATGATAAAAATAATCAAATTAATCTATCTCACCTGGGTGGGGAAAGAGACGTATTTGAGGGCCTCATATTGGCACCACGACGAGATGGTGTTTGAGAATGACGTCCAGGCGTGTTGATAGAATGGAGGCACATGGGGTGGTTGCCTGGAAAAAAAGATTTCTCTGAAAAGTCAAAAAAGAGGAGAGGGCAGGCTAGCAGAGATTGTTGAGGAAGAGGAGAGGGCAGGCTAGCAGAGATTGTTGAGGAAGAGGAGAGGGCAGGCTAGCAGAGATTGTTGAGGAAGAGGAGAGGGCAGGCTAGCAGATATTATTTTGGAGGCATCAACATACCTCGACCAATTATATCCAAGCACAACAAACACGATGACGAGCGCGATAATTCGATTGCAAAAGACGAGGAATTGCGCGTCGCCAAACTAAAAGACACGGGCGTAAAATATTAGCTAGGAAATTTGACCTTGTCCATGATGAGGGGATCTGTCGATGACGGGTATCCCTGGGTGATAATTCGCTCTTGGAAAAAGCCCATCATTACCAGCGTTGACTAAAATGAGCTTTATTTATAGATTGAAAGGGCAGACCTGGATGCCCATAAAAAAGAAGGCCAACGCCAGTAAGTCGTTCCATAGATGCCGCCGCGCATTGGCTATAAAAGATCGATTTATCCCATACCAGTGGAAAATGACCGCTTCGCGGCCCTTTTCCACTGGACCCCGTCTAGGAATCATGAATTCCCTTTCATTTTATTGAAGCCTGCCGGTGCAAGAGCCTGACTGAAGGAACCATTCGTTGGCCGGCGCCGCCAGAGCCAGCTTCGCGCTAGACTTTTGTCTGCTGCGCTAGCTACTGATTTTTCGCCCGGATTTAGTCTGCGGCGCGAAAGCGTAATTCAAGGAGCTTTTCTTTGGCCTGCGGCGCTAGAGCGAGGGTCAGGCCTAAACCTCGCACACCGAGAGCATAGAAATATGTTTTGTTGTTGAATTACCAAAAAGCAAAAAGTTAAATTCGGCGCGGATTCGAACCCGGACCACGCGCTTGATAGGCCGGGCGTCGATCCACTACACCATGAGGGAGATGGCGATGGGTGGCGGGAAAGGCCTCTTCTGTCTTGGGGGCGGTCTCCATCCCGTGAGAGGGTACTTCTGGGAACTTTACAAAATTCTCTTTTTGAATCTGAATGCGCCGAAAATTTGTAAAAATAATAAGATGCGCGTGATCCCCACTATCGAATACATAAATGGACCAAATTACAGACCAACACTCCATCTGGGATTCGAGTTATGGCCCGGACACCACGGGACTGTGGCCATTTTATTAAGGACCGTCTAGTAAACAGCTCATAAAAACTTTATTTTAAGGAATTTGGCAAAATCCAAAAAATAGTATCGAGAGAATTGCTTTTACCAATCGCCCTCCAAAAACCAAAGCCCAACTCCTCTTAGCGGCCGAGAAAACCTCCGGACATACCTTTTTTTTGGCAAAATGTTAAGGATTTTTCACTATTTTTGTTGAAAAATCTTTAAATGAAGAAATTTCGCAAAACAAAAAAATGCATCACTGACAAATGTGTTTCTCCAGCTCCATGCCAAAAATCAGCCGGAAATTCGGCCAGACGGCCGAGAAATCTTCATTACAGAAAACAAACATACTTTTCTCGCTTATAGGATAGGATTTTGCAAAACAAACTCCGGACTCTCTAGCCGCGTGAAATTAAAAAAAAACTCACAACTTTCCTCCTTCTTTTTCGGGCTCGTCTCATTGACGAGCGGCTGGGCCAGTAGATATTCTGGGTGGCCGATGGCGAACGCTTTCGCCAATTGCCCCAGTAAGGAGTTGGGCTCTTTGCCTTCGCGGCCTAAAGAGATATATAAAAAAGAGGTACTTTACTACTAATTTACTTTACTTTACTTTGTACTTTCGCATTATCCGGGGGGAGGGGACCGAACTTCTTGTCTAAGTCTAGAAATGTCTAGTAACTTAATAGGGATGTTTTATAGTGTTGTTAGTAAAATACAACCATATTTAAAGTAGCACAGCATCCTAAAGCCGGCAAAAATTTGTTGAAAAGGACGAAATATTGATAAATCGGTACAATTCGGATAAGCGGGAGGGAAAATTTTAGGCGGGGAAACCGAAACTTTCCGCCCAAGCCTATATTTTTTATATAAATAGTGGAAGTGTTTCTAAATTGTTTATAGCTATTCCTAAACATAAAAACTTCATAAAACTTAATTAAAGAATTTAATTTTATGTTGAAAAATAATTTTTTCGGCCCAAAAATGACCAAATTTTCGACTTTTCAAGCGTTTTTCTCACTTTTTAAAAAAGTTTTTCCGATTCAAATAGGCTTAAATTTTGCTAAAAACAATGTGAAAACACTTTATATTTGATTACTATTCCCACCAGGGCCGACAGGAAAAAAGTTGGTTTCCCCCCGCCTAAAATTTTCCCCCCCGCTTATCCGAAGTGTACCGATAAATCACCGACCCATTTTTGGTGGAAAAATCAAAATTTTGATACTTTTTATTACAATTTGTAAAGTTTTCACGTTTATCCGCAAACCTGTATATCGCTGCCTGACGTAGTAGATGAACACGAAACATGGCAACGCCACCGTCGAATAGCCCAGCAGAATGAGGAGCAGCTTCAGCGGCCATGCCAGCTCGTCCGGCGAAATGTCACGCGCCTAAAAAGGAGTGTAAATTACATTTAATTGAATGTCGCTCTTCTTTAATTTTAATTTGCTGTCCGACGCCTCAAAGGTATGCTCAGGCTTACGGCTTACTAGCAAAAGCGCTAAATCATCCTTACAAATTCTTTAAGCTTAAAAAATCAATTCAAGCTGGAAAAGCAAATGAGCACGAAGCTGTCTGGACTCTTATCCCGGGCAGGCTAGCAGAGATTTTTGAGGAAAATGATCCTAGGGCGGCTAGCTGGAAGCCTTGATAAAATGAATTTTGATGAAGTTTTAATAAATCAAATCATCAGGCGAGGTAAGGCTAGCAGAGATTCTCCTGGATCTAACAAAAAGACCCGGGCCAGCTGGCAGAGTTCATTTAGGAACATTTTCAAGTTCTCCCCAACGCTAACGGGCAAGCTGGCAGAGATTCTTCAAAGATATCCTCACTTGCGTGAACCCCTCGAGCACTTTGTCGTAGAGGAAATTGAGGACGCTATTGTTGTCCATCGTCAGGAATTAAAAAATAGCGCCGTTTCAATGGCCAATTTTTAGAAGCCCTCCTCAAAGCGCGGTGGCCGGAAAGTGAGGCTTGGCTTGTTGAGCGGGGGCACAGGTTCCGAGATAGCCATCTCCGAGTGGGGGGAGGGCGACCGAACGACGGGATGGAGGTGGAGGAGGAGCAGGAGAAGAAGCATGTGCACATCCCCTCATGAAAGCATTGATCCCCGCAAAAGCCCGGCGGGCACAAAAGTTCGGGGGGCAGGTGGGGGTGGCAGGTGAAAGTCGGGGGCGCCGGGGAGTTGTGACTTTTTGGGGGTGTTCGGATTCCTCGAGAATTTCTGCTAGCATGCCCTATGCTTCGTGAACAATTTTTGCTAGTCGGGGATCTCATTTTCCTCAACAATCTCATCTAGCGTCCTCGGTCCTTTCGCATTATCGGGCGAGGGGGGGTCAACTTTTATTTTAAAGAGCTAATTTTTCACATATAAAGAGTAGAGTGCGTGTTTTGCTATTCCGAAACGTGAAAACTTACAATTTTTTTTAAAAAATACCAAAAATATAGCTTTTTCGAGCAAAAATGGCCGACTTTTACCAGAATGTCGACTTTTAAAAAGTTTTTCTAGTTGAAATATAGCTATATTTTACTAAAAACTATTAAAACACTTCCTATTAAGTTAATAGGCACCAGGGTTGAAAAGCCGCTTCGCGCCTTTTCAACCCTGGCCCCCGTCTAGCGTCATAATATGCTTCATTTACATAACTCTCGCGAATTCCGATGACAAAAAAAATGAAAATTTCTCCCTCCGCCCATTATATAGACTCGCGCCATTTCCGGCATATGCTAATTGATTCCTAACAAAGTGGGTGCTCCATTTTCTAACAAAAACTTAATTTTAACGTCGAAAATAGCATAATTTGCAAAATCTGAAGTGTGTGCAGTCATCTCAGCGCCATTACGCAACTAATGACGTACCATACGTTGCTTAAAACCCTTTCCCTCTCGAGATATCCTCCGGACACCCTGACGGAAGTTGCATGCAAAGTGGCACACACACACACACAAACACACAGACACTATTTTTTTATATATAGTAGGATTTCTTGACATACAAAAAAGTTCGTCCCCCCGATAATGTGAAAGAACCGCGTTCTCTCCTAATTGCGCGAAAGCTTTGAAAGTCATTTACGAAGTCCGTACCTTCCAAAAACTGTCGACAATGGTATTGAACTGCTCATAGAGATTGTTCATAGCCCTAGACGAATGTGGACGTATAAAAAAAATAAAGAGCTAGAGAAAGGGAGAGAGAGAGGGAGGGAGAGAGCGAAAGAAAGAGTGAGAGTGAGAAAGAGAGAGAGAGAGCTAGAGCTCCTAGAAAACAGAAGATTTCATACGCCATTTCGCGCTGAAAAAAATTCTCCGAACTTGGTCGGGTCAAATTTTCGCCCTTCCCCGATCTCGCCAAATAACAACAACCAGTCGGACGAATAGGTGAGAGAAGAAAAAGGGAGAGAGAGAGAGAGAGAGCGATAGAGGCAAGAAGATATAATCAAATTAGAGAGCCAAAAAAAGCGCAAAAAGGCGAAACCTAGACCCAGCCGGCACGTGGCAAAGGGTGGATTCGACGCCTAGCAATGTGAAAAATCTCGCGCGCACCGGGCGGGGGGTCGATGCAGGTGTGCAAGCGTGGAATACCTGAAAATGGGCGCTGAACAGAAAACAACGCGCAAGTCGGTAAATACGGCTACGGGGAACGGCGCTGAGTGACCGGACATATGGCGATCAAAATCTGCGTGCGAAAATCTGAGTCGTGGACGGGGGAGCAAGACATAGGAGGGGAAATGGCGGAGCATCAGGTGCGTCATCAGGTTCTTATCAATTAAAGAAGGGCGTTAGAGCTTTTTGACAGTTTCTGTATGCAAAATTTCCTTAGAAAAAAACCGAAAATTTGTAAATTGGTGTAATTTTTTTAAAAGGGTGGTCTATTTGATTTTGGAAGATAATTTCGGCTTTAAACAAAGTTTTATTAAAAAACACAAAAATCCCGATTTTTCTACAAAAATTTGGGATTTCAAATTCTTAAAATATTTATGGCTAGTTTTTCTCTCGAAATATAGTTCAATTTTAGCAAAAAAATTACTAGAAAATACTTACTGGTTCATTATTAAGCCTTTTTGATCTAATAGGATACCCCCCGATAATGCACAAGAGCCTAATTTCGATAAAACCAAAAGCTAAAACCGATTTTATTAGTTTGCACTAACAAAACTACGAATTTCGTAGAGCAAAAAAAAGTGTTCCACTATTGAAAACCCAAAATGAAACGCAACCTCAAAATGAGCTGCCCGGAAAAGCCCGCACGCCACTCCCACGCGCACATCAAAATGGGCTTTATAGGGGGAGCAGGATTAGCGTTGATCAGCGGGCGGATGGCAGCGAGGTCCACTAGGCGCAATATTGGGTGCGGAAAAAAACGCCCATTCATTCGGCCACATGGGAACAAAATTGGTCTCAAAAACTACAGCAAAAAAAGGTACAGAGCTGCAAATGGCCCCCCCCCCGCAACCTGTCACTAGAATAACTTGGCTGATAAGCTGGCTGGTGCCAAGCCGTAAAAATATGTCGTAAGCCGGGAGGCAGCGCCTTTGAAGCCTGGGCAACTTGAAGCATGACCGAGAATTTGACGCAAGCTACTTTATTACGCATTTTGGTTCTGGACTTTTAGCAGGGGGGACGCTCTAACGAACAATAAACCCTTTTCATAGGATTTTTACATAATACATTACATTTTACATCGTTTTTAGATATAGAAGTCTATAAAAAAGGTTCAAAATTTCGCAAATTTGTGACTTTTTGGTCAAAAATTACGATAGATTTTCAAAATTCTCAAGGCTCGATAAAAATTCGCTCCCTCCGCTAACAGACCAGTAAGTATGCGCTATTTTGGACGTCGTGCTACCTTAAAATAGAAAACTTACAGCGCCATCATGAGGATATCCCATGCACGACTTCCGGAGGGCTCCTGGAAAAGAGTTCGCTCTCTCACTAATGGAATCCGTAAACAACCCAGACATCGTCTAGCCCAAATTTTCTTAAAAATCAGGCAAAAGCCTTCCAAAGATTCCAACCAACAGGGCCAAATAAAAGACGGTTTATCAACTTGAGTATCATTCAACGAACAAATCACTGTGAATATATAGAGGCGCTGTATAATAATGACGGTTGGAGGGGGTGAGGAACGGGCGAAAAAGGTAGAATTAAAAGTCGTCCGGGGGTACAGCTAAAAACCGTATAACATGGACAACACTGCGCTGCCGGAAAGGGAGAGAGAACAAAGAGGGACAGCGTTGATCACCCGGCTGAAGCAATAACAAACAGATAGAATGGGAACGGGGGCTAATCCTCGTCGGAGGAGTCGCTGTCAGGAGTGTCTGATGTAGGTGAGGAGGACGAGCTCATATCCGTGTCCGAGTCGCCCTCACGCACCTGAAAATCGCAAAATGCAGCTTTCAAAAAACTACAAAAGCAGGACGAAAATTCCTAGGACCAAAAATTGATACCAAATAAAACTTTGGGGCCCATAATAAAACTTTTCCGCATGAACCAATTTTTCTAATATAAATATAAGGACTGTTTCAAACAGCTTTTTACTATTCGCAAACGTAAACAAAAAAAAACAACTTTTATGCTAGCTTCGAAAAAGAAACGATTTTTCGATCGAAAATGACCAATTTCCCCGAAAAATTCGAAGTTTTTAATTACTTTTCTACGTTTTCAAAGTTGCTTGTCAACGGATAAATAGATTTGTCATGGCGTTACAGGGAAATTTCTAGACTAAAGAAATACGGATCCAAGTGCACCTAGAAAAAATAGCGGTCAGACGCCATCCGGACAAAATGCGGAAAATTGCTCAAAAAATCCAATAATCCAGTGAGTGGTCCTATTGTCGCCCTTCCTTTATTGAAAAGCTCCGGCACAAAAATTATGAGAATTTCCCATTCATAAATCCTTTTTTTGGCGTTGATCATAGACCTGTACTATTTTAAAAAAGCCTCCATATGTCAATTAAACAGCCGACCTTATTCTCACGATCGTTCTCCGCTTCTTCCTCCGCGGGCTGTTCAGCATCTCCACTTCCGGCCGCTTCGGCGACAACCTGGAAGCGGAACAGGAATCCATAACGCTAATTTCCAAACCTGTTCCCGTTGCGCCTGTTGGGCCCGCCACCTGGCCGCCGCCTCGAGCAGCTTCATGCTGCCGCGCGACGCTAAAAAGGTGGTGATCAGTATATCAGGAAACTCTAACCTTGATCTTGTGGGAAAATGTAGTCGAAGTACTCCTCCCAGCCGGCGTCGACACCATCTTCCGTTTGCATTTGACGGCGCTTCTTGACCTTGCGCGGCATCAGCGCCTCGACGCGCTAAAAGATAAAATAAAATAAATTTTATAGTATAAGGAATAAAGCACAAATTCTGCAGAATGTTTCTTTTCGCACCTTGATAGCCGCCTCGTCGCCAATCTTCTTCTCCGCCTCCAGCCACGCCTCGAGCAGCATCAAACGTTCCTCCTTCTCCCCGTTTTCGAGGGCCTGGTTTGCTCGTTCGAACGTCTAAACGAACACATCAAAATCCCGAATTTTCAAACCTTTCTCGCCCTCTCCTCCTGCGGGATCGACAGCTCGAACTCGGCCAAGCTGACCCAGACCTAAAGGAACGTTACAAGCCAAGACAAAACTGATGCCTTGATATGGTTGGTGCGGTTGAGGAGCGTCTCGTACAGGTCACGCGCCTTCTCATGCTCCTCGGCGCTGATCTCGAAGTCGATGAAGGATTTCCAGAGCAGCTAAAACGGCATTTTTCAGGGCTTTCGGAAACCATGAAAAAATTTGCTTAACCCGTCAAAATAAAAAGACTTCGAGCGTCAAAACGATTACCTCAGGCATGTCAAGTGCCGGCTGTTGGATCGCAATGTCGAAGATGGCTCGCGCGCGGTCCACATCTCCCAGCAACGTTTCCAACTCGGCAAACTAAAGCCAGAAAATAAAACTAAAAATAAAAGAAGCCATACCTTGATCCACGTCTGGCTGTTCTCCGGCTCGTACTCGAGGAACTTCTTGTACAGCTCGCGGCAGCGGTCAAACTCGCGCAGCTGCAGCTCGAGGTCGATGTAGGAGCGGAAGAGCTTGCTTTTCGGGCATTTTCCGATGGCCACGCCCTAAATATAAAATTTTCAAGAGATAGGAAATTGCTTACCAAAATCTTCCTCGCCATTTTCAGATCTTTCTGGCGGATCTCGAACTGGGCGTAGTGGATCCAGATTTTGGAGAAGGTGAACTGCTTGTGAGGGATGACGTCGAGGCACGCCTTGTAAATCTGGAAAATTGGGATAGCATTAGTTTTGTAGACAAAAGTAACAATGGAATAAACGTATTTGATCATTGGTACGTTAAATGTAACTGATAGAAAAATGTTTTTCACCTAAAAGTAAACGACAAAAAGCTCAACATTTCAATATCAAAACAAAAAAACTTGAAGGTTCTTAAAACCTTTCAATTTTAGTTATTCTCCTCAAAAGGCATTCGAAAAAGCCTAAAAACCCACCATCCTGGTCTTCTCGTTGTCGTGGCACGTCAGCTCCTCGTACAACGCATAGTAGATCCACAGGTAGATGTAGCGACGCCAGTGCCGTTTTTCCTAAATTAAATTTGTCCAATAACGCCCAAATAAAAATGTTTACGTTGCTTGGAGGAACGTTGGAGATGGCACGCTCGTAGGTGTCCTCGATCTAAAAATAAAATAAGGAGCTCGAGAACTTGGCCAAACCGTTTCGCGATCAGCGCCCTCACTTTCCAGCAGTCGCAAATAATCGAACCAGGCATCGAAGTTGAAGCCATTTTCTTGGATTTGCTGAAACGTACCGTAAAAATCGTTGATTCAAAGCTTACATCTTCATACTGGGCCTTCCTTTTTCCCAAAATCACATCCTCAATGCCGCGCCGATCGCCGAACTTCTTCTCATGCTGCGTGTAGTATTTGTAGATCTCCTTCTGTCGGTCTTGGGGTAGACGATCAATGCCGTACCTAACAAAAACTACATTTTAACCAGGCTTTCCCCCACTTGTAAATAACACGAGCCCGCTCGTGCTCCTTCTGACGTTCCTCGAAGAGGGCAAAGGAGACGAGTAGATGCTCATCAATGTTGTCCTCCCCAAAGTATTCCATTGCCCGCTCAAACGCCTGAAAGGGAACCATGACCGGCAAAAAATTTAGCACTACCGCTCGTGCATTTCCGTAAAACCCGTGGCGCTCCTCGAACCGCGCGTACTTGATCCAGTTTTTCGGGTCGACGCCGTGCACGTGCAGGTAGCGCTGGTAGATTGTTCTGAAGGGAAAAATATGAAAAGTAATCTTCAAAGACAAACCTCGCGCGATCAATTTCCTTGTAGCGTAGCTCAAAGTTGATGTAGGTGTTCCAAGCCTGCTCTTGCGGCTCCCAGTCCATCCAGCGCTCAAAGACCTGAAAAATTGAAATGTAAAAACAGTCATGCTTTAGAGCTACGAGCTCAAGCTCAATTTCTCACCTGACGAGCTCCAGGGATATTCCCGATCAGCTCCTCCATGTAGGTGTACTTCAGCCAGAACTGGATCGTTCGCGGCAAGATGGTGACGCAGCGATCGAAGATGTTCCGCGCATGGTTGATTTGTTTTTGCCTAAAAAATGTTTCTAACTTCAAAAACATCGGGCAACCTCATCTCCATCTCGGCATATTGCAGCCAGATGGTGATCGAGCGGTGGTCGACGTCGAGGGCTCGCTCGAAGACGGAGCGCGCGCGCTGCAGCTCGCCAATACTTTCCTCCCATTTGCCGTACTTGATCCAGTTGGCGAGTTGGAACCTGAAAAAAATGGTAGTTCAAGATGTCCACAAAAACTCTCTAGCGGTTCATAGAAACATGCACGGTTCTTTCGCATTATTGGCGGGAGCTATATTTGTTCTTGGGATCTAAATTTTCAAATATACATCGTGGCAGTGTTTTTAAAAGGGTTTTTCTATTCCCAAACGTGAAAAATCTACAAAATTTCATCAAAAAAAATCCAAAAATTTCGATTTTCGAGTAAAAATGGCCGATTTTTGGCCAAATTTCAAATGTTTCAAAAATTTATAATTTCTAGACAGCTTTTCTGGTTGAAATGTAGTTATATTTTATTAAAAAACACTATTGAAGCCCTCTACTAAGTTACTATACATTGCTAGACTTATACAAAACTGTTCGGTCCTCCCCCGATAATGCGCAAGAACCAAACGCCCAGAAGCTTGAAAAACGCCAAAATACCTACCGATTCTTCCTAATACCATCCTCGAAATCCTTCCGCTTCTTGCGCTGAAACTCGGCGAGCTCTTCAGGGTCGGTGATCTTGGCCTTCGGCGGCGGGGCGATCAGCTCGAGCTCACGCTCTTTCGCTTCACGCAACAGCTGCTCGGCTGTGATTTGAACCGGGGCCGCTGCCTAGAAATACGGATTAGTATTAGTAGGACATTTTTAGTGCCAATTCTTATAAAAAACTCGTCCCACCTTATTCTTGACCCTGGCGGCCTTCTTGGGAAGGCGCAAAGCCTTCATGGCCGTCTCTCCCTCGTCGTCCGACATTCCCAAGGCGATTCCTGGAAAGTAATGTTAAAATTGGGGAAATTTGAAGCAATGGTTAGCAGAAAGCTGTTCAAATAACATGTTCGAAAATGGGGACAGCGGGGCGACGGCAACGTACACGGGACGCAGGGGATGGGCGCAGACAAAGGGGGGCAAAGAGAGAGCCCACCATTACATGCCCTAAGAGACATACAAGCTGTATACTTGAAAATAGGGATTGGAATACTGAGCCGAAGAAAGAAAGATCAAAATAACTTTAAAAATAGACTGCAAACCCAGCATATTGTCGATTAAACCGCTTGCGAAAGCCGCAAATTTTCAGGCAACTTCAGTTCCGAACTGATACCTGGTTAACTCCCTCGATACCTATTTCCGGAAGAACCCTAGTATTTTTTGGTAAGAGTCTAGAAAACCCCCCCCAGCCGGCACCAACTTTTGTATCTCGGCCCCCTTTTGTGCTAGCGAGCTCTAAAGTATACCAAAATGTTCGCCGTAGGCTAATTAGTAAGACTACATTGCAGTTCAGTCGAAAAAAGTAGCGAAAAATAAAAATAATAAAGGAAGAAAAGTTGAAAAGTCGGCTGGGGGGGGTTTCCTAGACTTGAGCCTATTTTTTTACTAGAACCCAGTGATCGAATAAGATAAACATAAAATAAAGTGCTCGTTTCTGACACAGATAGCCCATTGGCTAAGCCAGTTAGGGCTGTCCGTCCCAGCAAAGGAGATCAATTCCTCAAAAAGACATACAAACAGGAAAAAAATTCAATTTTTCAGTTTTAGAGGCAGCAAGGTTTCCCGACGGACGAAAAAAAATAAAAATTCTGAGACAAAGGCTTACGCGGTGGAATTACGATTGTCCACGAAATAGCAATTGAGGGACTACGGTATACCGTAACCGGAGCCAATTGTAGCGCTTCGGAGCGGTGAGGGTTCGAGTTTTTGGCCTAAATTCGTCATTTCTCAAAATTCAACTTTTCCACGTTACTTTGAATTTCTTCTGTTCTTGCCCTTCTCTCCTTGCCTGTTTGCGAAAGCCCGAAAAACCTCTGACTCTATTTCGTCATGCATATTCCGCCCCCTCTGGCCTTCATTGTTGCTCCAACTCAGTTTAATTTCTTCCAGTCTTTTTAGAATCAAACACAATGACCGGCGCCCCGAACGACGACGGTCTCATCGAAAGCAACTATGATCAAGTTCGTCACCTTCTCGCTTTCTCAACGATTTGTTTTAGATCTGCGAGAACTTTGATCAGATGGATCTAAAAGAGAATCTGCTCCGCGGAATCTACTCGCACGGTTTCGAGAAGCCATCGGCCATCCAGCAACGTGCTATCGTCCCGGCTTGCACCGGTAAGTTTTCTTTACTTTCGTTTCGAGAGCTTGCTGTTGTGCATATCCTATTTGTGTGTTTTCCAGGAAGGGACCTGATCGCTCAGGCCCAGTCGGGTACGGGCAAGACGGGCACGTTTTCAATCTCTGTCCTCCAGAGGGTTGATGAAAACGAAAAGGCCATCCAAGCGCTGGTCCTTGCTCCAACCCGCGAATTGGCCCAACAAATCCACAAGGTACTATTGACGCTAGTTTCGATCTGTACGTATTTTTTGTAGGTCATGACCGCGCTGGCTAACTACCAAAAGATCAAGATTCACTCCTGCGTCGGAGGTACTGCCATCAGGGATGATCATCGCGCTTTCGAGTCGGGTGATGTGCAAGTGGTTGTCGGCACCCCGGGCCGTGTTCACGATATGATCGAGAGAGGTCATCTTGGTATTGTAATTTGCTCGTGCGTATTTATTATTCTTTTAGCTACGGACAAGATCAAGATGTTCGTCTTGGATGAGGCCGATGAGATGCTGTCCCGTGGTTTCAAGGATCAAATCTACGAGATTTTCAAGACCATGCCAACGGGAGTTCAAGTAAGTTGAGTTTCTACGTACCAGATTTTGTTAAATGATTTAGGTGTTTCTGCTCTCTGCCACACTGCCGGCGGACGTGCTCGAAGTGACGAAAAAGTTCATGCGGGATCCCATCCGTATCCTCGTCAAAAAAGAAGAACTTACCCTCGAGGGTATTATTCAATACTACGTTGACGTCGGCAAGGAGGTTGGTTTTTCAGTATCGTAGCCAATTTCTTTTCAGGAACACAAGCTCGACGTCTTGTTGGATCTCTATGGTGCGATCAGCGTCACTCAGGCAGTCATCTTTGCGAATACACGACGCCGGGTGGAAGAGCTGCAGGCTGGGTTGACGAAGGAAAAATACACCGTTTCTGCGATCCACGGTGACATGGCCCAGGCGGAACGAGAGGTAGTTTCCGCCTAGGCCTTCATTTACTTTTTTTTGCTTTAGAACATCATGCGGGCCTTCCGATCGGGCAGTTCGCGCATCTTGATCACGACAGATCTGCTGGCGCGTGGAATCGACGTCCAGCAAGTCTCGCTCGTCATCAACTACGACTTGCCCATCAATCGGGAGAACTACATTCACAGAATTGGCCGCTCTGGACGCTTCGGTCGCAAGGTATTCATTTTTAAAAACTACGAGCGGTTGCGAGGTTGCCTACTTTTGGACCGGACCCCAAATTGCTTTACAGACGATCCTAAATATTTATGTTTAGGGTGTCGCAATCAACTTCATCACCCCGAACGACAAGCAGCAGATAGATGACATCCAAACTTTCTACAACACACTGATCGATGAGCTTCCCGATGGTCTTGAGCAGCTTTTGGCTGTGTGAATCTACCCAATTTTTGTCTTGTTATACGTGTTACAAATAAAGTTTTAATAGTTGGAATTCGTTGCTTTGGTGACCGGAAATTGCTATGGCAGGCCTTGTTTTGAGTCTCTATTACGTTGCTTCGTGGGCAGAAAAGACTGGCGCGTGGCCGAATCAATGCATTTATATAGGCTGAATCGTGTGTCGTACGCTGCTCACCTGCGCATCAACACTGCTCCCCTTCTCTTTATATAAAGGGCGGGGGTTGTGGGGTGGTATGTGCTTCGCTCGCCTGCAAGTCTGCTCTTCGCTGTGCTCTCTTCGACTTCCGCACTATCTGCTTGTTTCCTCTGCGCTTGCTGGGTCTCTAATTTTCACCGCGTTGAACGGGCAACCTCGGTACCGTTGTCCCGGTAACGAGCAGGCTACCTGTGCGCAACACCGACTTTGTCCGTGGAGGGAGTGAAGGAAGATAGTGGAACGGTGGCTAAAAATCGGATTAGACATACAAGTAGGAGTGTCGACAGCCAATTTTGTGGGGCTATGGAGTGGCGTTCGGTTTTCCCGATAGAAAGCTAGTAAATTACCATCATTGAAGCCGATGTTAGGAACATTGTGCTATAGCATAGTTCCGGGGACCAATTTGAAATCGTTCTGGCTTTCTCTTTCATATTGCTCTTGACGACAGTGATTCAGGAAAATTTATTTTTCAGTGGAAGCGGATATCCATGGAGCCGTCTTCTTCCGGCGCGCCAGGCTTTCCACCACCCGGCTACTCGATGCAGCCCCCCAACCAGCTGATGGGCCAGCCTATGATGGGCGATGGCATGAACGGAATGCAGGTAGATTTTTGGCACGGAGTTCCGGCGTTATTCTGGGCATAACCTATGCGAAAAATATGTATGGTTGTTTTCAGCTTCAAATGCCCTACGACTTTCGATCTGCTCCGCAAGGCTATGTGCCACAAACGAACGTGCAGCCGCTGCTTCACCTACAAATGCCTGCTATGCCGGGCTGTTCTCAGGTTGAATCGTTTTTAGTATGTTTATCTCGGGATTTAGCCTGCACCACAGCACCCAGCCGGCGCTCAACACGCTGACTCGTTTCTGCAAATGCCTGGAGGTGATAAATCCGTGTTTTCGTGAGGTTTGATTTAGTCGTCCCCCAATCGCCGACGGAAATCCCGAGCTCGCCCGGCTGCGGCGGCCCGATCCGGAAGCGTCGGTTTAGCAGCGCCAAGATTCAACCGGTGGGAGATTAATTTCAGATTTAGACTTGTTTCGATCTGGATTTTCCTTGCTTTAATCTATTTACATTTTCCGCGGATTTAGACAAGAATCAAGAAAGTGATGCAGTCGGACGAGGAGATTGGTCGCATGGTAGCTTCCGTTCCGGTTGCAATCGGTAGAGCCATGGAGCATTTTGCCGAGGTTAGATAATTTTTCTGACCAGGGTTGAAAAGCCGCTTCGCGACTTTTCAACCCTGGCCCCGTTTTAGCGCGATGATATTCACCACTCTGCATAGTTTTCCCGAATTCCGACGACAAAAAATGAAAAGCATTCCCTCTCTGTCATTATATAGGCTAGCCGTCACTTCCGGATTATGCTGAATGTCCCCTAACAAAGAAGGCGACCAAAAAAGTTCAGAAAAACTTAAATTTAACGTTGAAAACAAAAGTTTTTGAAAAATCTGATATGCGTGCAGTCATCTTCAGACCGTTACGCGCCTAATGACATATCATACGTAGCTAAAAACTCTTCCCCTATCGAGATATCCTCCGGACACGCTTGAGCAAGTTGCATGCAAAGTGTCACACACACACACACAAACACTATTTTTTTTATATAGTAGGATTCTGTCATTTTTGAATTTTTAGAAATTTCTGCAAGCTTCCTCGGCAGCAATGGCGGGACTGAATGGCCGTACGCTGAATACAGCTCACATGTTAGTTGCTTACGGCAGCAATATTCTTGTTTCTATAGGAAAATGGCCGTGCTCGCGAACCCGCACTACCGATTCCTCGAGCCGATTTTCAAGGATATCGCGCTGCCGTTGAAGCACATCCAGGAGATGCCGTTCAATGTTTGCCAGGTATTTTTATTATAGTAGTTTTTTATTAAACAAGTCGTTAGGTACCGCCGGTGTATCAGCAGGGCGGCGCACCATTTCCGCCAATGGGCCTCGGCACTCCGTCACCGTCGTCGAACGATTTTGCGATGGGCATGGCGTTTCCGAATTTGAGTCAAATGTGAGTGAATCTCAAGGGTTTTTTTCGCGTCCTTGTCGTTAGTCTTTTTCTGTGCACCAAACCGTATAGACCATCGACCAGCATGTCTCCGTTGGAGCAGCCAGTTCCACAGCAAGCCGCTCCGGTTGAACGTCGTCGCGTCAGCAATGGCAAAGTCAAGGTGTGAATTTTGTTTCTCTGCAAAGCTCTTCTTCAGCAAGAGTTGGCCCCTGGCGAGAAGCCGAAGCGCGGACGTCCACGAAAGATCAAGGAGGAGAAGTGGGTCAATGCTAAATTCAAAAGATTTATATTTTTCAGGCTGATCGATGACCACCTTGCCGACATACCCACTGAGCGGGAGCTTATGCCACCGCCACCGTTACCGATAATGCTACCACGAAGGAATGGTGCTCAAAATGTCGCTCCACCACTTCCCAGCGAGAATGGCATCAAGCTGGAACATGAGGTATCGAGATAAATTATTAAATTCGAGGAAATAGGTGTTTTAGGGTGCCCCGATCGAACAGCCACTTCCCAACGATTCGGCATCACCCCGGATGGCTCGCGGCATGCTGCAGCGCCAGAATTCGCAAGATCACGGCGATGAAAAATAGAATAGAACCGTTTACCCCCCTTCACCACCCATATCCCCTTCTTTCCGTACCCTTGATGACATTCATGCTTTTTGCGATCTCACCCAGCTTTCGTGTCCCTCGTCGCGAGCTTCTGCTAAATACTTGCCATGGCTAGTCGCCCGTTTGTTCTAGGTACTGTTCCCTTCCCCTCGCTTGGCAAATCTCCTCGTGTCATCCCTGCGCATGACAATCCCCCTACATTACTCCAATATACAATATCACCTGCGCTCACATTACCCCAACTTTGTTGAAGTGTGCGATTGTCTTTAGAAATGAGCCCACAAATAAATTGTTATTTATCTATCTCCCGATTTGAAGGAACACCGTGAAAGGGATGAGGACGCCAGCATAAGCGGACACCATGGTCTAGCGCGCGTGAGAGCACATTTTCTACAAGGCTCGAGTCCGATTCCGACAAAATTTAGTGACGCAACTTGTACGAACGATAACTTCCAACTTTCAAGTTCGAATTAACAATAAGTTTGCGAATATAAAATTAGCATTATCTGGCATCTCCCTATTTTTCCTTAGGTTTGTGCGAATAAAAAGCGGCTACCCAGGATGCACCGACACGTTTTCTCCTCGCGGACGGGCGCTGCGCATCAATGGGCAACGAGAAGAAGGCGACGACCCGCCAGAAGGGCACCCAGAAGCAGGCGTCGGCTGATGGTGGCGGTGGAAAGACGCAGACCGGACCCGCGCCCGGCGCCCCGCCCCCGCGAGCCACCAACGCCAAGGAGGAGGTGAGAACCTAAACATATATCTCTTATCAACGCCAATTTCAGGTGCAAAAGTGGTGTCAGACGTGTCTCGACAAGGGCGTGCAAGGGCTCCGCGACGAGTTCGCCCGCGAGATCAAGCGCTACGTGCCGCCGGACATGCAGTTCGAAGCGTTCAAGACGAACCACCCGGCCGGCCGCAATCGGTCAGCAATTTTTGTTTGTATCTAAGCAATTTCACAAAAAATGGGCTGATCTGCGAAGTAGTACCAAGTTAGTGATCGACCAAGACTTTAACCGTTTTTGCATAAAGCTAACACGTTCCTTATAGTTACCAAGACGTGCCGTGCCAAGACAAGGGCCGCGTCGTCCTCCGTCCGCCCGCCCCCTGCGACTACATCCACGCCAACTTTGTGCGCACGCCGATGAGCGACAACCGCTTCATCTGCACCCAAGGACCCCTCGACAACACTGTCCTCGACTTTTGGTACATGATCATTCAGGTGGCTTTTCCCAATAAAATAATTCTACCTTTTTACAGGAGGAGACCGACTCGATCATCATGTTGTGCAACGTCATCGAGAAGGGGCTGCTCAAGTGCGCGCAGTATTGGCCCAACGAGCAGGGGCAGAACATGAAGCCGGCCGACAACATTGAGATCATCAACGTCGAGACGCGGCTGATGATGCCCGAGGATCAGAGCATTCGCCTTTGCGTACTGAAGCTCAAGTGGAACTTTGGCAGCCCGCAGGAGCGCGAGGTTGGTAAAATTGCTTTTTCTTGTTTATCGCCAAGTATATTCAGTAAGCAAGTACTTTTTAAGGTGCGCCACTACCAGTGGCTCGACTGGCCGGATCGTGGTGTGCCGATCGTGCGCGGGCACACGCCCACCGAGTTGCTCTCCCGGGTGCGCGGCACGAAGAAGCCGATCGCCGTCCATTGCTCTGCTGGCATCGGCCGTACTGGTGGGTGCTAGCAAGGCTTGATCTAGCCGCTTTAAAATTCGAAAAAATTGATAAAAAGCTACGCAAAATGTTGCCCAAACTTTTCGTTAAAATCATTATAAAAATGCCGACATTCTAGGTACCATTGTGGCCATCGAGTACACCCTGGAGCGCCTCATCGCCGGCCTGTGCACCGTGGACATGGACAAATTGCTGAAGGAGGTGCGCGACCAGCGCCCCTATACCATCCAGAATGACGCGGTAAGATTTCAAAGTTTTAGGCCTCGCATGGTCTCGCCAAAAAAACGGCTTCAAGGTTATAACAAGTACTCCCATGCTTTCAGCAATACCTCTACATCCACCGCGTGTTGCTGAACTACTTCTACGGCAAGTACAACCAGGCGAAGGGCAAGGAGCTGATGGACAAGTACAACAAATTCATCGCCGACTACGAGAAGGCCACCGCCGCCTAGAACCCGCTTCGCCCACCATCCCCTTCACTTCATCATCGTCTCAGAAATAAGCATTCGAACTTGTGTCCATGTGATTTTAGCTTTACCATTCATATGCCATTCATTGTTCGGTGAATAAAGTGATCCTGAACTCGCAGGCCTTTCTCGACGATTTATAAGACATATTCTGGAATAAGAGAGAAAGAGGCAAACAAGGACGATATAGGCAGAAAGAAGAATAGCTATCGCAGCCGGGACCACCGAAATTATACCAATATTTTTCGAGGGGCCGGAAATGGAGAGATCGCCGGGGAAGGGCCAAAAACAACGTGGCTCGAAGGTCGGGATTTGGGGGGCTAGAAGTGGAAGTCGAAATCAACAATTAACAATGACGAATCAGTCGCGCTTGGATCGCTTGGAGTCACGATCGTCACGTCCTCCTCCGCGCTTGTCGCCCGTCTTGGCGAACAGCGTGTCGAGACCCAGAATATCGTCAGTAGGCGCAGCACGTTCGAACTGAAAAGAAGGCTTTTTGGGAAATTTGTTGATAAGATACCTGCACAGGGCCAGATCCGCGAGTAGGTGCGGCTTCGGTTCCAGAGAAGCCCTTGTCGGGAACGAACCTAAAATTTCATAAGTTTCATATCGGCAAGGTAAGGCTAAGGTTTTATTTCTTAACATTTAATTTCCAGAAAAGTCGCATTTTTCCGAAGGAAATAAATCCGAAACAAAAAAAAATACGAAAAACCTACCTTTTCTGGCTGACAATCTTGTCCAAATCGTCGCCATACACGTCCTGGTCGAGATGTTTGCCTGAAAAAAAAACGGCAGAATAAAATTCAGAAGTTTCGAGAAACCTGGACGGTAGATGTGTTGCTGGATATTGTCGGTGGCTCGCCACGGCTTGTCGTAGGGATTGTACGTGTCGTCGGCCAGCGCTCCGGAATCGAGCCCCTAAAAAACTAGAGAATAAGCGAACAAGATTAATAAAAGAAAATTAGATTATTAATATAAAGTTAGTAACGAAAGTTAGAAAAGGAAACAGAATTCGCCTGTGCCATATGCCCATAATAATCCTCACCTTGCTTTGATCAAAGAGACGCTGGTCGAACTGCGTCTCGCCGGCGGTACCACGATTTCTCGCGTCGGGCAGTCCGATGGCAATCTTCTCACTAAAAAGCGGAACAATATTAAGGGTCCATCGAAAACTGCTTTACCTAATATCGCGTTCCCGTTCACGACGTAGCTTGTCCGCCTTGTCGGGCTTGTTGCGTGCAATGTTACGGTCGCGGCGGAATTCGTCGACGCGGTCACGTCTAAAAATAAAGTATGTTTTGCGATAAAATTGTACCTGATCTCCTCTCGCTTGCGAATCTCCTCATCATCCTCTTCGCGATGACCCCTGCTAGCCTCGCCTTGAATCCCGGAGCGTTCTTTTCGAGCCTTCTGAGCCAGTTCCCTCATCTTCGATTCTTGCTCGGCCTTCTTGTTCTGGGCGACGCTAAATGTCTTGATAAAGGAAAAGCTCCGCAGTGTACCGCTTCTCGAGATTGGCGCGAGCGTCGACAGCTTCACGAGCCTTGCGGTCAGCAATGTACATCGCCTCGGAGAGCTTGGCAAAGTTTTCGTTGACGTGTTGCTGAAAAGGAAAAGTTTATAAACGGCGTCGCTCGGAAAACCTGTTGCAATCCACGACCATCGGCGGCCAATCGCTTGTCGAGAGCGACCGTAAATCCTTTGGGGTTCTTCCAGTTGGAAATGCAGGGCGGGATCTTCCAATCAGCCGCTTCTTTTTGGGTCACCTACAATACAATAACACATTTGGCCCTTCCGCTTTGATCATACTTTTCTGGGAGGTGAATGCATCACTGGTGCGGGCGGACTGGGAGGAGCCATCGGGATTTTTTGGTTAATTCTAAAAAAAATATTTTGAGAAGATCGAAAATTCCTACTTGAATTTCGGCGGCTCCATCGGATCCTTCTGCATCTCGACCATGCGAATGATGCGCTGACCAGCGCCCGAGGCATGGCCTCCGCCTTGTTGAGCTGGTGTGTACCTAAAAATGATATCAACTTTAAATTAAGCGCTTTATACCGAATATATTGAGCCGGCGCGACTTTTTGTGCGTGTTGTACCGGGAGAGCCGACGAGATCTTCGTTTGGGTGAGTTGCTCGAGGGCTTGACGAGTGGCCTCGGTGGCAGCGCGAGTCTCCTCATCGTCTGGTTTCTATAAAAATAATAAACTAGAAAAAAAATGGTTGGAACCTGCAAATCTTCGTCATCCTCATCCCAAGCCTTGGATTTCATGTCGGAGAGCTTGGTGTGGACGATCTTGTCTTTGCCGACGCCGACACGGGCAATCGCATCGTGGCGCAGCTTTCCTTCGGCGTCGTACTGAAGTGCGACCGTCTTCGTCGTGCCCTCCACTCGACCGAGACCCATTCCAAGTGGGAACTGGGCAATGTGCACCTCCGGGAAGGCACCGCCGTCGCCAAAGTCCTGAAAAGGAATAGATTCTGACTGGTACGCGTAGAATCCGAGCACAGTTACGCATACAAACAAAATGTTACTTCTGGGGTCCTTGGTTTGAAGCCGACTCGATGTCCGTAGCGTGGAGGTTCTTTTGTGACCACTGCCATCGACGGGATCCCATCTTCGCTAAAATGAACTTTCAAATCTTTCAATTTTAGCACTCACCGTCCCCTAAACCATGGGTCGTTTGTACGGACTGCGTTTACTTCCTCGGTAGCCGCCGAAGGCTGCGGCAGCAATCTAAAAAGCTCTAATAAGGCGAAAATAGGTTTTCTCACTCTTTGAGGTTCAGCATCGCTGATTGACGCGAGTTGAGCCTGAAAAAGCAGATGAGTTCGAAGCTGAAAGAATAAGGACAAGATAATGGAAGCATCAAAATAACGACATGATTATAAGGAATTTCACACGAGAATGAAGTAGTGCTAAAAGCGCACTCCTAGTAATTCACTTTGAAAAAAAATTTGAGCGATTGAGAGATTTCATGATAGGACACCTGTCCAGACTCCTAACAATCCCTTTGAAGCCTTTTCCGAATGATACGGAAATGATCTAACCGAGCCTAGTTTGGGGGTTAGCGAGGCAGACGAACGCACTCTGGGCAGATGTTGTTAGAAAGGCGAGGGGCAGACAGCGCGCACCCAACTACAAAGTACTGTGCTCCTACGAGCAATAGCCGCCGAACTCGTGAACGCGCGCAGATCATGGCGCCTTTTTGGCTGCAATCATCACTGTTTTATCTGAGCTTCTCCTTGATTTTGTTAATTTAATCTTCCTTGGGGGTTTATAATAACGGATCGTCTTTGAAAAACGGCACTACCTTTAGCGAATCCGAAAAGTGACTTTCAGTTTCGCAATAAGCAGGGCTGGTACCAAATCTCCTATCCCGAAATCAAAAAACCCTTTTGATGAGCTTCTGGTTCGGTTTGGTGCTATCGCATATGAAACCCCGATTTCGTAGTAACAGCTGTTTCTATATCCCAGTCAGAAGTTTCGTAGATTACCGTGGCAAAACCCAATAGCTTGTGATTTTATAGTATGGTACGAAAAATCTTTATTTCCTGTATAAGAGTAAACAAAAACAATCAGCGCAACAATATAACTGATAATCATTAAGACCTGCTAGCTAACATGGCTTGAGTTCATTCTTGGTTGTGCTCCTCGCGAATTCCATTTACAAGTGTTTCCCAAAGATGCTGAGGAAGTCCATTGGCACTGGTGCTGATGATCCCGCGGAAGTCGGCTTTTCCGCCTTTCAGTGAAGCCTAAAGCACAGTCTAAGATTTCTTTTATGAAATAGCTACCTTCGTAACAGAAAAGGTCCCAAGCTGACCGCTATTCGCAAGCACTGGCCCGTGAATCGGGAAAACATGCTTCCCGATCCGGCAAAGCGTCAATTCCTCGTCGCTCTGGCTAAATTAGTCGTTCAAGCTATAATCCTTTGCCTAACCTAGCGTCAGCCTCGACCTTCTGAACTTCATAGTCAATTTTCTTGTTGATATAGTCCTTGCGCAATTTCTTGGTCAGCACGTCTAATTCGTCCCCTGTAGCGCTCCAATCCTTTGACTCTGGCACATCGGCGGTAATTTTGAACCAAATATCTGAAAAGCCTGTCAGCTAGAAACGAGATGCTTGCCTTGAATGGCGTGTTGAATATTGGCGGGCGTCTTTTGCAAAACGTCACACATCAGGGCGCTTAGGAGTAGGGCACCCGAGCGTTGGAAAACCTTAGGGACTTAAAATCATGTCAAAAGTAATAGTATACCACTTGTCGTTCTTGTCGTAGCTCAGCAGAATCTTCTTGGAAAACGACTGTGGCCTCCCCATTGAGCGGTTCGTGCATTGATGCAATCCTTTTGCCATCTAAACCGGATTTCTATGCGTTTCCAAAAAACTGACCTTTCTCCTGTATCACACAAACTTCGCTACCAGTAGAAAGATGCCGCGAAATATCTAAAAAAAACAATGAATTAGCAAAACCCCAGAAAGTTACGTCTTGCCACATCATATGGAGTGGAAACGCCTTGATTCATCAAGAACGTCTGGGTTTCTTTATTGCCGGCCACCCGAGCGGTGATAGCCATTTTCTTGTAAGCACTCCCAGCCCGTGCTCGCTGCTGCTCAAAAAGTTGTTGTAGGTTTGGAGTGGCGGCTGGTTCATCGTGCTTTAGGGCTAGAAAGAAAATAGATTCTTGAAAAAATTCCTTACTTACCAATTGAAGCTTGGCGCAGATGTAATTTGGACGTGCGAGCGAAGCGTAGAAGGTATGACGCGTGTTTTGAGGGGAGCGTCATTTTCTAAAAATTAATAAAGTTTTGTAAAAAGACGATGGAATTTGGAAAAATAAACATTCATTCATTTGCAAAAAGGACGTACAATACAAGTTACGGAAACTGGCTAATGACTCGTATCGTAGTCACGACGTATCGTAGTCATTTTTGGAATTTTTTAGGGATTCGCCATTTTTTTCAGATTCGTTGTCTTCTTTTTTTCTTCTCTTTTTGCCATTTTATTTATTATCCATAAAAATTATTACCTTTTACAGAAAATGGCGAATATTGCGTACATGAGATTGCAACGCGAGTGCCGCGAAGTGGCGACAAGCAAGGATATCCAGGAATTGGGTAAACCGTTGAAAAGCCTTTTTCAATTTTTCTTTAGGCATCATGATTGAAATTGTCGACGAGCAGCTCACCCACTTGAAAGGCGAAATCCGAGGCCCGCCCGACTCGCCGTACGAAGGTGGCCGTTTTAAACTCGACATCAACATCCCCTCGAGCTACCCGTTCGTCCCACCAACGGTATGGCTTCCAGTTTTCACAAAATTTACGAAATTTAGGTCAAATTCACGACGAGGGTGTGGCACCCCAACGTCAGCTCACAAACCGGGACAATTTGCTTGGATATTCTGAAGGACAATTGGTATTTCTTTACTAGGCTACGTTTTACGTTTCTTTTAGGGCGGCATCGTTGACGTTGCGCACGGTTCTACTCTCGATTCAAGCCCTCCTCTGCACCCCCGAGCCCAAGGACCCCCAGGATGCGGTAGTCGCGAGCCAGTACATGAACAAGCAGAAGCTTTTCACGGTACCTAGCACATTTATCTCAAATGATCTCAATTAGGAGACCGCCAAATTCTGGACCCAACAATTCGCGCACGCAACTGGGGCACGAAATGCCGACTTCACAGCAAAAGTGGCCAAGCTTTGCGAAATGGGAGCCAACGAGACCGACGCCATCTCGACGCTCAGCTGCAACGAATGGGACCTGAGGCGTGCCACCGATTACATGTTCTCTTAATTCTTGATAATTTTAGCCTTCAAATTAAGTATTGATCATTCCCACTATTAAGAGCCCTTTGCCTTTAATCTCTAACGCAGTCATCTTTTCTCGTCTTGTTGTTCATGTGAATTTCAGCGATACGGTTAATCTCTTTCATCCATGGATGTTCGAGTGATTTTTGGGAATAAACATTTTTATCGATTGCAATCGTTTGCACCCTATGATTCGCAAGCCATCGGTTCCGCTACAGGATTTTTCATTGCAACAGGCCGCAGTTTTTTTAGGAGAGCGCAATTTATTGGGGAACCTGGCTAAATTTCTGGTTTTCCGAGTTCTTGTAGAAGCTCACTTTACGCGCAAAACATTAGTGAATTTTTGCATAGCATACCGCCCCTGGGGAAGTCTACGCGCCGGAAACGTTCCTTACAATGTTAGCATACTTGAGGGCGACGGAATCGCCGACTAGCGGCGATAAGTAAGAGTGATCCAGATTAGAGAAATTGTGAATCTTACAAGGAGTCGTTTTTGGGTGATATTGGAGTTTTTGAACGAGACCTAGCCAGTTCGATAGAGAAAAAAATTCTGAACAAGATGTCGGTTTCCAAATCTGCTAACCGTGTATTGTATTCAATAAAAATTAATTTTAATGAAAAAATTCCTGGACGTCAGGCTGCGACCAATGGATCAGGCCCAGGACAGCATCCGCATGAGATCGTGGCCTAGTGGATAGTACCGGCGCCTATCAAACTTTTGGAAAATTATGCCCAGGGTTCGGAACTTATTGTGATTTAATGTTTTGCTTTTTGGTTTTTCCTGCCATTAAACCGAATATGGTATTATCGAGCAAAAAGCAAAAGAGTTTTACTGGCGAGGAGTCGAACCCGCTGACAAAAAAAGACAAAAACTTATGAAGCAAGCGCACTACCAATAGGCCAGCTGGTCATGGCTGGAGGGAGGCCTAAAGGCGGCTATGTTGACGCGTACCCCGTTGGCAGAATCTGCGGATCAGGCGGAAAATGATGGTTAGATTAATGATTTTCAAATTAATTTTTATTGAACAGCGAACACGGTTAGCAGATTTGGAAACCGACATCTTGTTCAGAATTTTTTTCTCTATCGAACTGGCTAGGTCTCGTTCAAAAACTCCAATATCACCCAAAAACGACTCCTTGTTAATTAGCCATAAAAGAGATAAATGAGCTGAAGCTTCAGCCATTGCGAGCTTTTCAGAAAAGTTTTGGGGCTCTGCGACCGGGGTACGGAGCGCACTTTGCACGTTCCCACCCAGCCACACGGTTGCAACCTCACAGCGGCAATTTTTCGACGAAGTCTGCCTGGAACGGTATTTTGCCTTCGTAGGCTTTCGCCGGCTAAAAAGCGAAACATTTGTTGGAGCAAACCGGCGTATTGTTGTGCAGCTAAAAAGATCGCGATTTTGGAAGAAGCGGGGGGATACGTGGGCCCAGCCACGTATTTTTGTTAATTTTCGAAGAAATTTGTCTTTTCCTATTGGTTGTGGTATTGTATTGTAATAATTAGCTTATTTCAGGTAATGAAAGAAAGGAAAGGGAAAGAACCCGAGGTGAACGGCACCGGAACGGCGTCCAAGAAAGTCAAAATTGAGCCCCCAATAGTAAGTTTTTTCTTTCAACTTTTTTTTCAGTCGATAAGGAGAATTTATTTTGTTTTCAGGATCTATATAACGAAGCGGATGAGTACAGTGACGGATCCAACGATGGTCAAGGTTGTTCGAAGCAGCCTCCGGGAATGAAAATAGAGTCGCTCCCGAATGGCGTAGGCTATTTTGTATGTTCGAAATAGTGTGTTTACAGCAAAGTTACCGCGAAACTAGGAGCATTTTCGACTATCTTGGTGTGCCCGCGTTTCCCAAGAAGGTAAGACGGAGTTTTTTTTTTGATGGATGTGATCTTTTTAGCCGAATAACTTGGGTGGCGACGATGATATCTCTGACCTGGAATCGGAGCCAGAGGAGGAGCAGAGAGCAAGAATGGTAAGTGTTTCTGGGCAATAACTCATTCAGAGATATTTTGTGTAAATATTACTTATTTTTAGACGGTTTCTCCATCAAAGTACGAGCCAGCGCCTTCGAGTGAAGATGACGGCGGGGAGAGCGATGGCAGCGAGTTGCCGGACACGGTGCTTGATTTGGAGAACGGGCTTTCCGGGGATTCGGATGAGGACGACGATGATGATGAAGAGGAAGAGAGAGCAGCAAAGGATAAACAGTCTACTTCTAACGTATTTTAAGCACTGTCGTTCAACCGCTCTGTTTTAGATGAATGGTCTGACGGCCGAGAATATGAAGACGCCGGTTGCTATAAAGAAAGGTATTTTTTGAAGTTCCGACGAGGGATTTCTTAATTTAGCGATGTTCCGCGACCCGCCGGTCTCGGATGTCCGCACTATTGGCGAAAACGGGGATGGCGAAACTCCGAGCCTGATCGATTCTCATCTTCGCAAATTCGCAAACTTGACGCCTGCTTTGTCTCGGGTGGGTTTTGAGTAGTTTTTTGTCTCTCGTCCGTTTTGGGGTTTTCGCATTATTGGGAGGGCTAACTTTTTTTAGGATTCAATTTTCCAAATATAAATAGTGGAAGTGTTCCTAAATGTTTTTTACTACTCGGAAACGTGAGAAATTAACTTTACAAAATTTTATTAAGAATGTCAAAAATATCGGTTTTGTGGCGAAAAATCGCCGCTTTTTCCCTTTTTCGACATTTGAAGAATTTTAGATAGTTTTTCTAGTTGAAACGTAGTTATTTTTTTACTAAAAACACTTGGTATTAAGGTAATAGACATTTCTAAACTTATAGAAAAAGTTAACCCCCTGATAATGCGCAAGAACCTCAGTTTTCAACGTTCAACAAATTTTGCCCATCTTTAGATCAAATACGAGGACCCGGATGATACCAGTGACTACACTTACTATTTGGTGCAGAAGCCTAAAGAGGTGGGAGTTCTCTATTTCACCCATTTTTTTCTAGATTAGCCTTGACGACCTGAACCAGTTGAAACTAAAAGCTGATCCGGAGCAGTTGAACGTGAAGAAGCTGAAGGTCAAAAACGGTAATTTGTGCCCCATATTCCAATTCATTACAGCAATTTTAGAAGCCGGAAAATTTAATGCCGAGCTGTCCAGCTATGGGCCGCAGCAGCTTATCGCTAGAAGGACGGCGAAGCGCAACACGCATGGTGACGTTCGCTGGAGGATCCGTAGGCTGAATACCTCCTCTTAATATCTGTTTTAGGTGGTCAAATCATGGGTACGATCTTGCTGAAGCCGCGCGAGGAGCCGACAAATATTGGTAAGAGAAAACAGCCTGAATTTTATCCCATTTTTTTCTAGGCCCTTTGACGGGCGAAGAATTCGACGTTGATTTGCCGTTGACGAAAATCAAGAGGGTGGCCACGCGGGACGAATTCGACGAGTTGGCTGAAAGGTGAATTTGCCTTGCTTTTATATATTTCGTTCACTATATTTGAACTAGAAAAACTATCTAAAAACTTTGAAAAATATTTTAAAGTCGAGATTTGGTAAAAACTCGGCCGTTTTTGGTCGAAAAAACGATATTTTTGTGATTTTTTAATAAACAAAAGTTTTCGCGTTTAGGAATAGTTAAAAACAGTTTAGAAAAATTTCCAATATTTATATTTGAAAATTTAGGTCCTAAGAAAGAAGTTCCTGCGCCCCCGATAATACCTACCTGTAAACCCGACCTTTTCACCCTCATTTTTAGGGCCGTTCCGTTCGGCGTGAAGAAGAAGAAGCGAAACTCCTTGCCCGGGCACGCCGTCAAATTGAAGAAGATCAAAATGGAGCATTGAGCCTAGAATTTTCATCTTATTCACCACACAAATAATCACCAATTGTCGCGTCAGTTTTTGCTTATCCCCCCACCCATTTCATCTGATTCGACCCGCCCCCTTCCATTTCCCTATTGATTCACCGTAGTTGTACCTGTTAGCAATGAGTCGCCCAGGCTTATCAGTTCGGTCGGAAGTGGAAGCCGCAGGCGCGAGCTAGGCTTTTAACAAAGAAAACGTTTTTTCGGGGCCTATTGAGCAATTTTTTCGACCGCTTTGCGGTTTATGGTACTGCGCTGTTAGCGGGGGTAGCCAGATAGCAAAAATTTCTTAACGCTTTTAGTTGTTTCTTAATTACCTGAACATCATAAAATCATTTTAGAAAATTTGTAAATTGGAAACCTGTCTGTTTTAAAACATTTTTGACAACAAAAAAAAAATCAGAATTCGAATATTTTGGTTTTTTTGTGACTTTCTATACGTAAAAAGCTACGGGGCGGAGGAAAGTCAGCTCTCCCCCGTTAACAGTCCAATACCACGGCTCTGATTTCGATTTGCTTACGTATGGGGATGATTCGGGGGGATTGGCGACGTTTTGGAATGCATGTGCGGGCTGGTGGTGACTATTGAGAGTGTAGAGGCGCGACGTCTCGTTCCTCTGCCCCTCTCGGCCTATTTCGGCTGTTCGTTGCACCTGAATCGTCTAGTTCCCTTATTTCCACACGCCCAACCACCCGTGCCCCTCCTCTTGCTTTTTGAGTCACGCCTTTCGGGGTACGAAAACTTGAAACTAGGCTGGTCTCGACTTCGATTATCCCGTTTTATTAGTAATTCCAAAAAATGTTTACCCATCCTCAAACCTCTTTCATGCTTCCATTTCCCCCCGAAAACGCTCCATGTGCCTTATGTTTGCTCATCGATGAGACACCACCCGCCCCGGAGCCTCTGTCGGCGAAAGCCTCGCTGTTCCCTCCCTGGACCCGCGCATTGTGCGAATAGAAAACGAGTTGTTTTATAGATTACCCCCCGGGCGTGCGCCGTTGTTAGATTTGTTGTCGTCGTTGTTTTGCATTTTTTGTTGATAAACCATTCGAGCGATAGATGCCGGTTTTAAAATGCGTTTCAACATTTGCTACGATTTTGTGACGAGGGATAATTCAGTGAGGAAGAAATGGCTAGAATTCTATGTCCACACTAAACATAGGTGATAGGTTCGTGACGGCCTAATTTTGGATTTACAATTTCGGCCAGTTTCGTATTTACAGTATTTTTTACGATATTTTTGATCATGCGTTTTGCCTTGTCGCTGTCAATCTTCTTCATAAAAATTCTATTTTGTCATATTTCTATCATTTCTAGATTTTTCACCTTGATGTACGATTTCCTATTTACAGGCAGCAGCTTCCAAAAAGCAACGCCGCGTTGATGACGTGGTCGTGCTCAAAATGCACACTGATCAACCACGACGCGATGCGCATTTGCGAGGCGTGCGGCGAGGGGAAACAGGTGTGGCTTGCTTTTCCTAACCAAAATTAGGCTGATTTTCTTCATTATAGCAATTACAAAGCACAAAATTTGGTACTTGTCAAGCCCTCTGTTTAGGTTATCAACGGTCTTCTGCCCCGGGGACTCGAGCGGAATTGTAGGCCATTTTTTGCGGATTTAAATAAATCTTTAGTAAACGACTTTGCAAATGCGATCACGGAGATTTTCACCGTCACCCCGAAGCCGCCGAGACCCCCGGAGCCGGCCTATAATATTCGTAAGGGATTTATTTACTTGGTAAAAAGATTTTTAGATATGTTGCCCAGTACCAGTTCTTCCCATCAAATCAAGCCGCCTCGACCGCCACCGCCAGGTGTCTTTAATTTGTAATTAAATCGCGAGAAAATTAAGATGTTTTTAATTTTGTTTTTTCGAATTATCGGGGGGAGCAAGTCTTTTCCATAGAGTTAGGATCTAATTTTTCAATTAATAAGAGGTGGCAGCGTTTCTAAGTCGTTTTTGTCCCAAACGTAAACTTTACAAAGTTTTGCTAAAGATGTCAAAAATATCGATTTTTCGACGAAAAATGGCCGATTTTGACAAAAATGTCGACTTTTTCATTTTTTTTTAAATTTTTGAGATGGTTTTTCTAGTTAAATTCTAGTTTTATTTCACTAGAACACTGTTAAAACGCTTCGATCTAAGTTACCAGGTATTTCTAGGCATACAAAAAAGTTAGGTCCCCGATAAGATACAAAATTTTAGTTCCGCGCTCTCGCTCGATTCCGGCGAGATTGGACGATTCCGGGCCAAAGGATGGCAGTGCCGGGAGGCAAATAGAGGTAAATAAATTAGATTTGAAATAGGGAGTTTTTAGGAATCGATAGACTTCAACAAGACCACCTATTCCTCCACGATTCGCGATAAAGAAAAACGGGACTGGGACGAGGCGAAGAATATCTATGACGGCATCATGAGCACGTGCAGGTAAGGGTTGATGCTCAAAAATATTTAATTTTTCCAGAGCGATCAACGATTGCTTCATCGACCCTGATTTTCCGCACACTGACGCCTCGCTGGGGGATTTCCACAGAAGCGGTGATGTTGTACAGCCGGGCGAACAGATTAAAGTATGTAACTTATGGGTTGCTTTCAAAATGTCGAAAACCGAAAAGTCGAAATTTCATAATGTCGAAATTCAGATCTAAAGAGAGATTACCGAAGCGAATTTCCCGGAAAAGCCCTCGTCCGATACAAAAAAAAATTTCGACATTCTGAATTTCGAAATTACGGTTTTCGACATTATGATAGCAAATCGTCACTTATTCTTGCCGCTAATTTTAGCGATTTTCAGAATTTGATCTGGCTACGACCGGACCGGATCTTTACAAAAGACGGGCGCCGCTGGGTGTGGGCCGTATTCCGGGACCCGAGACCCTCGGATATTGAACAAGGTAAGAATATTGGTACTGGTCCGTTAGCAGGGGGGACTAATTTTCGTTTCCGTTTCTACCAAACTTTTTATTAACAAGATGTGTCTTTTCATAAGGTTTTTGCGCAGCCTTTGATTCGTGGAACGTTACAAAAGCGATTTAAAGGTTTTTGACAATTGGGAAATTTTTTTCTTTCTTTCTATCTTTTTGGTCATCTTTCATACATTTTTGACCAAAAAGTCAACAATATTCCAATTTTTTTTCTTACATTTTTATGAGCTTTTTAAATCTAAAGGCTGTGTAAAATGCTATTTTTTGTTGTTTATGTTTTTTTGACAGGGCCGTAAAGGGTTACTGTGAAGAATTACTAAACTCCCTGCTAACAGTCCAGTAGCAAAATATTTTATTTAAATTCGACCGTTTGGATGGTATTTATTTCTTTTAGATAAGTTTCCCACCGCCACTTTTCCAGGCTCGATCGGCGACTGCTGGCTGCTCTCGGCGATGGCCATATTGGCGGAGAGGCCGGACATTCTGGAGCACATCATCCTCACCAAGGAGTACAACCCGATCGGCGTTTATCAGATACGGTAGGGAATGTCGATTTTTAACAACTTTAATTTTTTTAGTGTTTGCGTCGACGGGGAGTGGCGAATTATCACGGTCGACGACTTCTTCCCCTGCCGCCCGGAGAACCGGGCACTGGCCTTCGCGAATGGGCGCAAGAATCAGCTGTGGATCCCGTTGCTCGAGAAGGCGCTGGCAAAGGCGCTTGGATCGTACGCCAAGCTGCGAGCGGGACGGTGAGTTTTTTACCAAACTTTCCTTTTTCCCGGAAAAACGTAAATACAACTGACGGTTTTCGTGCGTTTCGAGCGGGAAACGATCGAATTTGTTATTTTCTGACCATTTTTGCTCGTAAAATTGGCAAATTTGTGGCGAAAATAGGTTTTTTATATATTTTATATGTTATTCACCATTTTGACTTCATTTCGGCTATGTGCAATATTTTTTAGTTACTTGACTATAGGAATTTTTATGAGTATTCCGGAAAACACGAAAAAGAAAACAAAAAAATGACTTTTTCTTGGTGTAATTTAATTTATTGGATTTTTTCTTATTTTCCTGTTAAGGACAAGGCGAAGACGCAGAAAAATACAAGCTACAACAATTTACTGATTTACAAAAATTTTGTGGATATATTCGTCTTTTTCAGAACCATCGAAGGGCTCTCGATGCTGACGGGCGCTTCTTGTGAGGTCATTCATCTGGAGGAGGAGGACGCTTGCCCGGATACGATTTGGGTGACGCTCTTGAGCTCTAGGTAAGCGTATTGTATTCTATTTTTTTAAAGTTATTCCGACTCAGGGAAGCCGGTTATGTGATGGGATGCAGCTGCGGGGCCGGAAATCGACGGGCCAACGATGCCGAATACAAAAAGAAGGTTTGGTTGTGAAATTTGATAGATATTTTTTCGTTGTTTAGGGCCTATTAACGCGCCACGCCTACTCGATACTGGATGTTCGGCAAGAAGGCACCACTCGGTGAGAATTTTGGTTAAGAAAAAGGGTTACTTTCAAAATGCCGAAAAGCGGTTGTCATAATAGCGAAATTTCAGAATGTCGAAATTTAGAATGCCGAAATTTAAAGAGCGTATTCCCGAAAAATCCCACGCAAAAATGTCGACATTCTGAATTTCGACATCATGAAATTTCGATATTATGAATTTCGGCATCATGAAATTTCGACATTTTATTTGCAGATATTATGATAGCAAATCGAAAAAAGATAATGGTTTTAGGCTTCTCCGCCTGCGGAACCCGTGGGGCAATTTCGTGTGGAAGGGCGAGTGGAGCGATCAGTGGAGCGGCTGGCCGGCCAGTATGAAAGCCCGGCTTTTGCCGACCAATGAGCCAAATTCGGGCACCTTTTGGATCAGGTATTCCATTTTTTAATGAAGTGTTTGACATTTGTAGCTTCTCCGACTTCATGGCCCACTTCGACGCTGTGGACATTGCTCGCGTGCGGGCCGGACAGGTACGGTGGAAGAGCAGCTTATTTATTGCTTTGTTTTTAGGGCCACGCCGAGCTGCGCGTTCCGATGGCCATTGGCGGCCCATTTACCGGGGATGATCGTGCAATGCGCCTGGTGGTCGAATCGAACACCGAGGTGTGCATCTCGATGTTCCAGAGCGGCTCGCGGACCGTAGATGATCGGGTTTGTCGAACTTTTTGGTTCAAAATGGAATATCAGGTTCTTTCGCATTATCGGGGGGATTTTTTCAATAAGTCTAAACTTTCCACTATTTTTGGTCCCCCCCCCCCCCGATAATGCAAAGCACCGTTTTTCCGTTTTCTGAATGTGGCAAAGCTATTGCGTGAAAAATACTGCGCGGATTCGGACTCAGTTTTAGGATTTTTTGGGGTTATTTCGGAATTTTTGACTTTATGAAAGTCCTCGTGAGTGCCTGTAATTTTTCAAGAAAAAGTCTGATGGAGCGCAAAATTTTGTACAAATTCAACGTAAAGCAAAAACGCACATTTTTAGGTAGACATCCTGGTGTGCGTACACGAGGTCACCCCCACGGGTCACGTCGGCGAATTGGTGGCGCGTAGCCCGCGAAAAATCGAGAATTTCGTGTCGACCGGGGAGGTGTTTTTGCGGCAAGTAAGTGCTATCCGTCTCAATTGTGTCTCAATTTATTTTAGGGCCACTACGTCGTCATCTGCCACTCGTTGAGCACGATTGGGGTGAATCCTTTGAAATCGAAAGGGACCCTCGTAATTCACAGGTTTGTTTCTTCCTCTCTCTCTCTCTCTCTCTCTCTCTCTCTCTCTCTCCTCTTAAAATTCTGATTTCTAGCAATCGCCCGATCTTCGGTGAACAACTCCTGTGCCCTCCGCAAATGTACACCGACTCCCTAGCCAGCCTCGTCGTCAAGGAGGGCAAGATCCATTCGGTATATAGCTATCTCATGCTCAAAAATGTGGTTTTTTTAGTCGGTAGATGGCTGCGTGCCGCGCTACTTGAACAAGGACTTTGGCGGCATGATCATGATGATTGACAATTTCCACGAGAAGTGCTATATGCAGGTGAGGGAGACAGCGAGAGAGAGAGAGAGAGAGTGAGATAGAGAGACAGACAGAAAGAGAGAGAAAGACATAATATTTTCCCAAATTCTTGCTGATTCAGGTCCGCCTCGATTCGAACGGCTCGGAAAACGTGACCTCCTCCAGGCAGGTGATGCTCATCGCCGATTCGATCCCGCCTATGCATCGACAGGTATTATGAAATTATAACCTTTGATGCTGTTTTTTTTTCAGATCATCATGATACTGTCGCATTTTGAGAGCAGTCAAAGCTACCTGATCCGCCATCACATAAGCGTCAGGTATAGGAATTTTCTTATTTTTTCGTTATTTAATGATCCGGTTTTTAAATATAAATAGCGGGACTATTTTTTTATTATTCCTAAAAGTTAAAACTTCGCAAATTTTTTGTAACAAATAAAATATCGATTTTTCGCCGAAAAATAACCGTCCTTGAACCAAAATGTCGGCTTTTTGAAAATTATTTGAAAGGTTTTTAGATAGTTTTTCTAGTTGAAATACATTTTTATTTTGCTGAACCTATTATGATTAAAATACTTCTTATTAAGTCACTAGGCGTTTCTAGACTTAAACAACAAAATTTGTCCCCCCACCCCCGTTGAAAAGAACCAAATTTCGAGTTGAAATTTCCCCTTTTTCAGAGGCTCCCGTCGCTCCGGTCTCCAAGACTATTCAAGCCTCGACCCGAACGCCTTCCACTTCCCGCCATTCCAGAATCGGGACATTGCCCTGTTGCACGAATATAAACCGGTGTTTTATTAGCGGATGTACATATTTATGTTTTATGATGGCTTTACCAGCATTTGATGCGATTCTTGTAAATTTTGGGACTTTCCTCCTTTTTCACCCATTCTTGTCCGCATGCTGGAATTTTCGAGATTTCCACGCGAATTGTGATGTTGTTCCCGCGTTACAGGTGCACGCATTTGTGATTCGAGCATTTTCTAACTGATTTTAGTAACCGAAGTTTTCGATAAATAGAACAAAATTCGAGTAGGCTTTTCTAATTTGTTTTTTTACTGCAAAATTACAAACAAGATAACCATTGGAAAACCAGTACGTAGTGTTCTTGCGTAGCGGAAAAGTTGGCATTTTTTTGGTTTTCGCGGAATTTTTTCGGCCTTGGGTTTCCGCCTGGATTCGGTCACTACTAAATATAAAATTTTTTAGATAATTTCGTACATTCAATATAATTTAGTTGTATTTGAAGTAGAAAACTTTATAAAATTGTAGAAATTTTTTCAAAAATCCGAAATTTTTATCATTTTAGGTCGACAATAATCGATTTTACGACTGAAATACATTCTTTCAACGTTTTGTAAGGTTATATAAAGGAACAAAAGGCATATAAAAAAATCTAGCCTTGCCCTAAGACATTGTGTACGATTTCCTGGCTTAACTTTTTCATGTTTCAAAGCCCGGTAAACCATCTCGCACCGGAAAGTCAGCAATTCAGTGGTTCCTTGAACAAGATTTACCAACCCACCAAAAACAGCAAATTTATTTTCCCGCGCGCTAATTTGCGCGATATTTCACGGGCGGCTGCACTAATGGGAGGGGAGAGGAGAAGCCGCTCCAAGGAAAAGCCGCCCCATTTTAATTAGGCTTCTTTTGGGGTTGTGGAGGGCAAGGGGGAATGGCTTGCGTAGATCCTCCTTGCTCCCGCCATTGTGGCATTTTGTAAGTTGAAAATTTGGTAAATTTAATTTGTCTTTTGGTAGAATGTCTTTAAGAATGGGCAATTTCCTCAAGGAACCCTGCTAGCCTGCCCAAATTCGTATTATTTGGCTTTTCACAAAGATATCGGCTAGCTGGCCCTGGTTTGCGTGATGTCTCTCCTCTCTCTCTCGCGCTTGACAAATTTTGCCTTTCTGATTCTCATAGAATTTCCGTTTTCTGCGCATTTCATATTTCCGAAGTTGGGTTATAATGTTTCATAAAAATTGTGGGATTAATTTTGCTTTTTTCGATAATTATTCCTTCGGACACTTCATCCTTCATTTGTGTCACAAAATTCTTTTCTCTTGATTTTATTAAAATGCCGATTAAAAATCCCTTAGGCATCCGGGTTTAATAAATCTAAATAAAAAAATAGCTAATAAGTTAGCCCCTATTTTTCAGCCCAATATTAAGAAAGCCAAAAAATTTTCATTAAATTTAAATATTTGTAAAAATCAAATTGCGTACCAGGGCGTAAAAATAGGAATTTCCACTTGTTCCGCTATACGCAACGCAGTGCTTTCGCGTTATCGGGGGGGGGGACGGAAAAGTCTCTCATACGATTTTTAAAATTCTAAAAGGGAAATTTTGGTCGAAAACTGACCGTTTTTACCCGAAAAATCTATATTTTCAATTTTTTACCTTTGATGGTTACAATAATTAAATTTTTGCACTTCGTAGTTAACAAATTTTGAAACGCACTATTTAAAGAAATTAACTAGTTTTTTCGGCCCGGGTTTTAGTAGATACTTGGCTTTTCGATACATTTAAAGCTAAAAAAGCGTAGCTAGACATGAGGAGAACCACTTCCTGGTCTCGCTCTCCCCCTCAGATAGTGGATAATAGATCAGATTGTCTCCCGTTTCTCGCTCCTCGGATCAGTCGAGCGCATCAGAATTGTTGTCTCTCTTCTCTCTCGCTCTCCCGTCTTTCTCCCAGCCTATACAACCCAATCCACCAACAAATACCAGCAATTTGTCGCGCTAATCCGGTGCCTTTTTTAGAGATGCGGATTTCTCTCACCTTCGGCTCCTTTTTTGGAAAATTATCAAGGAAGTGGCCGCTGGCAATCGATAAATATATTCGTTCTAAAAACGTTTTGAAGTTAAGAAAGAAGGACCAAAAAATCAGTGCTATAAAACTCTGATTAAGAAAAAATGTTTCAACTAGTTTCAAAAGTTTACATTTTTTAACTTCTAGATTTATATGTTTGCGCATGGATCGTTGATAACCAGCCGGTTACAGCCGCTTCGCGACTGCAACCGGCTGGACTTCGGGCTACTCTCCATATTCTACACCACCACATTTCATCCCTACCTTACGCTGATGCCTTCATGGCAATACCTACACTGATGGCTTCAGATACCTCCTCTAGCCAACCCCCCCCCCACAAAAACATAGTTACCTTCCTGATGGCCTCAGATACCCCCATAGCCGAAATCCCCTTAAAAAACTACCAAAATACCTTCCTGATGGCCTCAGTTACCCCCCATGGCTGAAATCCCCTTCAAAAACTACTTAGATTCCATCCCGATACTTTAAATTATTTAAATAATAAATTAACATAATTAAAAAGTATTAAAAGTAATAAAGTAACTTAAAAAGCTAATATTTGGGCGCGGGAAAGGGCCTGGGGAAGAGGGCGAAGGGAAAGGGGCGTGGCCTCCCGGGAGAGGGGCCCCCACTCATTTTATTAAGGCGCCACTTTCAAAGTTAATTTTAATAATTTAAATTAAAACTTTTTCATAAATTTTTTATCAGTTTGGGGGTTTCTGACCACGCTCTATCCGAATCCGAAGAGAGCTAAGCTCTAGCTCCTTTCCCCTTCGAGTTGAATTCGGGAAACGACGGACAGACAGACAGACGGACACCACTACTTTTTTATTATAGTTGATAGATGATTTTTGAAAATATCTACGGGCCTATAATAAAGAATTTTGAAATTAAGTGACCTTAACATTTTTTGAAACATTATTGTCCCCTTTTATTTAAAATTTAAATCTACCAAAATCCTCCTCCATAAAAAATTGATAGTAGAAGAAAGGAAACATTATTGACCCAAATGAATTTGATTTTTTTAATGAGAAGAAATGCGTGCCGCCTAATTTGATTTTAGTTAGATGTAAAAATTTTGAAAAATTATGCCCCCGTTTTGTGTAAAAATAGATTTGAACGCCCAATAAAGGAAGTTTTCATTTTCTAATCAGATAAATTTTTGAAACATTATTTCGCCCGGTTTTGTGTAAAATCAAATAGTTTTCCCGAATTTAATGTATCAATTCTAGCGTGGCTATTCATGATTGGCAATAGAAAGGGAGAACTCAATGTTCGATAGCAATTGAAATAATTGAATTTTTTTCTTTTCCGAAAATCTAAAATGTTTGGAACATTTTTTTCGGGCCTTGCGCTAGATATTTTTTGTATATTTATATTTTTTCGGGGTCTCCCCTGCATTATTTCTAGCCTCTATATTGAAGATTGATAATTGGAAATTATTGGAGATTCTGGGGGGTGATTTCCCATTATTTTGCGGCCGCCATTCTGCCATTCTGGGGATTATCGGGGGGTGGGGGTGCTGGATCCGCAGATCCAGATTACATACGCCGATTTTTTTAGGGGGGCGGCAATAATACGCGGCGGCCTTCTCAATACTTGTCAATGTGGCCGTCCTGGCAGGGCACTTCTTCTAATCTTGCCACCATGCACCCAAAAACAATACGAATTTCCTCTTCTATGTTTCGGTACCTTACAAAAAATATTGTATATTTTTGATGTTTCACTGGAAACACAAGTTCTCAAGGTCAGGCGATCGGTAATTAATCGCAGGGGTATTTGTTACAACTAATCGCACAAATTCCTGTGCAAAATTCTTCAAAAATTATGGAAATTAACTGTTACAGGAATTTTCCGGTTTTGATTTTTTTGCGCCTCCTTTAATGATGTGACATTTCGGACCGGATTGCATTCACTATTGAGTTTACCATATTTTCAGTAATTTCGTGTGTTTCCTCGATAATTGTTTAAAGCAATTTTTATGGCATTTTAATAGGCACTTCAGTGGCAATTGAATTTATCAAAAAAACAATAAAAATATATTTTTGAAAAATGTTGCCTAAAATTGGCTCTAGAGACTGTTCCTTGTTTACTTAATTTCTTTTTGGATAGACTTTTTGCGTATTATCTTAACGGTAGCTTCTAGAAATTATCTCCAGTGAAAATCGTGTGTTTCATTGAATCCCAATACGTGGTTTTTTCGCGAAATTTCAATAAATCGCATCCTTGAGCTTGTTCAGTTTGTTTCTAGCGATGCAAACGCTGCAGATTCCTTTTGTATTTCACCGCACCCGCTACAGGCGACGCGCAACGCCGCTTTATATAGCGTAATCGATTACACGTCATGTGTCACAGGTCGCGCGGCGGGCTTTTCTTTTTTTTCATAGTAAAACAAAGAAGCACTTTTTCTAGTTTCAGACCCCAAAGGTATTTCGGTAATTTTTAAGTGGTGAGTTTTGAGTCTTTTAGGTCAGGAAAATTCATGTTTCAAGTATTTGCATTATCGTGCGGCTCGAGGTCCTGGCAATCCTCTTGCAGAGCTCTTGTAGACTTTTCCATTCAGATAATGCTAAAATCCTAAGCGATAGAGTTAATAACACGGTTCTAATTTTAATTATAGTAAGTTAAAAGATAAAAATAATGGCTAAAGCGCCTTAAAATTTGAAAATTTAGGTTTCGCTGAATTGCGTTATTTTGAAGATCTCTCAGCACCATTACGGTAGCCCCAGAAACTGGACGCAAATTTTGATCCCACCCGTGGTCCCGCAGCGAAAACGGGATAGAAAACGTGAAGGGAAAGGAATTGAAAAATGTGGGATTAAAAGAAACAACAGACAAGAGCGAGGAGGCAAGAAGACAAGGCCATATTTCTCATTATTCGGAATGGGGCGCTGTGGTCTGGAATTACGGGGGAATTGTCTTCTACCTCCCAGCCGCTCCTCTTCTTATTTTGCATCTACACGCGCACATCCTACAAATATTTATAACGTCACGTTCAAGCAGCTCAATTCCTTCGGAATCGCTGCTAGCCTGCCCTCTCCTCTTCCTCAACAATCTCTGCTAGCCTGCCCTCTCCTCTTCCTCAACAATCTCTGCTAGCCTGCCCTTTCCTCTTCCTCAACAATCTCTGCTAGCCTGCCCTCTCCTCTTCCTCAACAATCTCTGCTAGCCTGCCCTCTCCTCTTCCTCAACAATCTCTGCTAGCCTGCCCTCTCCTCTTCCTCAACAATCTCTGCTAGCCTGCCCTCTCCTCTTCCTCAACAATCTCTGCTAGTCTCCCCTTTCCCATTGATTCTGGCCCGATCTTCAACGATTACTTTTATCGCGCACAAAGAGGAGACAATACCAAATTATTCAGCATGCGAGGTATCGAAAATTCTGCAACATCGATGTTTTGTTTTCTATTTGGTATCAAGATGTCTCTGATTTTTAGCAATTAAATGTTTGTATCGACTGCCGTGATTTCCTTGTAAATTATCGATTCAATTTTTTGTACTAAAATCCTTAAATTGATTTTTGGAATTTTCGAAACAGCTCTATTGCCGTAATCGGCTTAATCCAGGGATTTGATATTTTCTGGCTAGAAACCTTTCTGAAACACTTTTTTTTGAAAATGCTCAATTTCAAGTTTCATTTCCTCACCAACCTCGGTTAACCTACCCTGCCTGACTTTTTCCTCAATAATCACTGCTAGCTTGCCCTGGAGCTCCTCCGTATTTCCGGACGATATACTATTTTCCAAAATAATCTCTGCTAGCCTGCCCCTCCTTTTCCTCAATAATCCCTGCTACTTTCCCCCCGGTCCCCGATTTGTGTTTTCTATTGTGCGAACCGCGTTGAGTGGTGTGGGTATAGCCATGATCTGATTCTCCGGGTGGCCCCTTTCCTCCCCCTCCTCTATTTTTTGAGTCAAATAGGTGTGTCCATGGTAACCTTGCGGAATTGTTCACCCGGGTTCCTCTTCCCCCCAAGGGGTCCCGCGACGACCTGATTTCCTTCCCCGCATTTTTTTCTTCTTTGGCCCCAACATCTAATTAATTAATTTTTTGGGAGCTTGCCGCTTTGGAAAACAAGACTTGCTTTCTCTCACAATATACATTCACCGAGTGAGCTGACTAGCATAATTTGTGAAACATGAAAATTGTTAACAATTTTAGCAAAATTCAATTAAAAAATGTTACATTCGTAAATTAAAGAATTCCCTTATCAACATGAGAATCAACAAATAAAAGAAAATAAAGTAATTTGCAAATTAGAAATAACTAAATTTGGTAGAGTAGGGTGAAATGTCCCTGATTTTTATTGCCAAAACGCTTCCTTCCGTAGCGGGATTATTCCGGTCCCGGCAGAGCTGGCTGAGAAACTTTGTGAAACATGAAGATTTTCAAAACAATTAAATTAATTTCAGCATTTTCCGAGCCAAATTCGAAATTGTGAATTATAAACAACACGAATTTGCTAGCAAAAAAATTCGGAAATAATTTATATATATATATATATATATATAAGAAATAAATTCCGGAGAAACGATTGCGCCCCTACAAATCTGCTTCTTAATTTCAAAAATAGAATGAATATAAGGTTTAAAATTCATGTAAAAGTATATTAAAATTCCTGGGTAATTCTGCAGATTCTCGACCAAAATTAAAGCTGAGCATCAAGGCCAAACAGCAACTAGGGAGTAAAAAAATCATATGGAGCGAAAAGTACGCAAAAACTATTTGCAGCCTTTATAATAAAATTCGTGATACCGATTAAGAGGGAAGATCAGGTGATAAAAATATTCATTTAAAAATTCGATGTTTCATCTAGATGGCGCCAGTTCGTTTTTCGGAATAATCTATTGTGTAATATCCATAATTACCGTACCCATAATTTCCCCACCCTCACTTCTGCTGTCCCAAAATTGGCATCGTAAACGTGGCAATTTTCTGGTGTACGCTAATTTTGTGTCTTTTTAGTCGTAAAAAACTTGCCAAGAACAAGTAGGCTGGAATTACGTCTCGGGCGTCACATTTGCTACTTGAAAAATTAGAAACATTGTTTCACGAATTTCCGTGAATTCGTTCCTTGAATTTACTTACTAACTTTGAAAGGCTTGTTGATGTATTTTTTTAATTTATTAAACAAGAAATTTTTTCTTAAATTTCAAGGCCCTTAAATCTTCAAATAAATGTTTCATTTCAATGCCAATAAGGCGACTTAAGTTATTCATGCAGTAAATTGACTACATGTCGTATTTTAAAGTTTTTTTTAATGCCGAATTTTCGATATCTTTATGTTAATTAAATGTCTTTTTTGATTTTATCGGTTTTTTTTATTATTATTTCGCGTTTTTTTTTTTGATTAATCCAAAATACTATTCGAATTTTGTGGTTTCCGCTACGCTCCGCCCATTCCCAAACGGATTAGTCGCGGGAGGTGGACGCATTTTTTGGGGGTGGTGAATTTGGTCTATTAGATTTTTTCACATTAAATGTCGATTTGATTGAGAATCAATCGATGTGTCGATTAAACCCTCAATTCTTCATTTTGGTTTTATGCCTTTCTGAAACATTTTAGTGCTTTTCTATTATTGGTAGGGGGGGGGCGAAGTTTTATGTGTAAGTTCAGAAATACCTGTGATTTGAAAGAGCGTTTTTTGCAGAATTTAACTAAAACTCAAAATGAAAAACCATCTAAAACTAAAAAATTCGAAATTTTGCTCAAGAAGTCATTTTTTGCCACTTTCCCCATTTTGTCCCAAATCTTAAAAACCTAAAAGGTTAAAGATGATTCCCAAGGCAAACTTGTGGAAAGCATTTTGGAATCTCCCGAGAGTTTATACGAGTTTGTGCTCGAGTTACTAAGCGATCATTATTTCGTCCGGTTTTCTTGATATTTGAAACTCTCTAAGAGGTTTTTTAAGGCTAGCTAGAAGAGTTTCTTTGAGAATACAAAAACTTCCAAAATGATGATGGCAGGCTAGCAGAGAGCATTTGAGAATCTGACGGCTAGTTGGGCGACCCAGGTTAATTTTTCTTTAGAAAAAGCATGTTTCAACCTTTCTTATCAAGCCAAAAATTTCTTTTATTCTGGTAAAAATTTATCTGGTGAAAAGCCTCTCCCCAACCAGCAGCTGTTTTGGGGGAGCGATTTCTTTTTTAAAATTGCATTTTTTGGCGCGTGTGGCGATCCCGGGGCGATCGGGGGCGCGCTCGATTCCACCTGCGGCCCACCCACACGACCCTCGGAGAAAGGCTAGAGGCCAAAGCAGAAGCTGCTCAAAAATTCATGGCCTATATGTTGGCCAGATTCGAAATATCGTTTTTTAATGGTACATGGCCTTTAAAAATAAAAATTGTAGATAATGGCTTGCTTCTAAAGCTTTATTGCAGCTTATTCTCAAAATATCGAGAATTGATAATGTCGAAATTCGATTATGCCGAAACTAAAACATCGCTGTAGCTTATTTTCGAACCAGCGCCCAAAACCCGCTTCGCGGGCCTTGGGCGCTGGAATGCGGCCTTTGCATGAAAAGTTTGACTTTCTGATAGCTCGGGTCCTGCGGACCTCTCCACCCCCCGACCACACGCACGAGTGCAACTGGCAAGAATCAGGAAATTTGTATTTTTTTCACGTTGTGCAAATTAGCCCTCAGGTACCCCCAAAAATGAATAAAACCGGCTTTAACTTTGTAAACTTGTATTTTATCGTAATTCTAAGAACGCCATCGGAAACAGGAGGGTCGATTCCCCCTAGTGACGAAGAATTGGGACGTTTTGGGCACGGGAAGGCCCTCAAATCGGGTCTCAAAACTGACATCCACACACACACACAAAGATACGCGACCAAATTATATAAGGTAGGTTAGGATATAGGATTGTTGAGATTTCGTATTGCCCAGGTTTTATAATTCAAAAGATTAATAATAACTTAACGTCGATATTTCATAATTTCGTGTTTTCATCATGTCGAAATTTCGATGCCGTTTTTGCCTCGTCTATTCATCTCAAACATTTCAGAATTTTTAAAGTTTTGAAACATCATGACATTTCAGCGCATGGAAATTCGACAAAATTGTATTTCGACAAAATGAAATTTCGTCAAAAGTAAATTTCGACACTGATTTTCGACAAGCTGATGGCAAATCATTAAAACATTTTTCTCAAAAATCACGGTTTGTGATTTTTGCTTACCCTCCAAGTACGTTTAAAAAGATTTCCCCAAAAATCTCCGCTAGCTGCTTGTTTAGACTTGGCTTGTTCAGGCTCTCTGACATTCTCAAGATTATCAAAGCATTTTCTCGCCAAACCAGCAAAAAGTTTGACACATATTTTTCTCAAATTTTAGAAGTTTTTTCGCAAAGGGCATGCATTTCCTGGCGGATTCCCTGCCCATTCCGTCACTTGTCCAGGGTAGCCACCCGGAATTGTTGGTGAAAAATGGGATGGGGCCACGCAATCCGCGCGCTCCCTGTGCTTAGTTAATTTTAGAGCAGCTGGGCCCAGTTTTATACTTTTTGTAGTTTTTTTGAAGGGATTTTGCAATTTTTGGGAACCGTGGTATGTTGAAATTCCAATAAGACCTCCAATCAATAAGTTTCAAAGAGCTCCTTCCTTGCGCACTGGGGTTTGTGAGAAAAGGTTTCAAAAAACGACCTGAAGCATCGGACACCGCGGACACTAATTAACGCGTTTCCATCACTTTACAAACTTGGAATCTTTTATTTTATTCAATTAGTTTAATTAAGCAATTATTTTCCAAAATTTCCAAAATTTTCCGATTCATAATTTTTAATTTGGAAAACCTAAAAACTGCGTAAATTGTCGTAAAAAGGGTTTGCATTTCGTTATAACGGTAGAGGATTATATGAAAAACGAAACCCAGTTTTTCTGGAATATTTATTAATATGTTATTAGATTAAATTCGAGCTATGAACAAAATATGTTTAGTTTTTTTAATCACAGGCTTTCGAATTTCCAAGTTTTTGCATAGCTTTTCAAAAAAATGATTTAACAAAAATATAGCATTGTTCGCTGCGAATAGCCATAATCCGGCTTGCACTGTCAGTTAAATATTCTCAAATCGATTTTGGTAGCCCAAGTGATTTTTAATTGCTTTTAAACTTTTAGTTTGGGTTTTGATTTTTAAATAAATGTTTCCAATAATTAATAAAATTCCCCTCAACGACCAGCTGAATATCGTAAAGCAATTGCTATTAATTCGGGGGGAAATGTCATATCTGAAGACATTTCCCAGGCCTGGGGGTCCCGCCGGGAATCTGATTTCCGTTAGGTGTAGTTGCCGAAGGTATCGCAAAAATAATTACGATTTTGGGGCGGTATGCTGGAAAAGTAGCGGGTGGCTGGTAGTCCGGAACTAGAAACATTGCTTTTCTTCGGCTTTTAGATAAAGATGAATAAAATGTCAATATTTTTATTAATTTCATTACACCTAAAATATCGAAAATAAGATAAATTTTGTAGATATTAATCGCTTACTATTCCTAAAGGCGTAAAAATTATGTTTCGGAAAATAATAGAGGTCGTTGCTCCGGCACGATACTTTTCTTTAAAGATTTCTTTTTTGTGTGGTGGGATAGAAAATAAAAGTTGTATAACTAGGAAATAATATAGAATTGGTTTTTCAAGTATCAATTGCTCTAGGCGGTACGGTATAATTGTGCACAGTTTGAATTAAACAGCCCGATGCGCCCAATCCAAAACCGTAAAAAATATTTGTTGCATAAAAATCTGATATTATTGGGCGAGGTAGCTTAAAATAGTAGCTACTATTTTCATGTTGTGTTTTCGATTTTAATATTTCTTTTGAAAATAACAAAAACCGTTGTAGAACTTTCGGATCATCCAGGTTTATTGCAAAGCTATAAAATGTCTGAGGACGTGTTTCGAGAAAAGCTGTCTAAGCGTTGTTTCAAAACATAGATTCTCAAGCTCTCTTTAGCCTCACAATTTTTTAGCTTTTCTTCCATTTTTAATTGTCTACGGTCTTACAAATTTTGTTAGCCTAACAAAATTTCGGGCTTTGTGGTTTAAATCATTCGCAACGGGATTTCAATTTTTAAATGGTTATTGTTACCCATTTCGCCTAATCGGATCCTACCAAATAATGTTTCAAAAAACCAGCTTATGGGGGCGAAAATTGCTCGCAATAGTGCGCGCTTACCCCCACCTAGCCCCAGACCTGTTGAATTTGAATTTTTGAATTTCTTTAGCGTTTTCCTTAACGGATAAAACCCTGCTGCGTACCGGAATTGCGGAGGACAGCTTTTCCTAGAGCCGCTTCCTATTCAAATTATTTTTTGGGTCTGGAAAATCGGGGATTAGCGATCGGATTAGACAAGATACTTTAGGGAGGATTTGACAGAGATCTCGTATCGCTTTTTAGGGCAGGCTAGCAAAGATTGTTGCGGAAGAGGAGAGGGCAGGCTAGCAGAGATTGTTGAGGAAGAGGAGAGGGCAGGCTAGCAGAGATTGTTGTGGAAGAGGAGAGGGCAGGCTAGCAGAGATTGTTGGGAAAGAAGAGGGCAGGCTAGCAGTAAGTGGTGAGGAAGAGGAGAGGGCAGGCTAGCAGAGATTGTTGAGGAAGAGGAGAGGGCAGGCTAGCAGAGATTGTTGAGGAAGAGGAGAGGGCAGGCTAGCAGAGATTGTAGCGGAAATAAAAAGGCAAATAAACCCTAAGTGGTGAGCAAATTCATTTTGCAAAAAATATGTTACTTCTCAATACCTACAAAAAAGTTTCTTTCGACTAGCAATGGAAGATTCTACGGTGCCTCGTGAAAAAGGTGATATTTTCCAAGGGTCGTTTTTCCGTTGTATTTCTCATCAAATCCCCCCACCCGCGTCTTTCTAGCGCGCTATTTTCAAGATTCGAAATATTTTCCTGGGCCACCCTCCTCACACATCATTCATTCTTTTTCTTTCCGTTTTCCAGCTTGAAAAATTGATTTAGAGTTTTTAACTGAAACATTTTTGAGGGAAGCATCGTTAAAAATTAGAAAATTTAATAAATAGACATTTTTAAAAGATTTTTTTTCGTTATCAATTTTTCTCCAGAGTTCAACAGGAAAATCTATTTTAAAAGCAAGCAGGTTTTATTCAATTTTTAAGTCGTTCCAAATTTCATTTGTTCTTTTTATTTCGGATCTAAATTAAAATACAAATTTACCACATTTCCAGATGCGTCAGGCGGTGACGCGGTTACGCCGCTCCGTCTCCGTACGATCACCATCGCCGCCGGGTTAGATTTCAAAATTGCATCAATTTAATTAAAAAAGAGCTGGCTAAATGATGGTAATTTAATTTATTTGGCTCAGTGCAAGAATATTGGAACGTCAAAAATTTGAAGGCTGTCGTAAGCCGAACATGGATTAGATTTTGAAAACGGCGTTTTGAATCACCTTGAGATGAAACATTTCGTTAAAAATTGAACTGTAAATTAGACACTGAAAGTTTTATACAAAAAGGTCCCCGAGGCATTTACGACCTGATAATGAGCGTTATGTAACGATTTTAAAAGGTTTTTCCGATTCTCAAGCCCGACAAAGCAATCCGGCGCTAATATTTTTGCTCCTTTTAAATCTTGTAGAAATAAAAACAAAAAAAACAATACCACCCTCAAACAATCAATCATTTTGTCGTTTGCCGTTTAAATTAACATGATTAGAAAACGGGGGTTTGATGGAAATATTGGGTAGAAACATGGCTGCGCATATTAAACTCCTCGCAATACCGCCAGCCGCAAAATGTTGTGAAACCTAAGTTTTGTGGGGGCCCAAACACTCAGGGGAATTGTGCATGTCCCAAATTTTATTCAAATAAATATCTCTCGCTGATCTATTAACTGTTTGAGCGCGACTATTTAATACTTTATGAAGATTTTTGTATTGAAAAGCTATTTTTAACTTTGAATCCTTATTCACTAGATTTGCTTATTTCCAACAAATTATTAGCACGCATCTAAGAGCATGAGATTAATTAAATCGCGTCACGTATAGCTACAAAATGCTGTGCAACATAATTTTTGTGGGACCCTAGAAAATCGAAAGGTAGTTTCAGGATTTCTAGGCTTCAAATTTGCCTGAAATAAATATATACCAGGGTTGAAAAGCCGCTTCGCGACTTTTCAACCCTGGCCCTGTTTTGGACCAATGAAAGTTTACACTTTGCATAATTCGGTCCGACCCATGCTAAAAAAATGAAAAAGGCGTTCTCTGCTCCTTTATATAGGCTACCACCACTTCCGGTGTATGCTAATTGATTCTTAACAAAAAGGGTCTCGGATTTTTCAACAAAAACTAAAATTTAATGTCGAAAATAAGGGATTTTGATAAATTTGATATGCGTGCAGTCATCTCCAGCCCATTACGCATCTAATGACGTATCAAACGTGCCCCTAGCTACTCTCCTTCTTGAGATACGACTGGAACACGCTGACGGAAGTTGCATGCAAAGTGGCACACACACACACAAACACTATTTTTTTATAAATAGTAGGATCTGCCAGTTTTCTGGCTAACCCCCACAGCCGAAAGGCCTCAAAGTTTTCGGCATTTTCGCTTATTTTTGATTTTTGCAACTTCATTTGATAGAGCGTCGAAAAATATACTAAGAGTTTTAATTTTAGCCTACAACCAGGGTTGAAAAGTCGCTTCGCGACTTTTCAGCCCGCCCCTGTAACTTGATGAAATTCTTCACTCTGCATACGTCTCTCGAATTCCTATGGGGGGAAAATGAAGAATTCCCCTCTCTCACGTTATATATAGGCTTCCGCCACTTCCGGCGTATGCTAATTATTTCCTAACAAAGAAGGCTGCCGGATTTTTCAACAAAAACTCAATTTTAATGTCGAAAATAGCATAATTTGCAAAATCTTATATGCGTGCAGTCATCTCGGGGACATTACGCACCTAATGACGTATCATACGTAGCCTAACGCCCTTCCCCTCTTGAGATATCCTCCGGACACGGTGACGGAAGTTGCATTCAAATGCACACACACACACACAGGAAATATTTTTTATATATAGTAGGATAATGTAAAATAAAAAAGTTGTAGCGAAAACATTACGGCTGGGGGCAGGGATAAAGTAAACCGTAACCAGTTTTCTAATTATAGAGATCTAGTTCCGATTGCTGATTTTTTTCATGTATAGAATAACTTTTAGAATAACCTATTTTTGTATTCAAAACAAAAGGTTATTAATTAACTCGCAACACACCCATCTGCAAAATGTTGTGCAACACAATTTTCGTGGGAGCCTAGAAACTCGAAAACCATTTTTTTTCAGCATTTCCAGGCCCCAATTTGCCCTAAAATAAATATCTTTGAGCTAATCTTCTGAACTGAGCGGGCGGAATCCCAGACAAATCGATGCGGAAAATCCGTGAATAGCCGCCCCCGGGGGGTGTAGATGAATTGTGACGAATCTGGGCGCGGGCCCGACCGAAAAGAACCCATACAATGGGGGTGTCGGATTTGTCCGGATTTTTCTTTATTTAGGATTAGATTGGTCGCTGTGAGACTGGAACTTTTTGAACAAAAAACGATGTGAAAATCTTCTAGCATAGAAGTAAAAAACGCCGTTAACTTAAACTAAATAAAAAATAATTGTTCGTCATCAGCCACGGCGCAAACGGGGTGAAATCGCCACCAGCTATCGAGATTTGAGGTAAAAATAAGCATAGAAGAACAATTAAAGGTAGCGTTATTGAATATCCGATTACAACTGCTTTTTCCAGCTTCAGTAAAACACATTGTTTTGCATTTTTTAGACTAAGGTGCTAGTTGGAAAACATTAATAAACCTTGCCAGGATTGCGAGCAATTTTTTATCTGAATTGCCTGAATCAAAATTCAAATTTAAATAATGTCATCCGAATTATTTCAAACTTTTTTAAAATCCGATTGGATGGAGCATTACTCAAATAAATGACGCTGACTAGGTCTAGAATTGTTTCCGGTTAGATAAACTTGCTTGAAACACACATTTTTAAAGCCGTTTTGGGTTAGGCGTGACGCGACACGCAACGCGCGATCGCCTTCCTATTGCGTAATCGATTACGCCCCTAAAATGGCGTCTGCGTTGCGTGTACGTCGCGTGTGGCAAAACTGGCAAGGAATCTATGGCTAAAATCAAGAGTAATGCCTGGCTCGTATATTCAACTCTAATTTGAAACGCCCAGGTCCCCATGGTCATGAATTAATCAAAACTTTTCAGGCCCCTCCATATCAAACCCTGGAACACCGTTTTTCTCGGCGACCCCGCGACTGCCAGGCTCGGCGGCGTCAACCCCCTGCGATTCGCCGAGAAGGGTAATTTTTTTTAGCTTTATGTTATTAAATTTATTTTTTTTGTTTTTTAAAATTTAGAATCTAGAATTCTCCTGTTTCTCAATTTTTGCGGGTTCAGGGCCAGCAACGAGGAGATTTTTAGGAACGGAAATAATGCAACCTAGACCTGTACTTTTTCTGAGAATAGATAAGAATTTGGGAACATTCCGTTCCTAAGCCTAAGCACGGCCGCGATTCTGAGGTTTCTATTAGTGGGTATGCTAGCAGAGATATCTTGCGGAAGCGAGAAAATGGGTGAAATTGTAAAATGTAGGTAATTCTGAGCGTCCATCGGAAGGAATTGCTCAGGATTGTTGTTCATTTTTTTGAAAATTTTTTGAACATTGAATTTTATTCAGGAAAAGAATTTTTTGTGATTACGGCAATCTAGCAGAGACGCTTTGCGGAAACGACCTGAAGTTTTATCGCTTATACATGTTTGCAGGTGCGGGGCGGCTTCGACTCGTGTGCTTCGTCACCGGGCGCCCGCCGGCCACGCCCACCCGACGAATGGGGACAGCCATACGGTTCGTTATATCCTGGGCTCAGCATTGGCCCCCATGGGCAGCCTCATTCCACTTTCCGGCCACGTATTAAATTACTCGCGCTTCTCTCTCTCTCTCTCTCTCTCTCTCTCTCTCTGTGTCTCTCTCTCTCTCGTTCTCTCTCCTGCTCTCTAATGCCTTCCGATTATTAATATTGACAGAATATCCCCAACAGGCCTTAAAATATCGACAATTAAAGCCTTTCAAAATATCGAAAATTTAATGTTTCAACGAAAAAATGGAGACGCTAATTTTTTCGTCGAAGTAATGAAACTACCAGGTTACCGAAACTAATTGGCCAAAATCGGCAGGCAGAAGTTATGCAGCTGATTACCAATTGCTAAATTCGTTTCGGCGGCGTTTCGGAGCTAAATTTTGCTCCGAAAGGCGGATAAAAATTTACAAGTTTCATGAAAAGATAAAACCCCGGGTTTTGTGAAGATCGTAGTGAAGTTTTTGTTGTTTCGAGACCTGGGAGAAAAGTTTAAAAAAATCCTGGCAATTAAACCAGCAATTTACAGTCTTGCGAAAAAAATGCTATTTAGACCTTTTTAAACCGCATAACAATAACAATAGCAAAATATCTTCAGGTCATTAATTCGCCATTTCCGTTTGGACCGCTTGGCTGAATTCTCACTGTTTCAAAAAACTATAGGAATCGTAATATTGAGAACGTATAATTTGCAAGATGTTTTTTCTTAGAAATGTACAAACAAAATTTTTTGCAAACAAATTTGTAATCTATATTTTTGCATTTTTTAATCAAAATTGAGACGTTTTTGCGCTTAAGAATCGCAAAAAACCTCCTCTCGAAAGCACTTCCTCTATTTATATTAGACAACACGAAGCCTGGTGAAAAAGTTGGTGCGTCCCGCATAACCCCGTAATGCAAAAGAACCTAACAATCTTTTATTTGAATTTAGGGTATTCGCCATTATTCCGTAGATCTACAATGGTCTTTCTGAGGTGTCACGATCCCTTTAAAACATGCTTAAGCCTACATTCAAGCATTTCGAGGGCCAATTGGGCCACCGTGGGGGTTCCCCATTCTAAATGACACTCTTGTGCTCTGCTCTCTGTCTCCGCCGCTTCAATAAGCCATTTTGGCCCCTGAGGGCGAGAGAGAGAGAGAGACGGAGAGAGAGTGAGAGTGAGAGAGAGCGAAACAAAGCATTCGCGGAGAGATTATCCCGCCTTTCCCTTCGGTTCATCCTTCCCCCGCAATGTTTTGCCACCTTTCCTCCCGCCGATCTATACTCGGAAATATTTATGCCCTCCCCCACGCCCCAACAATCTACCGTCAATCACAAGAGCACGGGTGGGTACTTCCTCAACAATCTCTGCTAGCCTGCCCTCTCCTCTTCCTCAACAATCTCTGCTAGCCTGCCCTCTCCTCTTCCTCAACAATCTCTGCTAGCCTGCCCTCTCCTCTTCCTCAACAATCTCTGCTAGCCTGCCCTCTCCTCTTCCTCAACAATCTCTGCTAGCCTGCCCTCCTCTTCCTCAACAATCTCTGCTAGCCTGCCCTCTCCTCTTCCTCAACAATCTCTGCTAGCCTGCCCACTTTGCGAGAAATAGGAAGTTTGATACGGAACCGAATTGCAGAATCAAGATATTTTTGCGGTACTTCACTATACGAAACATTTTTTTATCTTCCGCAAGAAAAACGGAAAATGTGTTTTAGGTTGAATTTTAATTTAATTGAGCATTTGGATATCATTTTGTGTTTTTAAGCGGTTTCCCAAGATTTTTCCAATCGATACCCCGCGATTTTCGCTCCCAATAAAATCGCGCCGCTAGATGATTGTTCTCTTTTTAAGGGGGGAATCCAATTCCGCGGGACACCTGCGCCCAATTTGCGCAATTAGGGCAATAACTGACTGCTACCGTAGCCCGGCCGAATTGTCTCGTCAAAAATTTACAGGAATCGGGGTGAAAAATAGTTTTTTTTGTGTGCTGAGGAACGGTTAAAATGCGTCTGCAAACAAAGAAGGAGGATTCTGGAAAATTCGCCAATGGGGAGAATGAAACTCGATGAAACATTTCGCTTTAAAAATCAAAAAGCCACGTTTTACGCGACATTTTAATAATTACTCGTACCTCATCGGGTTCTTTTTCATATCAGGGGGAGGGCTACCTGGGGGGACAGCCAATTTAACTTAAAAATCTTGCAAATTTTTATTAAAAATGGAATATAATTAAATATTGAATCTAGTTTCAAAATTTCGGCGAAACCAGTTTATTGATCGTTATCCACTTAAAATATACTGAAGCTTAACAAAACCGTTATTAAAACGGCATTACCGGTGAAGAATTTACAAGCCCCCGCTAAAAGACCAATAACGTTTCAAGTATGTTTCACGTTGTTAGGATCACTTTCATGCGAAACTTTTTTTAATCGAAAATAGGATCGGATTTTAACTTTGTTTTATCTTGATAATGGCATTTCCCCGTGGGTCGTTGACGTGCATTGGAAAGACGCGGAAATAATCTACTAATCCCCACGAGGCGCCATTCGCGCATTACAAAAACATTTTTATGGTCTTTGTTATTGTCTGGGAATTGGTGATCTTTCATATACCATTGATGAGAACAATTAAATTACCATAGAACGATCCAAAACCATCAGCAATTAGCTAGGAATCTTTTTTGGAACCCCTAAAACGCGTAAAACATCTTAGATCAAGGTTGGCGAGTGAGCGAGAGAGAGAGAGAGAGAGAGAGAGAGAGAGAGAGGAGGGGAGAGAGAAACGGAAAATGGGAGAGCCACAGAGAGAGAGCCAAAGAAAAGTACGGCCAGAGCGAGTGAGAGAGAGAGAGAGAGCAAGGGAGAGCGACAGAGAAAGAAAGAGGGAGCTAAAGGGATGGTGCCAGCAAAAAAAATCTAATTTTTTTCAGTTGGGCTGCTTTGCCCGGCTGCACATCTACGAGGAGAACGCCCGTTTCGTGCTCATCTCCGTGTTGTTACTTCTCTATCTCTGCCTGGGTGCATTCATCTTTCACATCCTCGAAAGGGACGCCGAGATCAAAGAACGACGCCAGGTACTGTAGCTAGGGCACTGTAGTAATTTTAAAAAATCTGCCTCTTAGGCGGCATAACTATCGTAAGCGTAATGTATAAAATCAAGTGGCGTAAGCGAAAAAAAACGTAAAAACTCAGAAACCTAACAAAATTAATGGATAACTTAAAAAATACAAACTTTAACGTTAAATTAGCATTATAAAAATGTTGCATTCCAATATCGACGTCATCAACTATAATAAAAAAGTAGAGACGTCCGTCTGTGTGTCCGTCTGAAGCCGAATTCAACTCGAAGGGGAAAGGAGCTAGAGCTTAGCTCTCTTCGGATTCGGATAGAGCGCCATCAGAAACCCCCAAACTGATAAAAAAAACTATGAAAAAGTTTTAATTTAAATTATTAAAATTAACTTTGAAAGTTTTTCCTTAGTAAAAGGGGTGGGGGGCGGAGGCTGGGGTGATTTTGGACATAGTGAGCCAGATGGCGCGCGTTTCGAGGATGAAAATTTTCACGGGGGATTTCATTTCTTTTTCTCTCATTCCATCCGGTCAGTCGTTATTTTTGTTTTTTTTAAGGGATTTCGCCTAGGGGAGGTATCTGAAGCCATCGGGAAGGTATTTAGGTAGTTTTTGAAGGGGATTTCAGCCTTGGGGGGTATCTGAAGCCATCAGGAAGGTATTTGGGTAGTTTTTGAATGGGATTTCGGCCATGGGGGGTATCTAAAGCCATCAGGAAGGTATCTTGGTAGTTTTTGAACGGGATTTCAGCCATCGGGGGTATCTGAAGCCATCGGGAAAGTATTTAGGTAGTTTTTGAACCGGATTTCCGCTATCGGGGGTATTGATGGAGGTGGGAAAGGATGTGGTGGAGTGGGACATGCAGGGTAGCCCGAAGGCCAGATGGTTGCAGTCGCGAAGCGACTGTAACCATCTGGTATTAACATAATTGACTCACTTTTAAAGCAGAACCAGGGTTGAAAAACCGCTTCGCGGCTTTTCAACCCTGGCCCCGTCTAACGCACACATATTTCTTCCCGAACCTTGATTGCAAAAATGAAAGGACCCCTCTACCCCTTATATAAGCTTTCCCCCTTCCGGTGCATGCAAATTGGCTCCTAACAAAGAGATTTTCCCGAAAGCAGAATAACAGGTGAGACAACCTCACGGAAGTTGCATGCAAATGCACACACACAGACACTATTTTTTTATATTTAAAGCAGAATAACTTCGAAACATTCGTGAAAACTTTCAAGCAATGACTCTTTTTCAATTTTTTTAATATTACGCCATAGAAATTTGTGCTTAAAATAAAGCGTCATTTTTTAGGACAAAGATACTTCGAAAGCTGTTACGAGTTACGTTAGTTTACGATATTGGTTTTATTTACTATTGGTTCGCACCAGTGATTCTTTATTAAGCACCGGAAGATATATTCCTCCCCGAAATTTTCGCCAATACTGAGATATTTGTGAAACTTTTTTCCACAAAAAATTGTTACCTTTTGCTTTTTTAGTTCTTTTAAAATGTCTTAACTTTATCTTGAAATAACTGAGAACAAACTGAAAATAAACTACAATATTTCCAAAGAACGGACAAAGGAATGCCAGCAGACACCGTCATTATGCATTCGTGCGTCGCCGCCGAGACACCTGATCCGACGCACATTTTGGTGGCGCTATGAAATTTTTATTCGCCCGATTTTGTAGCATAAAAATCAAGAAACATGCTATGTAGAAAGCAAAAAATGCATTCGGGCCCAAAGCGAAAAAACATGTTTCAGAAAAATATAAAACCAAAAAAAATGGCAGGTTGCCTAGTTTTATCCACTTTGTTCTGACTAACATCTTTATCGCCACACAAATTGTATGTTTTAAACAGGCGCATAGAACTTGTTAAGTAGATTTACTTACGTCCTGAGGTTGCAAATCTATAAAAATCGGGCTTACATAGTTTCCGGCAGCTAGAAAAAATGTGTTTTGCGTAAATTTCAAAAACGAAAAAGCTGATTCAAAGCCAATAATTGCATTAGCATATTGTGTGCTAATTAAGGGTATTAATGAAGTGTTAATTGATGAATATAAGAATGGAAGGGTATTATCTACCATAATTTCGAACCTGAAAAAAGCGCATTATTACAATGTTAAAAATGTGAAAATTGAGTTTTAGTACAGCGTGTGCGTAATTTATCCTGTAATTCGGATAAAAATATATTCTAGTTCAAAAATCACACGGTGATCCAAAAAAATAAAGTACGATCAGCAATGAAATTTGGAGTTTAAAGAAATGTGTTTTATCAAAATTTAAAAAATGTAAAATTCTAAATTTGGCACTATGTCGCGGAAATTCAGGGTATTCATTCCAGTTCAAAGACGACTCGGAGCGGCTGCGGATACTCGTCTGCAACCGGAGCACCAGCTGTCTGGAACGCCTCGAAGAATTGCTAGGTGGGCTTATCGATTTTTTTAAGTAATATCTTTTTCTAGATTAACCTATAAAATTTAGATTAGGTTTTTCCAATCATATTCTGTCAATAAATATCCCGAAATTGAATCCAACATTAGGAATTTTTGAAACATTATTTTTTAAATCAGGCCAAAATGACAAAAATTCGAGTCTGGTGAGGAGATTCCTATATCTTTTATATTTGTTTCTTTATTATTTATTTATGTATCTAAGACGTTGCACGGTTTCGAAGATTCTAACTTATTATTTTTTAATGGATTCTCTTGAAAATGGCTGTTTGAAAAGAAGCCGCATAAAAACTAGCGTTAAGAATCCGTCGGTATTTTGGCATGGCGATGTTTTGTCTGTCGGCATTTTGACTGTCGGGATTCTGCCTCGAATTTCAACGTAACCCGTTCCAATATAATTTCGCAATTTTGTCGGAAAATTTTCACGCGGGATTGGTCATGTTAAATTAAGAAGTTTCAAATCTCAGAGACCTACAATTTTTTTGCTACATACATTTTTCAGCCCTCCACGCCCAGGGTACGGTAAGCGGTGTGGGCTCGGATCGGGACCGCTTCGATCTGGCCGGGTCGTTTTTCTTCTCCGGCACCGTTATCTCGACCATTGGTACGTGGCTTCGTAAAAAATAAAAAATTTACGCAGCATACGGAAACTTGACAGTAATAAAAAGCTTTATAAAATTCGTGCAAATGCAAGAATTATTGGCGCGCTAAATGATAGTCAGATCGAAACGCGCAATTCTTGGCCAAGGCCTTTAAAGGGGGATTTAAAGAGGTTATAAGAAGCATTAGTGATACTTTTTCTAGGCTTCGGCACGGCCACCCCTCGAACCATTTTGGGGAGAGCGGCTACGATCGGATACGGAGTCGTGGGATGTACATGTTGTGTATTGTTCTTCAATTTATTCCTCGAACGTCTCATCACCGCCTTCAGCTATTTGCTCAGGTTTGTGATGAGCACGAGCAGAGATTGTTGAGGAAGAGGAGAGGGCAGGCTAGCAGAGATTGTTGAGGAAGAGGAGAGGGCAGGCTAGCAGAGATTGTTGAGGAAGAGGTTGAGGAGGAGAGGAGAGGGCAGGCTAGCAGAGATTGTTGAGGAAGAGGAGAGGGCAGGCTAGCAGAGATTGTTGAGGAAGAGGAGAGGCAGGCTAGCAGAGATTGTTGAGGAAGAGGAGAGGGCAGGCTAGAGACTTGTTGAGGAAGAGGAGAGGGCAGGCTAGCAGAGATTGTTGAGGAAGAGGAGAGGGTAGGCTAGCAGAGATTGTTGAGGAAGAGGGGAGGGCAGGCTGCAGAGATTGTTGGGGAAGGAAGGTCAGCGAGAGCTAATAACCAATCAAAATTTTGGCGATACTTGTAAATTTGTTAGAACATAATTTTGAAAGCCGCGTAGCAGAAATGATTACGAGTTTTGCTGTGCAAACAAGGAATATCTATGGCTTTGATAATTAAAATTCCTAAATAAAAACTTAATTTAATTTAGCTAAAAATAAAAAACTACCAACAACGTTCCATAGAAACATGAATTTTGCTACGATCTAGATCTGCGAGGATTTTTTCGCTGATTAGAAAGTAGCAAAAAAGTGGTTTTAAGCTTTAGAGTTTCCGTAATAAATTTCTTAAATTTTTATATTTTTTTAGATATTTCCACGAGAAAAAGGTGCGCCGGCGATTGATGCTGGCCAGCAATAACAAGCCGATCACGCTGCTCGTCAACAATGAGGACTATGCCGAGTCGGCGAGGTAAATTTGAAACGTTGTTGCTTCAATGGAATAAAAAACAATGAATTTTAATTGCTCCTAACGTATGTTTATTAGAATACTCAGAAAAGCTTTTAATCAAAGGGCGCGTCAACGGATTATTGCCAAAAGCCTAACGGGTTTTATATCAAGGAAGCTGGAAAATGGTTCTGGCAAAAAGTTTCTAAAAAAGCAATTTTTACAGAATCTAAAATTAATCTTAAACCATAAAACAAAATAAAAACGCCAGTTGAAATTTATTTTGAATTTTTGAATGCTTAATATCAGCTTCTTCAAGAAAAATAGGCATGGAGAGGAACCGTGTATAAATTACCTGTGCATAAAAATTCGGGATCACGCATTTTTTTCGAAACATTCAATTTTTATGAAATCTTCAGTTCTTGCGAGGCCGTGGACAATTGGCGACCGTCTGTGTACAAAGTGTTCTTCTGTTTATTGACGCTTTCCGGTAGGTTTCGGGATTAAGTTACGCGCTAAAATTCAGGACGACCGACATATCCTACCTTATATAATTTTGGCGTGTATCTTTGTGTGTGTGTGTGGATGTCAGTTTCGAGGCCCGATTTGAGGGCCTTCCCGTGCATAAAATGCCTTAATTCTCCGTCATCCCGGGGAACCGACCTTTCTGTTTCCGATGGCGTTCTCAGAATTTCGATAAAATACAAGTTTACAAAGTTAAAGCCGGTTTTATTCATTTTTGGGGGTCCCTGAGGGCTAATTTGCATAATGCGGAAAAATAGAAATTTCCTCATTCTTGCGAGTTGCAAGCGCGCGTGGGGGGGGGGTCGAAGGGCCCGAGCTACCGGAAAGTCAAATTTCTCATGCAAACGCACCATTCCAGCGCCCAAGGCCCGCGAAGCGGGTTTTGGGCGCTGGTGTTAAATAAATATAATCAATTAAAAATAGCTTCTTTCCAACGATTACCTGAAATTAAAAATTGCATTAAACGACCTCATGTCTTTTATTGTCTAGATTTAGAAGGATCTCTTTGCACTTTTTGACGAAAGATTTTTCTGAAAGTTTTTTTTTTGAAGCTACCGGAATTTCGGTGGATTTTATGCACATAATAGAATGAAAAATGCAAATACTCTCTAAAATTTTGAAATTTTTCATTTTCTATTTTTACTGAAAAGAATAAAGTAAAATAGGAATATAAAGAGTGAAATGGAAAAAGGTTTAGCAAATAGAAAAACTCTAATCAACTCTAACAAAACGATCTTTTAGCGCTGCTCATCTCGACGGCGGCCCTCGTGTATTCGTGCGTCGAGGACTGGCCGTATATTGATGCCTTGTATTTTTGCTTTATTAGGTGAGGGAGAGACGAGAGAGAGACAAAGAGAGAGAGAGAGAGAGAGAGAGAGAGAGAGAGATACGACGAGTTTCTTCCAGCTTTGCGACGATCGGGTTCGGGGACTACGTGTCGAATCAAAAAGACGTGTCAGTCAACAAGGACGTGTATCGATTTCTCAACTTTTTGTTGTTAACATTAGGTAAGTCAAGAATTCCTGAACAATCTCTGCTAGCCTGCCCTCTCCTCTTCCTCAACAATCTCTGCTAGCCTGCCCTCTCCTCTTCCTCAACAATCTCTGCTAGCCTGCCCTCTCCTCTTCCTCAACAATCTCTGCTAGCCTGCCCTCTTCTCTTCCTCAACAATCTCTGCTAGCCTGCCCTCTCTCTTCCTCAACAATCTCTGCTAGCCTGCCCTCTCCTCTTCCTCAACAATCTCTGCTAGCCTGCCCTCTCCTCTTCCTCAACAATCTCTGCTAGCCTGCCCCTAATCTTGATTTTCAGGAGCCTGTTGTTTCTACTGTCTTTTCAACGTCAGCTCGATTGTCGTTCGACAGCTATTGAATTGGATGATAAAGGCATGTTGCAGCTAGATTAAGGAGTGACATTTTTTTGAATTAGCACGGGATACGAAACATGCTTTTGAATTGCGATCAGTTCAATCCTTGTTCTAAATTACCCGCTTGACAACCGGTTCATGACGTATCAAGAAACAAATTTTCCCTGGCTCCCTCCAGAATCCGAAACATCCTTTTTCAGAAAATGGACATCAAAATCGATGACGATTTCTTGTGCTTCAAGAAGCCGAAACGATATATGGGACTCGGGCTGAGGCCGCCGAAAGGTAAAGAATTATCGGGAAAACGCCGGAATACCGCCGGCCAAGTTCCCGACATGCAAAATAGCTGTGAAAAGAAAGTAACCTTTCCGGCGGTAAAAAAAATAGTTTCAACAAATTTCCCCAATCGAGGCGGCAGGATTTCCCTAATTAACCCGCTCTCGTTTTTGCGCAAATTTTTAAATTTTAAAAAAGTTTTTTTTTAGAATTTGTATAATATTTCTACCGTACTCTTTGCAGGCTGGGAAATGTGCTCGGAGCGCTCGTCGATCGACCTACAAGCCGATGGCGGCCTGCTGAGCCTCAAGGAATTCCTGATGAACAACCACTCTTCCGTCGTCATGCTCCAAAAACACTTAATAAAGGTAAAAACATCAATATAAGAACGAATTGACAATTTCAACAATTACGCCAGCAAAATCTAATCTAGCAAAAAATCAATTCAAGAAAATTTAGAAATTAAATTATTTTTTTGAAAACCAAAGTGCTAATAAATTCAAATTTTTCATAAAACTAGTGTTTTGCCAAAATTTAATTGCATTATTATGATTCTCAAACTAAATAAATTTAAAATTAAATCAAATAAAAGCAAAATAATTAATTAAATAAAACCAGGGTTGAAAAGCCGCTTCGCGACTTTTCAACCCTGGCCCCGTCTGATCCGATGATATTCTGCACTTTGCATATTTTTCACGAATCACCCATGTCGAAAAATGAAAAGCATCCCTTTCTGTCCCTTTATATAGACTTTCGTCACTTCCGGCGCATGCAAATTGTTTCTAACAAGAGGGGCCGGATTTTCATAAAAACTTAATTTTAATGTCGAAAATAGCACTTTCTGTAAAATCTGATATGTGTGCAGTTGTGTCATGACCATTACGCACCTTTTGGCGTATCAAACATACCCTTAACTTCCTTATCGAGATACGACTGGAACATAATGACGGAAGTTGCATGCAAAGTGGCACACACACACACACAAACACTATTTTTTTATATATAGTAGGATAACGACAATTATATCAATCGGCGAATTTTTTCAGAGTGCCTTGAAAAACGCGCGGGACAAGGAGGAGGACGAGCAGAAGATATCGGCCTCGCGAGTCGGGCCAATGGGCATTTTATCGCAGGCTTTTGGCGAGGAATTACAATGATGCAAACTACAAGAAAAAAATTCTATTTTAAAGGATCGTTGAAGGCAAAATCGATAACGGCCCTGAAAATTTAAATAAAAATAGTAATCGAAAATTGTAAATCTAAAGAATTATTAGCTTTTGATAGGCTCCAAAATTAGCGTATATAACTCTAAGACTTCTCAATATATAGCTATATCCGAATATATAACACTTAAAACATAGCTAAAATCTAAAAGCTTGAAAAGAGCGTACAGGGAAAAATCTGGACTTTACTGTAATTTTTGAAGAAACATTTAGTATTTATTGTATATGTATTTTTATTTAAGATTAACACAAATTATTTTTTATTAGATATTGAAATTCCCCTGCCTTCAACGGTCCTTTAAAAAAATGATGCTACAAGGAAATCGATTCGTTTACATTCGCTGACGGGTCAACTAGCCATTTTTTGAAACATATCCTTTTTAAGTATAGCCTTATTGCCAGTTTATCGTTTTTTTCTAGTTTATAGTCCCAGAACCATAATTTCATAGCGTAATCGTATACCATGTTTTTGCCTATATTCGGGTTTTAGTACCGTATTTTATATAGCCATTTTCTTACAATTATTTAAATGCTAAAGCTCTATAAAAACAAAATATAATTTATTTTGGCCCTGTAATAGTACTACCATATCCGCAAGTGCCGTTTAAAGGGAAGGGCAAGGCAAGAGGCTCGATTTTTGGCTATGGATTTTCTAGGGGTTTTCCGTGTTTTCGTGACACACAACGCGCACGCGGCGCGGTCCTTCTGGAAGGATCCTAATCCATGGAAATGCTATCTTAATCCACAGCTAAAAATCCATAGCCTTCCCTTGCCCATCCCTTTAATGCTAATTTTCGAAAAAATTTGGCCTGGGTAAACGTATTGAGATTTGCATATAGCCCCCATTTATACCAGTATTTTGTGATACACCCCGACAACCCCCTGTTTGAATGCTCACCGCGATTCTATTTATGATTTTTATTTGATTTGATTTCTGCGTGCTGTACATAAATTTTATATACGAAAAAAATAGTTTATGCACCCCCTATAAGTGGTCCTGTCTTTTTCAAACATATAAATTTTTGCAACGAATTTATTGCTATTAATTTAAACAAACAAATGTTTTGGAAGAAGATATTTTTGCGTGGATGACATCTCAATTCTCTTCGACACCCCGATTTTCACACAGAGACATCATGAAACACTTTTTTCTGCACGTCCAATTTTGGGTTTTTTTGATAAATAAAGCTTTAAGCATTATCGTATGAATTTTAAGATGCAGATTTTTTTATTAAGCTACCATTATTTAAATCATCTCCAACCTTTGAAAACCCAAAGTTGAGTTACAAAAATACGAATCAAAAACACTCCTATTTTTCATATTTTGATGAAACACCTTTTTCTGAAAATATCGATTCCTTCTCAAAATGTTTTTTTAAGGATTTAAGCTACGTCACGAATTGACCGTATAATACAGAGTTCCCGCCCGAAAAACGCGCTAATATTCAATGCGAATTTTGCGAAACGCCCGCTTTTATTGGCTAGGCCTGCGCTTACATAAATTAGTAAGCAAAATACTACCGATTCACGTATATTTCGATGAAACATCTTTTTCCCTAAGATCCCGGTCCTGAAAAAACTAGTCTTTTCAAATCACCGTTATTTTCATCCACTATCAGCAAAAAAATACCATTTTTAAGATTAAAAACTGACTGACTGAGATAATAATTTTGTTTCAAGAAAATTAATTCAAAAAATTCTACAGAATGCGAAAAAGAACACATATTTTATTTCAATAAAATACTTATCGCTATAGAATCCATGACAAAATCTCGCCTCGATCTGATCTCGTCAAAACAAAGGCCAACTCCGACAGCTACAGGGACTACCAGAAGAAGCGCCGGTATTGAATGGATATTCCCGGAATTCTTGAAACCTGAAATTCCCTGAAACATCTAAATTTGAGATGGCATATTAATTGAAAACTCGCTAACTAAAAAAACAATAACAATTAAGCTTTTTTACGAAACCATGAACTCGAGGTTCTGTCGTCTCCCCATTCCCAGAAAAAACGCCCTTATGTAATCGAATTTAAGTGAAACATCCATTTTTGCCGCTCCACAATCAATCAGATTTTGTAAATTAAATATCGACTAATAAAGCGTAGAAAGACAAAGTCAGCTTCTGTATTTTGACGGTTTATTAACGTCGAATTGACACACGCGCGAAATCACATAACAGGAAAATCGAATTCGTTTTCAGATGCATAAGGGCTTTCAATTGACAACTTTAGGGAGGAAAGGAGGGTGAGATCCATAGAAACACATAAATTAAATCCATGGAGAAATCGAAGAAGGTTAAATCACAAAAAAAAAATATAAAAAGAATTGCAAATTGGTATGGGAAATCACGAAAAACCATGAATATTTAAATGTAGCCGGTGACGAGACGGCGCATGCGTCGCGTGTTGCGGTCCTGGTCGCGCATCTTCTTCTCGATCTCGGCGTCGGTGAGCGTCTCCAGGAAGGGGCACCACTGCTCCGTGTCCGTCGGGTTTCTGAAAAAACGCGTAATGTATTTCAAAAGGTTCTTTTGCAATACCGGGGCGGGGCGGGGGCTTTTTTTAAGAATTAAATTTTTCTAATGAAAAAATGGAAGTGTTTTAAAGTGGTTGTTTACTATTCGTAAACGTAAAACGTTACAAATTTTGATTCACAAAATGCCAAAAACCGCGAAAACGGTAATAAAAAATCCTCCGATCAATCAAAAATCAAAAAGTTCTAATATCATGGAATAAGCGCCAGTTTCTGATTATTTTAGCGTTTAAGCTATGCATTTTAACGAATTCAACATCCATGGATCCCAATAAACGTGAAACATTCTAGAAGTCTGTAAATTTGGCCGAATATATATGTTGAAATTGGGTCTTGCAATAACGTCTAAAAACAAAAATCTTAATAAAACACTGTACTACCAGAATTCTAAGACCAACCCTTTCAAAACAAAAGCAAAACGAAAATTAACAAACTCGATAAAACACCAAAATTCGGCAAAAATTTCGCGAAAATCACCTGTACGGGCAGTCGATGACGGGCAGCGGCGACTCGGAGAAGGCGTACGACTTTTGATTCCAGCTGAGTTGACCTCTAAAATTATTTTAATTAATAAAGATAACTATTTCTTTACGAAAAATTTGAGCCGTTTTCTGAAACGGAAGTTTCAACATTTTTTAGGGTTTCCGGCAGGTCAGTTTGGAAAATGGTCAACTGCTCGAAATGAGAAAAACCAGTGCAATTTTGGCTTTAATTCTTCATTAAACTTTGTAATCTAGTAATTCGAAACAACCACGAAAACCCAATTAATTTTCCATACCTAATCGAATACGCAATGGCCGACGGGAACTCGCCGCCCAGCCCGAGATCGGAGCAGAGGCTCTTCGCAAACTCCTCCGGGTTGTTCAGCGGATCGCTCATGTCCCACCTGGAAAAAATGGATAATGGACGAATTAGAATTTTTGCACCGATACAAGATATCGAGGCCTATAAATTTATGGCTATTTTAGAAATTTAACGGAAAGTACTAAAGTACCCAAATTAAAAGAACGAAAAATGAAAAAAGCTCTCTGAAGCCAAAAACACCCACTCGAATTGGTCGACCAAATTCTGGTTGCCGACGTTGATGTTGAGCTTGATGAGGACGCGCTGGTCGCTGGCTGCCGTGTCCAGGGGGATGCACTGGAAATTCTTGATTTTAGAGAAAATTACGGCATTTTAACGAATTGGTTTGCGAAAATCACCTTTTCGTACTGTCGTTATAGTAAACGTAAACGCGAATTTCGAAAAAATGGAAATGCGAAAATATTCCGTACTCCGCGCGTCACCTTTTTCGATTGGTACCTAGACGCGGATTTTTCTGCAATTCTGATTTATCGAAAGTTTATTCTTATATTTTCGAATTCGGAATTTTTAGAACTAAGTTTTTTCCAAAATCTGGATGAAAATCGAAAATATACCTCAGCGGCTTCGAGCTGTTGGTAGATGGCCGACGTGATGGCCGACTGGAAGTTGCCGGCGGGCAGGTCGAGATCGTCGCAAATTTGCTCGGCAATCTGGAAAAGAATTTGAGAGTCAATGGCAGGGATGCCGCAGCTGCCTATTGGGCGAATATATATTTAACTTTTGAAACACGAGCCTGTGCCAAATGTCTATTGAACGAATATATCTGTGATTTATGCCAGAAAATTTTGAAACGCCTTTTTTCATAACGCCTGTTCAATAGAACAAATGCGGCGGCTGTTTATTGCGCCATTCATGTAGCACTTTGTTTCATAAAATACAGAAACACATCTTTGCTTGCAAAAACAACTAAACTGGAGAGAAAAAAACCCAAACCGGCCAAATTTTGCGATAAACGACCAACCACATCGGGCGTGATGATCGTCTCGCGGCGGTTGAAGCAGAACGTGTCGCGCAGCTTGATCTGATCAATCTCCATGTCCAGCCGGATCGGCACCAGCTCCTCGGGGATGTCCGCGTTCAGCCGGATGCGTTTTGCCTGGAAATAAAATAAAACGAAAAGAGTTTTGTAAAATACCTGTTCAAAGTCCTCGGTGGAGTAGATGGTTTCGCGCAGCTTGAACTTGCCGCGCCCGTGTGCGATCGGGTGGGAGGCGGGGACGGCTTCGACGTGATGGGAGCCGCTTTGGACCTAAATACGCGTTTTCAATTTTCAACCCACTGTTTTCTTTCATTTCTGTGTCTTTCTAATGATCCCAATTTTTCTAATATAAATAGGGGATGAGATATATGTCATTCTAGACTTTTTTTACCAGCCCTAAACGTCCAACTTTACAAATTTTGGTTAAATGATAAAAATATCGAATTTTCGGCCAAAGTTTCGCATAAATTTGTTAAAGTTTTTTCTGCTTTTGCACTTCAAATATATAGTTAAATCTTGTTAAAATACTAGTAAAGCACTCGGTATGACATTATAAGCGACTCCTTGGACTTCTAGGAAAAAAGCTGAACCCCCGATAACGCAAAACCAAATATTTATCTCTAGACGTAACTATTCGGACGAATTTCTGATGCTTGTTTTCAATCGGAGAAAATTAGGGCTTGAAAGTAGCACTTTCATTAGGAATTCGTCAAGCCCAAAAGGAGAAAGAATCTCGAAAAAACATGTTTTACTATGAGAAGTGGGCTTGACAAATTCAAAAGAGACAACAGCTGGTTGAAAACAACGAGCAAAGTCTGTTTTTGCCTGTTTATTATATTTCGTTATTTATAATCACACACCTGCTGGCCGCCCCATCCCTGATTGGAGCCCTGCTTCGCCGGGTTCGGCTTCATCGGCGTGAAGCTGCCCTCGGGGCGAGGCGCCGCGTTTCCGGCCACCTAAAAAGAGAAATCATTCATAGCAACCAATCTCACCTTGTATTTCTCGTCATTTCCGGCCAGAATATCATCAACTTCACTCTGGCGAACGAGCCTGGAAACACAGTCAACTTCATACTTTTTAACTCCTTACATAATATTCGTATTCAAGAAGGCGGGCGAGGCATTGATGGCGCGGATTTTCTCCTTTTCGTCCATCGTCGCCACGCGTTTCCACATCAGCGAATATTTCTTGTAGAGGGTGCCGCGGTGGTACTTGAGGTAGTTGCCCACCTCGGAGCCGATGTAATACCTGTAAACAGGATTTTAAGAAGTCTGATAAAGCCATAATATTTTCTGAATTAAACAACTCACCGCTCTCCCCCTTCCTCGAGCTCGAAAGAGGACGGCCGAGGCCCATAGGTTGACATTTTTGCCTGAAAAAGATGGTTAAAGTTGAGAATTATAACGAACTAACACTAGGAAAGATTAGGCATGAAAAAGAGAAGAAATTAGTCAGAGTGCCGATGCGCAAAATCACCAAACTTCTCGAAACACCGTTATTTTCCGCCCTAATGATACGGCTGATTCAAGTAGTACTATGTTTATAATTTAAAGCCGCTTTATAACAATAACAATTTATTTAATTTAACAAAAGTTCAGTTCTATAAAAGAACAATGTCTTTGCAAAGATTTGAAGGCCAGTGGTGACCCCGGGGCGGATAACGCCATAGAACCATCGAACCGCGCAGCCCGCCCGGGGGCACGCTTTAGCACTAGACCCCAAAACGGACACGCAACCATTTTCCCCAAAAAGTGGCTCGTAATTGGTTATTGCAATTTTATTTATGAAAAACGTTTTTAAAGAGAAGAAACATGCGCAAATTACTCCGGCTAGTCGTCGACGATAGCTCGTTTTCGTTGAAACTTAGAATTTTACGGCTTCGGACAAACATAAAGGTTTTAGAATCTAAACGATCAATTAAAATAATATAAGTTTTGTAGTTTTTAATTTTCTTATTATTTTGTGTACGTTTAACACCTATCGACGATTCTCCGTATATAGTACGGCACGGAGCATGGTTCGGATTTTTGGTCTGAAACAACCGTTAGGAAGTGTAATGTGGAAATTAGTTTTTTTTTGCTTTTTCTTTCAATGCGTTCTTTCGATAATAATCTTTTTGCCAAAAAGAATAAAATAACTGTAATCCCTTTTCCAGGCGGCCATGGATGATAGCGCGAAAAGCCAGCTGAAAAGCATCCCGCTCCTCAAAACAAAGGCCGGACCGCGTGATGAGGCGCTGTGGCCAAAGCGATTGCAGGTATTTTCGTTTTTGGATGTATTTAACGCTTTGAAATAGTTAATAATTTTAGTTAGTTTAAATATGTTAGTAAATAACCTTTGTTTTCAGGAAGAGCTCGAGGCGCTGATCGCGTTCGTGACGATGAACAAGGAAAACGACAAGGATTGGTTCCACATTGAGTGCAGCGATCGCGGGGATCGTTGGTGGGTTTTATTAGTGTTTTTTTCCGGGTTCTTTAGCATTATCGGGGGTCAACTTTTTTCTTAGGATCTAACTTTGAAATATTAATATTGGAAGTGTTTCTAAATGGTTTTTTACTATTCCGAAACGTGGAAACTTTGTAAAAATTTAATAAAAAAAGGGAGAAATATCGATTTACCGTCCAACCATCGCCGATTTTTGACCGAAAGTAAGACTTTTACAGTTTTGAAAAAGTTGTAGATAGTTTTTCTAGTTTAAGCATAGTTATTTTTGCTAAAAACACTTATAAACAATTGCTCTTAGGTTGTTATACATTTCTGCGCCCATCATGACCCTCTTTTTCAGGTACGGCAAGTGCTGGACGTTCTACAACAACGTGAAATACGAGTTTGCCGTCGAGTTCGACATCCCGATCACCTACCCGACGACCGCGCCCGAAATCGCACTCCCCGAACTCGACGGGAAGACGGCAAAAATGTACCGAGGCGGCAAGATCTGCCTCTCCGAGCATTTCAAGCCGTTGTGGGCGCGGAACGTCCCGAAATTCGGTGTCGCCCAGGCTTTCGCGCTTGGTCTCGGCCCGTGGCTATCTGTTGAGATTCCGGATCTCGTCGAGAAGGGCTTACTTACACCCGCTTAATCTATTTCTACTTTTTTTTAGATGAATTAAATTTTATTCCTTCCAAATGTCTATACATTTCGATGCTGACTTTGAAGAATTTATCCGTATTCTCGTAAACCTAATATTTATGAATCAGCTTCCCCTTTTTGCCATCCAATTTTTCGCTGTGATTCCTCCAATTTCGTATCCAAGCTGTGTGTCATTTCAAAATGAATTTTCGTTTTTGTTCATACCAGTTGTTTTGGCGGATAAATACGTTTTCAAAGAAGAATTAATTTTGTGGGGCACTTTGGAAAGCCACAAATTTGAGCAACATATTTTTTTACAGGCAAACGTCGGCCAGGAATGGAGTGCAGCTCACTGAAGCAGTACTTTAAAAATAGGTCTTTTAACGCTTGAGTTAGGCATCTATTTACGAACACATACTTTACAGGAGCTCATAGCCTCCCGTAGACGGTGTTGATCAGGGTCTGTCGAAGAAGCGTAGAAATTTTTTGGTGTTTATCCGTATAATATCGCATTATCGGCGGGGGATCAACTTGGTTCGAAAAACGGCTGGGGGAAAAATCGATTTTTTTTTGTATATTTTAATCAAATTCTGTAAAGTTTTTACTTTATGGGATCGAAAAACAAAATACTTGGCAGAACTACAAAAATTTTAGAAGCACTCCGAGGCAACGTCGAGTTGATAACACAAAACCTGTGGTACCGTTGGCTGGTGTCTATTTCGTCGCAGAAACAAGGTAGCGTATAATCATAAATCCGTAGGGTATAATATTGAGAGAGTCTGGGAGAGAGAGCGAGAGAGAGAGAGAGAGAGAGAGAGAGAGAGAGAGAGCGCAAGAGAGAAGAGATACAAAGTGCTCGCGACTAACTTTCACTTACTTATTGCCCGGTTGAGAAGGAGGGCATCAGCCCCGTGGGTGCCGTTCCCCGACTTTCCTTTGTACAACCCCCGGCAGACGGTGTGGGTCGTATAAAAGCGAGGACGGCCTGTTGGCCTGCTTTCTATTCTGCGCTCCACACACAATGGTATACAGTAGACTCGGCATCGTCGTGTTAGTTGTTATGGCAGGTAGGGTGGAGGGCTTTGTTCGTGGTATGGAGTTTTTAAAGGATCTCTGCGACCTTCCTGTCCGATTTTCTTCTTAAAATTCGCTGCTAGCCTGGCGGGATTCTCGATTCCACAAGGATCTCCGCTTGCCTTGCCGTTTTCTCAAAAACTCTCTGCTGATTTGCCTGGGAATTTTTACTCGCCATTCTCTGCTCGTTTGCCCTCGGGATTTTGACCTCCACGGATCCCTGCTAGTTTGCTCTAGTCTGATTTTCTGCTTCTTATCTGCAGCCCGTGAGCTCGAAGGCGATAAAGAATATAAAATAAAGATGCTATGTTCCAGAAAAGAATATCATGACGTAATGCGCCTTGCTAGTAATCTGAGCCAGCTGGTTTGCCTGGTGGTTTCGATTCCTCAATAGCCCTGCTAGCTTGCCCCGCCTTTGTTCTGTTTTTATTGAATGTTAATTCGCATTCATAGGCGACAGCGAAAGCTTAAAAAAATTAGTAAAGTAGTAATCTCGAAAAAAACCGCAATTTAAGGCATCTCCTAACTCGCGAATTCAACGAAATTTTATGTTTCAAGAAATCACATCATAAATGAGGGCATTTTTGGAATAATATACGAATAGAATAATGGACGGACCAACCGATCGTTGTCAAAAATACGCTAATAAAACCCTCGCGGGCCACCCAAAGGAGCGCACCTCCCCCCACCCCACTGCTGCGCCAGTGGCCTAGTGGCTAGCGCGTCGCTCTTTGGGGCTGAGGGACGAGGGTTCGACCCCCGCCCGCGTCACCTCCCATAACTACCCACACTCCCCGTTATGGGGCTTGGTGAGCTTGCTGGGAGACAAAGCATCTGCCCCGATTCTAGGGATTCCGGCTCATCTGGGACCCCCAGGGATGTTGGGTGATATTTTTGGAAAATTTTGGGGTGGCTAGCGGAGATTGTTGAGGAAGAGGAGAGGGCAGGCTAGCAGAGATTGTTGAGGAAGAGGAGAGGGCAGGCTAGCAGAGATTGTTGAGGAAGAGGAGAGGGCAGGCTAGCAGAGATTGTTGAGAAAGAGGAGAGGGCAGGCTATCAGAGATTGTTGAGGAAGAGGAGAGGGCAGGCTAGCAGAGATTGTTGAGGAAGAGGAGAGGGCAGGCTAGCAGAGATTGTTGAGGAAGAGGAGAGGGCAGGCTAGCAGAGATTGTTGAGAAAGAGGAGAGGGCAGGCTAGCAGAGATTGTTGAGGAAGAGGAGAGGGCAGGCTAGCAGAGATTGTTGAGGAAGAGGAGAGGGCAGGCTAGCAGAGATTGTTGAGGAACCTTACTGATCTCCTAATTTCAGAATGCCAGCACCTGAGCCCAAATACCCTGTTTCAAACGCCCGATACACTTCCGGAGCTCGTATTTCGTGGCCACGGCCCGATGGATAGGCGAGAAGGTGAGAATGATTTTTTTTTATTTTTTAAAGGAGTTTAGAAGGAGCGCAAAAATTTACAAAAAATTGTCTGGTTAAAAGATGTTGTGAAATTTCGATATTTCGTTGAAAAGCGGCATTTGGCATCTAAAAATTTTGAAATGGTACAACAGGCGGAAAAACACTGACCTGTATTTTTAGCCTTTTGAAAGGGACTGAGAAGGCAAAAATTTCAGCTTCGTGGATTTTGGAAAACCACTTTAGAAATTCCCTGTTTCATTGACTGCACTAGGGCACCAAAATTCCTCCCTGTTAATTTGCAGTTTGGCCAAAAATTGGCATTTGATCATTTTTGAAAGATTTAGAAGGCCCAAGACGCGAATTCGAGGGTCCACCACCACTTGGTGCTCCTCGAGGCCATTCTCCGCATTCTCGGGAGCGCGAGCACGGCTCAAGGGGTAAACGTTAAAAAATTGTGTTTTAGAGAAACAGGTCGTGGGATGAGTTGTTGCGGGAACAATCAATCTCGGAATTCAATTGTTATTATCTCGACTTCGAGTTCTAGAGCCTCTCGCCGGATTCCGGTATTAAAATCGGTCAAAAGCATTATAAAAGTCAGGTTACTGTAACTCGATTTCTGACAAATTTTTAAAGCTTATGAAATAATGTATGTTTCAAGTTTTTGATATATAAGTTTTTAAAGTATACTAGGATTTTTCAGAGTAAAGGGCAGTAAAAAAAGCTCATGGTTTCGAAATTTTAGGAAAGTAAAATTGTGTTTCAAACTTTTTCATCAAAAAATGTTCACAATAAAATTGTCTTTAATGTTCCTATATACTTTCGAAGCCGAAAAAATTAAAAATGTTTCTGGTTTTTCAAAAAGATGGTTTGACGGGGCTGGTTCAATAAAAACGGCCTTTTTCAACAAATTTTATGTTTTTAGAAGCACCACGAGAAGGGCCCCAGGAGCGGGGCGGAAACAGAGGTCCCGGGCTAAGGAGAGGTGAATTTTCCAAGATAAAACTTTATCTATTGTTCTAATGGCATTTTCCTTATGACGAGTACTTAAAAAACTGATAAAGCCGAAAAATCTATGAAACTCAATGCCCCCACTAATTCCCGTTCTCTATAGATCGCCTAGCCCCGGGCCGCTACCTAGCGCTAAATTTGAATATTATGGCAGGTGCGCGATTTTTTTAATTTAAACCAGGGTTGAAAAGCCGCTTCGCGACTTTTCAACCCTGGCCCCGTCTGATCCGATGATATTCTGCACTTTGCATATTTTTCACGAATCACCCATGTCGAAAAATGAAAAACATCCCTTTCTGTCCCTTTATATAGGCTTTCGTCACTTCCGGCACATGCAAATTGTTTCCTAACAAAGAGGGAGACCGATTTCATAAAAACTTAATTTTAATGTCGAAAATAGTACTTTTTGTAAAATCAGATATGTGTGCAGTCGTGTCATGACCATTACGCACCTTTTGGCGTATCAAACATGCCCTTAACTTCCTCCCCTATCGAGATACGACTGGAACATAATGACGGAAGTTGCATGCAAAGTGGCACACACACACACACAAACACTATTTTTTTATATATAGTAGGATAGGGGAATGGTGATAAAAGCTACAAATATATAAAAACTCTTATAAAAATATTGAACTGATGACTGAAAAAAATGTTTCGAAAACTACTAGTTGACCAAATTTCGTGTCACTTTTGTGTCAACCGTTGCCTGAAAATAATGAACGCTGATAATTAATAATAAAAATAATATTGGTCATTATAATTCGTATTATTTCCATTTTTCAGCTCTTAGATAATTCTAACAATTATTGAATTCAGAAAGTCGAACAGCGCTAGACACGCAAAATAATGCGTACGTGAAAAATTCTTCAAAAGGTTTCTTAATAAGATTAAAAATGTATAGAAATTATAAAATGTTTCAAACTTCACTGAGCCGACTGATCAACCATTTTAAAAATGAGCATGCTGATTTCAAAAGAAAATCAAATGTTTTGCCTGTAGAAAAAGAATGTTACCATCAATGATAGAGAAGGCTGTTTTTAGCAAATAGTAATTCGCCGGACCATCCCTTTATTGCTTCTTGCCTAGAAGAGATTTTTTTTTATTTTGTAGACAAGCTTTTATAATTTCACAATATCTATTGAATCGCGCTTTTTAGAAACAAAAAATTTTCCGGTTTTTTTAAATTTTGCGTGATTAAAAAAAGATGTTTCTTACCAAATGTAGGCCACGGCGTTTTGAGGCGCCTTAGTTGTAATACGATTTCCAAAATACAAATAATTAAAAATAACCTGTTGTTTTGCCAAATTCACGGGAAAAAGAATTGCGGCCTTTTGCAGGCTTCTACCCACCACAACGCGGCGGTTCAGTTGAGCGTCCAGAGGCGCACGGCGGATTCGCCTTTCTACCGTACCCGCCGGGTCGCGGCTTTAGGCCGCCAAGGGGTAATTGTTTCTAGTTTTTCCCATTTTTTTCTGAGGGCAAGAATTATTAAAAAAGTAGTTTTTGTAAACTAATGAGGTCTTCCATTGGAAAATCTAATCGAATTTTATGGAACCGTGGGAAATTGATGTTGTACTCCAACTAAAGTAACTATAGTAATTTTTGAATGATGCTAGACACAGCGGAATTCGTATTGAATAATACAGGGGAATTGCCAAAATCATGAAACACTTTCTTTTTACCCTGCGCCGCACTGATAAACCGCTTAGGATTTCAATAATAATTTTAAAATATCATTATGTAGCCAATTTTCGGGTATCAGTTCAGTTCCCCGACACTCAGTTCCCCGACAATCGGTTCCCCGACAATCGGTTCCCCGACAAATCAGTTCCCGACACTCGGTTCCCGACATTCAGTTCCCGAATCATTCCCCGACAATCAGTTCCCCGACAATTATAAGGTGCTATTTTAACGTAATTATAGTGGTTGAATCATTCCCTAATTTTCGGGGAACTGATTGTTGGGGAACTGAATTGTCGGGGAATTGATTGTCGGGGAACTGATTTGTCGGGGAACCGATTGTCGGGGAACCGAGTGTCGGGGAACTGAGTGTCGGGGAACCGATTGGAATTCCAATTTTCGTACTAACGAAAATTAAAGAAAAACCTTTTCTAATTCTTGCGCAAGGTGATCCCGCTTAAAAACATTTTTTGATACCTATATTCCGGAATGAATTTAATTCTTTTGTTCTTTTTACTTAAAATTTAAAAGTTTTTCGAATAAAATCTAGCAGTTAAGATCTAAAAACCCTACATTTCAGTTGTGAATTTTGTATAACATTTTTTTGGAGATGATCATGGCCGGCGGCCGGACAGTCGGGAAGGAGGAGGAGCAGGACCTAGAGAAGGAGGACCCAGAGGAAGAGGAGGTCCAAGAGAAGGGCCGGGAGGAGGAGGAGAAAGAGGAGGACCCAGGGAACGAGGAGACCGAAGAGAAGGGCCCAGGGGAGGATCACGAGAACGGGGAGCAGGGCCTCGAGAAGGAGGCCCAAGACGTGAAGGATCCGGAGGGGGAGGGCCACATGGAGGACCACCAAGAGATGGGTGAGCATGACCTTTTTTGCTGTCCCTATCCCTTAAAATTGAAAAGCTACATTAAAAAGGATTGAAATTATGTTTTAATATCTTTTTATAATTATATGACTCACCAAAAATGCCTTGTAAAAGTAAAAATCGTAAAGTTTATTACAGTTCTGTGCATGCTCGAAAAACCTAGTCGGCCTCTATAAAGATACAATAAAAGATAAATAAAAGTATATTCTTTAAATTAGTGGCATTTTCAGATTAAATGATTCAAAAAAAAATCAGTAAAATTTCATATTTATAAATCTAATCTGCTCTTGATATGGAAACGTGGATAAAGCTAATCCACTCCAGATTCGACCCGCGAGGCGGACACCATGGCCCTGTACACGGGGGTCCAGATGAGGCCCATGGGCCATTCAGGGGAGGAAGACCCGATTCGAGAGAACATTATGGTCCCGATCAATCGAAGGAAGAAGCCAGGCATCAGCCGCAAAATAGGTAGGATTTTTACATGAATTCCTTGACCAATTTTTTCCTACCTATTTAACAATATGTTTATTTAAAAGCCTCGTGATAAAATCGAATTTTTGAGCTGGAGAGTTTTAAAATCGACGTGAGCATGCCCTTTTACACCCAGAACGTTGTAAATCCACCGTTTCTTTAAACCCAGACATGAAGTAAACTCAAACCATTGAAGTAATAAATTTTTGTGGAATCATCAGAAACGATGAAACATCACTCCTCGACCAGCATAAAATTAGTTTATGAGATCGCTCAAAGAGAGTCATTTCAGGATAGAAATAGCGCAATTTTTTTTGACAAATGAATTATTGTGGTAACGTGGTTATGAGGCTCCTGTAAACCCAGATGAACAATATTCACCGAGCTAGGCTCAATATTGTTTATTTTTAAATTTCGACACCAGGGTTGAAAAGCCGCTTCGCGACTTTTCAACCCTGGCCTCGTCTAACCCTATGATATCCCTCGATTTGCATAATCCTTCGGCACTGATGTCAAAAAATGAAAATCGGATCCTCTCCCCGATTATATAGGCTACTCCCACTTCCGGCGTATGCTAATTTTTTCCTAACAAAGAGGGTGTCCGATTTTTAAGGAAAAACTTAATTTTAATGTCGAAAACAATAGATTTTGTAAAATCTGATCTGCGTGCAGTCATCTACAGGCCATTACGCGTCTAATGACGTATCATACGCCCCCTTTATCCCTTCCCCTCTTGAGATATCCTCCGGACACGCTGACGGAAGTTGCATGCAAAGTGTCATACACACACACACACACAGACACTATTTTTTTATATATAGTAGGATACTTGGGATTGTTGAAACACGGTTTTGTAATGATCCCGCAACCCAGCAGCTAGTAATAGCAGTAGTGGTATTAGTTATAAAGTAGTTTTTTCAGGCCTCACAACCGCGGTAGTCACGAGGAGCCTACCGGAAAGTCGAGAAAATTAGAATCGGAAGAAGAGGAGGATTCAGGAAGCGAGGAAAAGGGGGGAAGAAAAAGACGAAAAATCGAAAAATTCAGGGAGCAGAGAAGCCTCAGAGGAGGATGAGAAGCCGAAGAAAGGGCTAAAGGAGACGTCTGCGGAAATACCGGAAAAGAATCGCCCTCGAAAGATCAGCGCCAGCACGGAGAATAAGGTGAGTAGCGACAGGCTGATGGTGAAAAAGGTGAACCATTAATGATTGTGCATTCCAGCGAATCAATGAAATTAGTTGAAACATTTTTTGAGATCAACCATTTTTTCGGGTTTGGATTGATTAGAACGTATTCCCAGACTAACAATTGAATAAAGAATATCCAGAGAATTTTTTGATAATCTTTCTAAAGAATTTTTATCTTTTTTGAATTTCGGATTTTCTAAAAGGCCTGCTGGCTTTCTCTGGGATCCCGGCAGTATTTCTTGGCTTATTTTCCTTCGTTGAAAAATCATATGATGCTGAGCAAAAAAATCGATCTTTAGAATTATTTTTATCAATGAATCTTTTTACCGAACAAAAGAATATTAAGTTTTACAGAAATATAAATGTTTTCGATTTTTATGTTTCAAAATTTGATAGGGGGTAGGGATTTAAAGGGGGGTTAATAATCCACTCTTCTTCGCGAGCCAAAATCCAGGATCAACCTCGGGATAATCAGGCAAGCTAGCAGAGATCCATGGGGATTATTTTAGGAAAATTAGGGAATTTTCTAGGGCAAGCTAGCAGAGATTCTTGGGGAATTAGAGCCATGCATTAAAATAAAAAAATAAATTTGACCTTGATATCTGTGTATCTAATTTGATAAAAAAAATTTAAAAAATTTGACCATGAAGAATCCAAAATCGTCATTGTCAAAATGCAAAAAAAAATATTTTTCGCGATTCAGATGCATGGATGATCGCTAAAAATCGCTAAATACCCAGGTCCCAAAATCTCTAGAATGCGAAAGAATGTGTCCACATTCTCAAAATTCGAGAAATTTATTTTCGTACGAATTATGATGGGAAAAGGTTCCTAAAATCACATGAATTCAGGCCCCGGAAATCCATAAAATTCGAAGGAATGTTTCAAAATTCTCCAATTCCAAAAAATTATTTTGAGATTTGTTGATTTCAGAATAATCAATATTTTTTATTAACCGGGAAAATCGGGAAAACGCTATATTGCTAAAAATCACATTAATTTAGGCCCCGGAAAATCCCTCAAATGCGACAACTCCACCTCCCACAAACTACAAAGGGAAAAGCCCGGCCGCCAAAACCTACAGTACCTCCCGAGAAAATGAGGGGAGGTCTGCGGAAAAGGAGAGGAGCAGAGAAAAGGAGAGGTCAGCTGAGAGGAGCAGGGAGCACGAGAAGAGTGAGGAGACGCAGAGAAGCAGAGAGAAATCAGAGGAGCAAGAGGAGGAGCAAAAAGAAGATGAGGAGGAGGAGGAGGAGGAGAAGCCGGAGCCGAAATCGGAGCCCCAGCCACCGCAACCCCCACAGTTCCCCTTCCAGTTTCCCGGGTTTCCAGGTGGGATTACGGTATTATTGCAATAAGTCTAATTTTAATATATTTGAAGAATAATTATATTCGCTATTAAACCATAAATTACAGTATTTTCAGGCACAGTAGAAATTAAGAAAAGTACGAAAAATACGTTATATTTACGCCATAAACGCCGTCATGGTATTAAATGTTTTACCGGATAGGGAATTTATATCGAGGATGAAAGATATATTCACAATTCAGCAAAATCAGGTTGCTCATTCATGCTCTAGAAAGGTATAGATTTAATAACAAACAACGTGTAAGATTCACAAAAAAATCTTTCAAATCTTTTCAAAAAAATGTTTCACGCATTTCAGAGAGTGCCACGTTGACAATTGCTATAATATCTTGCTTTCTATCATTTCAAATCACGCCAAAAATTTCATAAATTTTACTAGGATGTTTTTGAGTGTTTTTAGTTATGGCGCAACCATTAACTAAATTAAAGAATACAGTATGTTAAAGTAATGTAGTAGTTAAAGCACGTAAATTTTCCGAGCGTAGTTTAGATGGCTTCCTTGTTAAAAATAATTAACAATTCTTACGCCAACTAATTAGCGTGTATCAAAATGAACCAAACCTCGATTTAATATCACATGTCATATCGCAAACATTTACTTCGCAATAGTCCGACTGTTTACAATGACTTGAAACATTTCAATTTTACCCAACATGCTTTGGTTCTAATAAAAATAATTCTTTTTTCAGGATTTCCTGGTTTCCCACCGCCATTTCCGCCTGGATTTGCACAACCTGGAGAATCAGCGCCCAGAAAAGAGAAGAAAATGAAGAAGAAACAGAGGAGTGAAGAGGAGGATGAAGTGGACATGAAGAAGCCAAATGGGAAATCGGAAGAACGGTCAAGGGAATCAAGCCGTGAAACCTCGAATCCGAAGAGAGAGCAGGGAAGGAAGAGGTCAGCGCGGCAAAGAGAGAGAGAGAGAGAGAGAGAGAGAGAGTATATAGTGAGTCAGAGCGAGAGAGAGAGATAGTGAGAGAGAGACCGAGAAAAAGCGAAAAGTGTGCTTTGCAAAAACTCTTTGTATTCCTTTCTCTTCAATAAGATAATCTTGCACAGGATAAATTAGCAATATATCTTAAGTTGAAACATCTTGAAATTCGGGGATATTAATTGTTTGTACCGTTTAAATTTTTCATTCGACGAGGTTTCTTAAATATTGCATTATTAATGGTTTTAAATATATACCAGGGTTGAAAAACCGCTTCGCGGCTTTTCAACCCTGGCCCCGTCTAGGTTCGATGAAGTTATTGACTTTGCATAATTCTTGCCGAAAACCGCTCACCAAAAAATGAAAAGCGCGCCCTCTCTTCCCTTTTTATAAACCATTTCCACTTCCGCGGTATGCTAATTGCTTCCTAACAAAGAGGGAAGCCAAGATTTTTACAAAAACCTAATTTTAATAGCGAAAATCGAAGTTTTTCAAAACTTTTATGTGTGTGCAGTCGATTCCGGCCCCTTCTTTACCCTATGACGTTTCTTCCCTACCGAAAAAATGCTTCCCTGAGGCTGTAGGCGCGGAACATCCAAACGGAAGTGCATGCAAATATACACACACACACACAAACACTATTTTTTTATATACCAGGGTTGAAAAACCGCTTCGCGGCTTTTCAACCCTGGCCCCGTCTAGGACCGATGAAAGTCTTCAATTTGCATGCTTCTTCCCTGAAATCTATCAGGAAAAAAGTGAAAAACGCCTCCTATGTCGCTTTATATAGGCTATCGCACTTCCGGCTTATGCTAATTGATCCCTAACAAAGGGCGTGGGCGAGAATTTTACAAAAATTTGTTTTTAATAGCTAAAATATCAAGTTTTCAAAGATTTTATGTGCGTGCAGTCGATTCCGGACCCTTCTTTACCTAATGACGTTTCTGCCCAATCGAAAAAATTCTTCCCTGAGGCTGTAGGTGCGGAACATCCTCACGGAAGTTGCATGCAAATGCACACACACACACAGACACTATTTTTTTATATATAGTAGGATAGTAGGATAGTAGGATAGTAGGATTTAGGATGACCCTGACGTTTCCATTCCAAAAACGGATTATTTTAAGATTTCGAAACAACGTGCTATTGTCCGTCATTAGCTTTTCACGACCTGTTGTAACTTTGAAACATCAAGATTCAAGCGATGAATTTTTTGAATTTTTGAAAAATTCTCATAAATAAATTTTTATGGATTTTGAGACCTATTTTAGCTCCCCAGAAGAAGAAGAAGAAGCCGATGGCGACGACAATTTTCGGGCCAAGAAACGGGCGGAGACCGGGAAAAATTCGGCCGAGAAAAATGAAGTCACGGCCCCGACGGGGCCCCAAAAAGATGCCCCACCTACCGTAGGCAGGCTGATGCCAACCCCTCCCAATCTGGTCCCGCCACGAGTTCTGGCCAGACTGGGGGCTACCGTACCCGGCAGTGGGCGTGGCTTCGCGGCGAGACCTCGGAATGGGGGCCAACGGCTGGTGAAAGATGTCGATGAACCGAGCGGCCCGGTGAGAATCCAGGCTCATCAACAGGTTCGGAGCTTTTTTTTAGGTTTTGTAGCTTGTAGTTGTAGTTTGTAGCTTGTAGCTGGGGGTTTTCTACGTGCAATTTGTAGTGAAACGTACTTTAAATATTTGGAAGGTTATGGTTATTTTATAGCAAAAATAACTTGAATAAATAACCAAATCAGCAATTTTCCTCGAGCAAAAGCCCCTTTTCCACGGTTTTTAAACCTTAAAATTGGCCAAAACTGAGTAATGCTACTAAATTACGGCAATTGATTCATATTTATTTTTTCATAAGATTTGCATTTTTTACACATTAAGGCATTTCTTTTTAGCGTACCGTAAGAGAAAAGGTTTCAAAAATGTTCGTGAAAAAATGTTTTAATAATACGGTAATCGCACCTACGGCAATAAGAGTAATTGCGGTTCAGGTAGTTAATTTTTAAATTAGCTTAAGAATTTACGTTTGTGAAATTAATTGTATATTTTATTTGTATTTATTTAATTAATTATACGTATATTAAAGTAGAATTCTGTTTATTGCATGTTTTTGAATTTTATTTTTAGGCTTGCGCAGGATTTCTTTGGGCCATTTTGAAGTGGATTCACCTAATGCATGATGAAATACAATTTTTTTAGCTAACTGGCGGCGCGTGGAATTTGCCGTTGGAACCGATTACGCCAGGAAATGGAACGCAGCAGCGGCCGCTGCTGCCCCGCCCTCCGCATATACCAATTCGTTAATGTCCTCTAGCTTTCCTTTTTTAACGAATAAACCAGGGTTGAAAAGCCGCTTCGCGACTTTTCAACCCTGGCCCCGTCGGACCCCGTTTTATCCTTCACTTTGCATAATTTTCCTGAATTCAGATGACAAAAAATGAAAAACTACCTGTTGAGCCCCTTTATATAGTCGAATCCTCATTTCCGGTCTACGCTAATTGTTCCTAACAAAGAGGTTTTTACAAAAAATTAAATTTAATGTCGAAAATAGGTGATTTTGTTAAATCTGATATGCGTGCAGTCATCTCCAGGCCATTACGCATCTAATGACGTATCATACATACCTTAAAATTCATCTCCTATCGAGATATCCTCCGGACAGACATCCGGAAGTGGATGCAAAGTGGCACACACAGACACACACACACACAGACACTATTTTTTTATATATAGTAGGATTATTGATACAAGAAAACGTTAGGCCACAATTAAGAACAAAAATCTGCGTAGTGAACAGCTTTTTATAAAGCATGTTTTTTTTTAAATTCAGAGCCTTAAAATTTCTTTAAAACACCATAGTTCTAAAAAACAGTGCGAGCTCGGAATTATGACAAAATAATGTTTAAGTGGAACATTAATTTCTCGAACAAATTACACTTTTTCGATTTGTTTAAAACGGCTATTAACAAGCCGAAGGCTATATTACTAGGTATTTATCAACATTTAGAAAATTTAGCTTTCCCCCCGATAATGCAAAAGAACTTGCGAAAATTTTCTTGTCTCTTGTCGTTTTTCAAAAAAATGTTTCGTAAAACTTACTGGCTGAGGTGAATAGCTTGAATTTAATTCAGAACAAATGGCCGAGAATCGCTGTCAATCCGGAAACCGCTATCATTATCTAGATATTTTCCGTTTCACTTTGGCAACGGTCCTTACTGGGATTTTTTAGCTGATTTACCAAGTTCAAGCCAGAAAAAGAATAAGATAAAAGAATAGGATCCGTGAAAAGTATTTTTTGCCAGACGGCGTTTAAGTGAATCACCGTATTTGCGAATAAAGCTGTTTTGATGCTGATTTACCTTAAAAAAAGCCCGGATGTTAAAAAGGCGAAATATACCAGTTTTCTATCGTAAATCGCAAAATAATCGCAGGGTTCGTAAATCGCAATGTCACGAACGAAATGTTTCATACTTTTTACAGTACTGGACTATTTCTGCGGAAACAATTTGTCATATGCATGGCCAAGCGGTAATGAAATATGCATGAAAAATCGCCAAAAATGCATAGAATTTTCTAATTTTTTGAACCGTGAAAACGTGTTTTCTAACTCTTTAGAAATGATAAACCACGAAAAACTATAAAAATACGAAAAAATCCTCCCCCCCCTCCCACTAACAGCCCATTAACAGCCCAAGCCCAAGCCTAAGCCTCCCTAAGCCTAGCCTAAGCCTGAGCCAAGCCTAAGCCAAGCCTAAGCCAAGCCTAAGCCAAGCCTATGCCTTAGCCTAAGCCTAAGTTAAGCCTAAGCCTGAGAATTTTACGCCCAAACGCCAAAAGACGCCCATTACTGTATGCTAATCTGCATCTGCAGAATAGTAAGGAGGTATCAACAAACCAGTCCCCTGAGTATTCATGCGCTAAGTGGGCGCGCGTAAAAAGTAGTAGCCCGGAGCCGGAAAGTGACGCTTTTTACTACAAACGACTACGCGACAATATAAAGGACAGCCAACCCCCCACTTTCCCCCCGCCCATATTACAGTACTATTAGAATGTTGCTGATTTTCGTGGTATTACTTGGTCTACGCTTTGTCCCGTCACGGCAGGAAGAGTACGGTAAGAGGATGATGGTAGAAAAATATCTGGAGCTTGTTTTTTAGCGGGGGGACTAACTTTTTATACTAAAAAATATACCTAACAACAATATTTTAAATATTAACAAAATATAGCATATTTTTATAGTGATTTTCGTACCTTTTATGCTGGCATTTTATGAATGAATGTTTCAATGAAAAATTCTAATAAAAAAATGGAGACAGATCTAATCGCAAATGGCTTAAAATCCAGTCGATTTTCAGAAACCTCCCCCACGGGCTCGTACTCCGAGCACCACGTCTACGGTCAGCATATGCAATATTCGGTGCAGATGGGACCACAGACGGACGGGAAAGCGAGGGTCAGGATGGAATACGGTAGGTCGTGTTCCTCAACAATCTCTGCTAGCCTGCCCTCTCCTCTTCTCAACAATCTCTGCTAGCCTGCCCTCTCCTCTTCCTCAACAATCTCTGCTAGCCTGCCCCCTCTTCCTCAACAATCTCTGCTAGCCTGTCCTCTCCTCTTCCTCAACAATCTCTGCTAAACTACCTGGTCCCACAGACCTCCAGGCTCTCTGCTAGACTATCGGGCCCTAAAATCCTCAAAAACTTTGCATCAATCCCTGGTTTCCCAAAAAACCTCTGCTAGCCTACCTCCTCAAGAATTTCTGTCATTTTCCTGGGTCCTAAGTTTCCAAAAAATCTCTGCTAGCCTGCCCTTGCGATTCGGCAAGGAACCCTGCTAGCTCGCCTTGCTTTTAAGATTCAAGAAAATCGGTGCTAGCCTGCTAGCCTAGCGAATCTTTCAAAGCCTCTAATCTGCAGCAAAAATCATTACACATCCTTGAAACATATGTTCTTAACCGCACAGTTTTTCCAGGACAACTCGGCCGACCGACCGTATTCACCCAAATGGACGTGCCGGCCGATTTTTCGGTTTCTAACAAAATGTAAAATTAATGTTAATGAATTTAGGGTGACTATAGGATGGATCCGGAAAAGCAGGACGGCCTAAAATACGCAGGATTTGACTGGCCACCCCGGAAGCTACAGTTTTCCGCGCCAACGGTAAAATTCGCTAAAGATATCAGGTTGCCATTAAAATTCAGCCAAATTTTATATGGATTATAATCGTCCATTTTTGTTACTAAAAATATTATTTTAAAAAATTAGTAAACTCAAGCAATTTTTAGCTGAATGGAATTTAGCATTTTTCAGTAACTACCCGATAAATTCGAACGCGCAGTAAATTTTTATCTCAGGATACACCTGAAGCATTCTTTTTTTAGTACAACGGTTGGCTGCCGTTTGGATCGAGTTTTGGCCACTCCCTCGGCCACACCAAAAAACGAGAGAGCAGGCGGAAGCGAGAGAGGGCAGAGAAAGAGAGCGATTCTGAAGAACAAGCGAGGAAGCACAGCCACCGAAAGGTAAGGATATAGTTTTCGGATTATGTAGAATCAATTAAATCTGCAAAGAGTTATGTGTTTTCAGAAAAGTTTGAATCATTTATCTTCTTGGGTTTTTGAGGATTTATATCTACCGAAAAGTTCCATTTCAAATTTTTGCAGATTTTATAGTTAGTTTCATAGTTTTTCTAAGGCACTCGCTTTTGTTAAAAATATTACACGAAACTTTGCGCAGAACGAAGATAAAAGTAAAGGACATTGTGTTTCACTAACGCCACAATGGAACGTTTTAAATTGAAACAGTTAATTTCTGGTGTTTTGGGCGTGGAATATCTTTGTTTCGTTGATTTAAACAAAGCCAAATTTACATTTTACATTTCACAATTTAGAAGAATAACTAATAACCCCGCCTAGCGGAAAAAAGGTATTTTTAGGCAATTTCCGATGGCAGTGATGAATCGACCAATAATCTGGAGAACGACTTGAAAGAAAAGGTTTGCAAAAAATATGTTTCGACAATAAATGAAGACGAAAATTTTTCAGGGATCATCAATGGTTCCTCCACGTCAATCACATAAATATTTTAATTAAACAAATTCGAAAATTAAACCAACCTTTAAAGTATAGAAATCCATAGCAATAATAATAATTTTTTTGTAAATTACAGTACCCCCATTTCTCGACGGAGATGGACGAGCTGATGCGGGAGGAATCTGAGCATCTACTGCATCGAGTCTTCCAGAAATTCCCCATATTTGACGACGCATTTTTCGAGGCCAACGTTGAGGGCCCGAATTTTGACGAAAAATACGGTATTGGGAAGGGGCATTAAAACCAATTTTTTAACTTTTAAAAATGCCAAAATCCGTTTTTTTTTAAAGGATCGTTAAGAGACAAAATTGGTGCACTTTAAACGCACATGGAATGGAAAATTTAGTGATTGGCAACACCTGCAGAATTATTCAAACAATTTTAATGTTGGTCGGATCGATTTACGAAACATTAATTTCATAAAAAATCGGCAAAAATCAAGAGGGTTCTCTTAAATTACCGTATTTCCCGGAACTTTGAAATGGCATTTTATTATGATTTTAACATGAAGATTAATGTGTTACAAAATTATATTTATCGGAATAAAGATTTTCCACATCGATTTCATCAACGCATATGGTTGGGTTTTAAAGGGCCAATGAAATAGGGGATTTCGTAAATTCGCCAAATGAATTGACTCCATTTGCTCCCCAATACCCGCCGGAATCGAATAATTCATGAAACATCAAATCGATTCAAGGAAAAGGGTTAAAAACCTGGATTCCTAGAAAATTGTGTTTCACGATCTCAGGACATCTCACATGTTAAAAACATTCAAAACCTTTAACAAATAAAAAAATTTAAATCTGTTAATTACCGCTACTACTATAGTAGTACCGCTGATAGAAAAATTCGCGATTAGGCGTATTTATTGGAACCAAGGTTTTCTACCCAGATTCCAGAGGTTATTTTAAAGAAATTTTGAAGCTCAAAAATTCTGGGCATCATTAAATCCCAGAATTCTCCCCGGAATATAAACGGAATAAATTGATAAACATCGATTGAAGTTATATTTTGTATAAACCCAAACGATGTTTTAATTAGCCCGAAAGGCGTTGATTCGAACAGTTATTGAAAGCGTCAGTTAATTAAAAATCGAAAATTTAAATTTTTATGTTTTACATATGAAACATAAAAATGTCCGGTTTTGGTTTATAATTTTGCACCAGACTTTTGTCTTCTTTGCCTTCCCCGGGATGGCGGTCAGTGTTTTTATTTTGCTTATTCAAATTTCTGTATGCAAATTAAGGCATGTAAATTAGGCAAAGATTTCTACCATAGGAACTTTAATCAAAAAAACACGTAACAGATACGAATAAAATTTCAGAACAGCCCCGACGTGTCGGGCAAGAGCCAGAAGAAGAAAAAGCCGCGCACCAAACGAGGGGTGGTCAGTTTAGGGGGCTCAAGTCTAGGAAACTTTTCAACTTTTCTACCTTTCTTATTTTTATTTTTCGCAACTTTTTTCGACTGAACTGCAATGGAGTCTTACTAATTAGCCTACGGCGAACATTTTGGTATACTTTAGAGCTCGCTAGCACAAAGGGGGGCGAGATACAAAGTTGGTGCGGGCTGGGGGTTCTAGACTCTCACCGTTTAGGGATTTTTTAAAGGGCGCGGCAAGGCTTGATTTGCTATGCATTTACTATTGTAATCGATTACGCAATGGAATTTAAGGCCTGCTTTTCGTCGCGACTCTTCGAGAAATTCGAGGAATTAAGCAATTAAAATCCCGAACTACCTTAATAGCCTAAAAATTTTAAAATCTGTTTTTATTTACGAAAATAATTTTTAAATAAATATTTCTCTGAGACAATAGAATTTTAAATTCGCTAGAGTTACAGAATTGCCTTGCCAGCCCCTTTAAACGATTTTAGAGGTAGTGTGACATCAGAGTTTTCTAGTTTTTAGCTAGGGTGTAATTTTTTTTGTTGCAGCAAAGCCCAGACGTTGAAGGGCTGTCCCGTTCGCCAGTGGTGGGTATTTTTTTAATAGACTATTTTTCGTGCCTAGAAAAACGGCTAAACTCAAACAGCCATTTCCTTAGATATTTCTGAAACGTCGAAAAAATTTTAATTTTGAAGAATGTTGAAAAGGACGAATGCAATGTATTAACGGAAATAGCAAGGTTTTTACTTTTAAAATATTTTAAACTTCTTTTTTAGGGATAATGGAACCCTGCTTGTTATAAAAGTTTGAAGACTCAGATAACCCCCAGCCGCCACCTCTTTGTTCTCAGCTCTGTATTACAGGTGTGTAAAGTATACCAAAATGTTCGTCTTGCTCTGGCGAGTATTGTGGTATACTTTACACACCTGTAGATGAACAGGGAGCCGAGATACGGTTGGTGGGGGTCGGCTGGGGGGGTTATCTGGAGTTTAGCCAAAGTTTCGAGATTATTTAAAGTTGCATTGAAAGAAGCGTGTTATTTGAAAAACAAATATAAAACCTGTGTTTCGAAGAGTATTGGTAAAACATGCTCCGGATACTCCATAATCAGCTTGAGTGCTTGTCAGTGTCCGAAAAACAAGCAAACCTTCCAAAAATTGTAAAACCCATTTTCCCTAAAAACCCCCGCTATTTTCAATTCCAGGGAAAACCACCGAGCCGGAAGCCGTCGAAGGTGTCGGCAGAGTGCAAGGTTCCCCTTTTTTGGTGCTTTCGCATTATCGGGGGGTACCAAAAGTAGCAAAAACACCATTTAAATACTTACACGTTATTTACAACGTTTTTGGGGATTTCAAGGCCTTAAAAAATAGCCCCCGCCCGCTAGTGCAAAAGAACCGGAATAATATTTGCGCTTATTTTTATTGAGGATTTTCAGACCCAAGCCGCCTCCCCCGACGACCAGGGCTTGGTGGGTTTGTATAAAGTTTATTTATTCCAATTTTGGTATTTAACGGATTTTAAAACACTCTTTTTCAGCCACTTCCCAGCCGCGAGTGCAAAACGACGCTGATACCCGATATTGAAGTCAGCCGCGAGGCCGTGCAGACGGTTGGGATTTAATTTAATTTATTAATTAAGTTATAAAACATTTTTAAAGGTTAATAATATATAAAATAAATAGTCAGCATGAAATCTAAATGAAGAGAACATTTTAAATATCTTGAAAAAATTTTTAAATGCTAAATGCGCAAAATTCTTTTGTGTTGTATTTGTGCGAGTGAAGAGGGGAAATCATTAACTTTAAAAAAACGCGATTGTTATGATACGCGAAACATTTTGTAGCAAAAGAAATAGCGGGTGAAAAGAATTTTCGTCATTTTCAAACATTTTTGCAAAAAAATCATAGGGTTTCGAAAACTTGTAGCATTTTTGGAAGACGTCGTTATATCTAAAAACTGTTGAAACTGATATTAAGATGATAAATTTTTTTATGGGGTCACGTTTCTAGCGGCTCAAAATAGAACAACATCCAAGGAAAAAACATCACGAAAATGCCTTCCAAGATTTTTTTGGTATATAATTGGATTGTTGGAACATTCTTTTGCAACACCTGAATTGTCATCATTCGAAGATGTTTGTAAAATCAGAGAGTGCTTAGCGATTACAAAAAATTTCCAGTGATACTTGAAATAATCAAATAAAGTACCTATCCTTTACAGAGAGTCAAAAAGTCGGTGGCCAGCTCCGAGAAGAAGGCGGTGCGTTTGATTTTATGAAAGTAAAAACATCCTTTTTTCAGCGCAGCAAAGAGAGCCAGGCCAAGTCGCAGGTATAGTTGAGATAATGTTAAATTCATTAAATTCCTAAAAATTTTATAAATTATTGGGAAGCCTGAAACTTATTTTTCACGTCACTTATAAGAGCCGGGATAATTCTGACTTATTCCGCTTGCACTTTCTGATAGCAATAATCATAGATTTCAGAGTGGCACTCAATTTCTTAAATTAGCTGTTAGTCGAGATAAATTTCTATTAAGTGTTTGGTTGAAGTGAGCTTTCCCAGCCACCTCGATTGTTCCTGTCATCTGTGTGAAAGTATACCAAAATACTCGCCAAAACAACACGAACATTCTGGTATACTTTGCACACCTGTAGATGAACAGGGAGCCGAGATACGGCAGGTGGGTGCTGGCTGGGGTAAACTGCACTCTAACCCTGTCGACTAATATAGTCCCACATCAGATATGATTTTTAATGTACCTTGAAACACTTTTTTTTCTAGCGCTCAGGACGCACGAAGAAAGGGGGCAGCGGCAAGATCAAGGTATCGTTTCTGTCCTTTCCCCGTTTCCCGGGCCGCTATGCGGAGTTTTTTTTTACCATTTTTCCTCGCAGACTCAACCCCATAAATTTTTGCTGGTTTCAGGTTAGAAAAGCGCAAAAACAGATTGCTATTTTATTTTAAGGTTCTTCGAAGCGAAAGTACCCCAAAATTCTATAAAAATCTTTTTTGCAGCGCAGCACCTCGACGGCCTCGGAGAAAAAGTCGAAAAAGACGAAATCCCAGGGCGCCGTCGACTCAGGCCGCTCGGCCGCGGTGAGCACGAGCTAATTGATGGAATGGGTTCTTTGGTATTATTGGGGGCGGGGGGTGGAGATCGGAAGCGATTTTCATGATTGAACTCTCCATCAAAAGCTTTTTAACCGGGATAATCGATGTACAACTTCTTCCATGCATTTTAATTTAAGGGAAATCAGTGAAACACATCGAATTAAATGTGCTTTTTGCAGGAACGTGGGCACAAGGATGCGAAAATGTCGAAGTGCCCGGTGGGCGACTCGGGAAATTCAGGAAAGGTGGGGAAAGACTCTGAAATCATATATTTAATTTTAATATATAGAAAAAATATAGCTTTTAAACAATGTAGAAACTCATTAGAAGGCAGATGGTTCCGGGGGACTATTAGCGAAGCGCAAAAATTGTCATAATTATACGGCTTTGAAACATGGTTTTTCGAAATGTAAATTTTTTTTGCTTTAGAAAAGGTGTTTCTTGCTCGCTGCAATACCGTTTTCTTTTTTACACAACTATCCAATAATTTTTCCAAAATTTTTCAATTTTCCAGGAAAAGAAGAAGAAAAAGTCTGGCGGCGCAGGCGGCGGAGAGCCGATTGATCAGGTCGGTTTAATTGTAATTTTTTATGTTTTCTGCTTTTTCTATACATTTAATTAATTGCGTTTTTAGGACAACGACACGCAGGACTCGCTGATTAGCCCGATCAACGTAGGGGGAATCTAAATTTCACAAAAATGCCCCCATTTTTCTAGCCCTCGAAAGACCCGGGCGTCTCCGGTGGGCGGATCAAGAAAACGATGGCCATGACGGTTTTTGAAAAGGTGGGGTTTTTACTAAGCATTAACAAAGTACAAAAAAAATCAATAAAAAACTTCAAAAATCAGTTTGACTAATTTTGCAAAAAATCAGTTTCAGGTTTTTTCATAATTCCCGAAGAGTCGCAGTGTCGCAATAATAGCCGGGAAATCTTTCTCAATGGTTTTTTACTATTCCTAAACGTGCAAGCGTTACAAATTTTTTTGAAAAAAATAAAAAAAATAACGATTTTTCTACCAAAAAGGGCCGATTTTGACCAAAATTATTTTTTTTTTAGTTTTTAGTAGCGACAGCAACGCTAGATATTGGATTTTGAGAAGGATCTAAATTAAAGCCCTGGTTATCGCGAACTTCCTTAAATTCAGGTGGACGCGCCGATGAGCCCGGCTGTGACCCACGTCGAGGTACACGTGATGAAGTGGAAGGACGAGGCGAAGAAGGAATAGCGCATTACGGTATCATTTATCCCAGATTTTCGATCATAATGTCGATGCGTCAGAATTTCGAAATGTCATAATAGCGATGTTCGTGATTCGAAATTTTTTAGAGAATTTCGTGAACTTCCAGCATTTTCACCTTCGATCTTTTGAAAGCGCGCTTCAATGGCCCTGCAGGGGTCGATAAGTCCAGACCATGGATTTTGTCAGTTTATGAAAATGTGTTTTATCTCTTGGCAAATCCAGCAATTTTTTGCCCACGGAACTATAAAGCGCCTCTTGATCAATAAAATAAACATTTTTTTCAAACGAGGCTGTATTGTAAATGTTTACTTCAGCAGCCAAAATCAGGATTTGGAAATGCGTGTTTCATCTTTTTATAAATTAGGCATTTTTTCGCAATTCCTAATAACTCCTCGATGTATTCGATTTCTAGCCACCTTCAACTTCAACACGCTTGGCTGTTATCTTCTTCAACGTCTTCCGTTTTCCCTGGGTTCTTATTGGTGTGTAAAAATGGTGAGTTTCTCTCTGAAACTATCCATAGTTGCCATAGAGGCTTATTAAAATAGAGCAAATTTGCCATTTTCTAGGTTTTAACTCGGTTTTTTCGTTTCTTTGTAACAATTTTTTGTTCAAAAAATTAAAAATCTGAATTTTTTAAACTATAAGTTTTTATCAGTGAATTTAACTTGCTAAAATTAAAAAATTGTAAATTAACATATTTTTACACGTTTTCACGTTTTTTAAAAGTTTTAATGCCATACATTTCCAGGGCTCTTCTCTCTCTCGGCTCCTTCACTCCTTCAACTTCAACAACGCTAAATGGCGAAAAGCACGAAAAACTACCGTATCCCCTCCGCGGAGGAAATGCTTCTTACAAATATTCGACGATTAACCGCTTATACGTTTTTTTGTTTGATTTTTTGGAATAAATGGTGTGTTAAAACGACGGACGAGACATTATCCACCCAAAAACAATTTATTTTTCCGATCATTCTGCAACATTTTTTGGGGAATCGCGAATTGAATATTTATGGAATCGACGGTTTTATGTATTTATTTTATTTATTTTTTGAAAATTGTCCGTTTTATTGGACTTACGAAAAACATTTCCTTACAATTAACCCCCGATCGAATCCCATTTTAGCCGTAACTTTATTGAAACATTCAGTTTCAAAAAATTACCTTTCATTTGACGTTTATAACTCACGTCCTTAAATAAAAAGTAGAGCGATTTCACGCAAAGTAAAAATCGACAATCGTATTTGTCAGTTCGGAATTTGCACAGAAAAAGGTTTCGCTAATTTGCATAATTTTCCGAAAATAAACTATGCTAATTGACACTTGTGTTCAAGTGATTTCTGCGAGCGGCTTTTCGTTTTTTCAAGGCTGCACGCAGCTATGGCGGTGGGTTTCGTTGTATAAATCGATAGCTTTTATGCAAATTATCTTATTCTATAACGATTTATTTCAAGCCAAATTTAATAGTCGTTCGGTTCAATGACATTGAATTATATTGTCGATTCCAGGACAAAAAGGCCGGCACCAGCCGGAAGGCGCCAAAGAAAAAGGCAAAGCTACGTTCCACTACGGTAGGTTACGGTGCTTAAGTTCATTAAAGGGACGGGCAGGGCATGAAATCGGTGTTTCCTTAGGACCGCATTTTTCTTAAATAAATAAAGTCGGCTTTTCTAAACAATTTTGCCATTTCTAAAAGTTTAACTACACGTTTTATTTTCAAAAAAAAGAATATCGATGTTTCGACGAAGATAGCCAATTTACGCTCCAAATTTTCACGTTTTTAAAGCTTTTAGATCAGGTTAACGGATCCACCTTTAATATGGTTAAATTTTACTTTAAATTTCACGAAGTTCAAAAAATATTAACTCATTCACTAAAATATTATTAAAATAATTATATCACGTTGCTAGGGATTTCTGGATATAATAACCCCCCCGATAATGCGAAAGTACCCGTTTTTTCTTAGAAAAGCGGCGACGATCCTCGTGAGGTGAAAGAGAAGGAGAAGCAGTACGTGCAGATTGTAGGTTTCAAAATAACTCCTTATTGATCAAAAAATATTTGGTCCATTAACGCACTGGCACGATTTTGTTTCAGAAAGGCCTAAAACCGCCCGAACAGCACAAGGAGACGTCACAGCGCAGCCGCCGCGGCTCCAAGGGAAATGTCTGTTGTTATCACAGTTTAAAAAATAAATTACACTAGTTTTTAAAAAGCGGTGCTTTGGCGTTAACGGGGGGGGGGACAAAATTTTCTTTGCTTAGGATCCAATTTTACGAATATAAATAGTGGAAATGTTTCCAAATGGATTTTACTGTTTCTGAACACAAAAACCTGATAAATTTTGATTAAAAATAGAAAAATTCTGGTTTTCGACCAATTTTCAATGAAAAATATTTTTTCGAAGCTTTTTAATCGTTTTTCCATTTGAAATATTGTTAAGCTTTACTTAAAATATTATTAAATACGTAAAATTCAATTACTAAGCTTTTCTGGACTTGTTCCAAAAAATACCCCCCCCCCCCCGATAATGCGAAAGGACCAGAATCCCGTGTTTCAAAAAACCTCCAAAATTCATTTGCTTTTTAGAAACAAAAATCGGTCGACGACAAAAAGGAAGCGATGATGGCCGAATCGAGGGTAAGCTTTTGATATAATTCTTTCAATTTGCAACTTTTCAGAAAGGCTCCGGGAAGACGATGAAAAAGAAGGGCAACAAGACGAAGGTCGGCTATTTTATTATCAAACATGTGACCGGGCAGGCCAGCAGGGATTCTTTGCGAAAAATCGCACAAAATCTTAAAAATAGAAGGGCGCTCAATTCGTAGCAATTTTAGAAAAATACTTTACCTCTCAAAAACAGCAAAAATACTTTTTAGCGCTCCACTGAAGAAAAGAAGAAAGAAAAGGAGCCGAACAAGTCGGGCAAGGAGGACGTGGTAGTACTATTTTTTGCCTCGTTTTTTAATTAAAGCTAATTTTTTGCTTTATTTGATCTAAACAACGCAAAACCTGTAATTTAGCTTTTTTTCAGAAAAAGGACAACAAGGAAGCGAAGGAGAACAAGGAGAACAAAGACAGCAAGGACGCCAGGGAAGCCAAAGAACCCAAGGAAAATAAGGAGAACAAGGACGCCAAGGAAAACAAGGAAGCCAAGGACAATAAGGAATCTGGTCGTGATGGCGTATGTTTTTTTTTGTATTACAAAAATTAAGCGACCAGAATTTCACACAGTTTTATATGGTTTTTAAGTTGACAAAATTATTTTTTAGCAATACGTCCCGCTCGCCTCTACAGTCACCAAGTCGCCGAGCGGCACCGCAACTTCTGTACGTTTTGGTCCTTTAGGTTTTACTATTTTTTTTCTTTTCCCGGTTAGCCTAGTAAGTTTTTTAGTACGTCTTAACTATATTGAAGTGTGAACTTTCAAAAAAAAGCTTGAAAAGTTTTTGAAAAAGTCAGCAATATGGCCTTTTGGGTCAAAAAAATCCATTTTACGGCTTAAAATTAAATGTTCAATGAAAATTTGTAATGTTTTTTGCTCAATAATAGTTAAAAACAATATGAACGCTATTGATAAAAATCTAGGATATAGCCGAAAAAAATTTGGTTCTAGGCAAATCTAGGTATCTACCCTTTTTTGCAGCAACGCGAAAAGAAAAAGGCCGGCGCCGCCCGCGGTGGTCAGGTAGTAAAGCTCGTTTTCTGATCAATACATTCTATTTACAGTACGCCAAGCTGGACATCCCCGCGAACAGCCCGTTGGTACGTTAGTTTCCTAATCACGGAAAGATACCCCTCGCGAATTTTCGCTAAAATCTCATTTTTTCCAGCTCAACGTCAGCCTCACGCAAGATTCCCTGGAAAAAGCGGTGGTAAATTTTTCACTACAGTTGCTTATAAAGTTTCTATGAATAATTTAAAAATAGAATTAATTTAGATAGCTAGATTAAATGTAAAAATAGAAATTAAGCCCTAAACCCAAATTTTAGTCGCCCGGCGCCGAGGGCCACGAGAATATCCCGCGAAAGTCGCGCGACAAATCGATGGAGATGACGGTTTTTGAATGTGTAAGTTTTTAATAGACGCTTTAGTTCTAAAAATCACTTTTCTAGGTGGACGCCCCGATGAACCCCGCGGTGGCGCAGGAGCGGGCGTACGAGATGAAGTGGAAGGACGGGAAAAAGGAGTAGCCCCGGGTATATAAGCGCAATTAACCTCTGCTAGCCTGCCCTCTCCTCTTCCTCAACAATCTCTGCTAGCCTGCCCTCTCCTCTTCCTCAACAATCTCTGCTAGTCTGCCCTATCCTCTTCCTCAACAATCTCTGCTAATCTGCCCATTTCAGCCACCCATCTCTCCCCTTCAATATTCAACGTTAGCCCCCGCCCGTCGCCACACGAATTTTATTTGTCTAAAAACGTATGTTACCCCTTTTCATCACTAAAAAAAAGACTATAATTTAGTGATAAACTACCATTTCCAGGGTGCATATTTCAACACGGTTCTTCAACGATATCTTCCCGGATCGCGCCTTCTAAAGAGAAAAAGCGTCCGATTCGCCTGTCGTCAACCCTCGATTAAGCCTTCACTGCTATTACATTTGTGTGTATGTACACCTGAATAAAGTTGTGCGTTATTAAAATCGATACTTGTCGCTGAAAACAATTACGCGACCGAACGACGGAAACAAAACAAGGCTGAAAAATATTTATTCGTGCACACAGTACCACAAAATCAACAGAAACAGCAACAACGACAGGGACAACGAACAATCGCCTAGTAGCTACAAAACGCGAAAACGAAAAATTATCTAAAATCTAATTCTACAACAATGCTATTCCTTTTTGATCGCTTGCTTCAGATGCTCCAGTTCTTCGGGCGAAAGATACGCGCGCGCTTTTTCGAGGATCGCCGAACTGGAAAAACAATACATATTTACAGGAAAGTTTTTTTACTCAGACTAGGGCTTTAAAAAAGTGACTACTCTATTTATTTACGTACGAAAGTACGAACCCAAAAGACATACGGTTACCTTTTCGAGGTCCGCCGCTTGGAAAACTGGCTCAACCCTCCGGCAGCGTCTTTTTCCAATTGGGCGGCAACATCGCTGCGCAGCTGCGGCTCCTGAGCAGGAGCTTTGTGCTCGGATTTCTTGATGATCCGCTCCCAGACTTTTTCTTCCTTTTGCGTCTGCTCCTTTGCCTTCCATTTTTGGCGCTGGGATCCCTAGACATAGTTTTGAGCGTTAAAACCTGCTCAAGAACCTCTTTTCCCTCGTGGGCGTATCGGCTGACCAGATTCTCGACGCCTTCTTGGATTATCTAAAAAAACACGTTGGTACTCCGGAACACAACGGCAAGCATACCGGATCCAGCTGCCGCGTTGCCGCGCGTATCACCTCCTCGTCGGGCAACATATCCGGAAATCGCAACGAAAACCACAGATACGTGTCCATGATTTCGAAGAGCTAAAAGGGAGGGTTCTCAGAATACCTTTTTGCCCTCCTTACATTTTCCAAATGCTCCAATTCCGCGAGTGTATTCGGGACTGCCGGCGGCCACTCGGTCTGATCGAGTACGGTGTTCAGCAACCAGTCGGCGGTCAACGGCTGCCCGGACGAGAATCGCCTGGCCATCTTGACGATCGTCGTCTGATTGAGCTTCGAGTCCATCGACAACGGGCACACGCAGAACGTGTATCGGACCTAAAAAACGACAAAATTGACGAGGTACACCAGCTCGAACCTTCAACGGCAAAATGATGTAGTCGATCAGCAAGGCGAGCTCGCGCATTTGCTCCACCGTACATATGAAGAAATGGTCAGTAACGCCTGAAAAAAAGGCATAGAAAAATTACAGAATACTTACTGCAAACGGACACGAATAGATCGAGTAGTTTCACAAAGGAGGCTTGCGGCAAATGGAAGGAGAACGTCTCGAGCTGCTCGTAAGTCGGCGAAATGCCGACAGCATCGATGGGTGGAACCTTAAAAAACAGTTAAAAATTACAACAAGACTTTTGTTTTACTTTTCCTTTAGTTTTCTCCCGAATTTTTTGTATTTTTGTCATTTTGTATTGTAAAAATATTATTGAGAACTTTCTAGCAATCAAAAATAAATCTATAAAAATGCCCTCTATTATTAACAGGCGAAAAATAAAAGATTAGCCCCCCGTTAAAAGAGAAGACCCTAAAAAGTTACCGTCGTTTCCAACAGCTCTCGAAGCGTGCCAATATCTTCGGGTCGAAACGTCGTGGCGACACCATCGGCATAATGGGTTCCATACCTAAAAAACCCTGATTTTTCGAAATTTCCATCTTCAACTACCGTCCAGCCCTTCCGGCAATTTGCAGAGCTTGATAATTCGGGATCAACTCCCCCATCCGGGTCAGTGCCGCAAAAATGACGCGCTTGATGTTCAGATTTAGGCCCATACCAATCGCGTCGGTGGAGACCTAAAATTTTTGTTTTCAGAAAGTAAAGAAGCTTACCAAGACGTCACAATCATCGTTGGGGTCGTTGAAGCGCGCCGCTTGGGCCAGCTTCGTGCCGGGAGGTAAATCGCCGTAGATGATGGCAGGCTAAAAATTATCCCTAACAATACGCCGCAAACAATCACCTTTATCCCCTTCTTTTCCAGGAGGTTGACAAAGCTGAATACTTGACGCTTCGAGAAACACACGATCGCGTCGCCAGGTTGCACCTAAAAGGAAAAGATTTTTGTTTTAAGCTTTAATATTAATTGTTTATATCAAATATTGGTTCTATGGCAGTGTGCGAAAGAATTTTCAGGTGGCCAAATGGACCAGCGCCGGGGGTTGGCTGACAGGGGTTAGGACCAGCGCCGAGTTAGCGGCAAGAATTTTGTGGCTTTTTGGGTCAATATCCAAAAAATAGCGAAAATAAATGTCGGCTTCCTGGATTTTCTGTAATTTAATGTTGTTGCGCTGCTTACAGTTCTTTCTTCTTTCTTTCACAGTACGAAAAATTGCGCATGAAAATTTGGGCAGAAATCGACACAGGAAAGAAATTTGCAATGCCACGACGGCCCCAGAAGAGACGGCGCTGGTCCCGAAAAAGCCCTTCAAAAAAGTCGGATGAAGCTGAAACTTGGATGAGGGGAAGAGAAAACTAGGAACTCGTTTAGGGAAAAAATTGGGATGGATCGGCCAGTGGAGTAGAGGGTAGCATGCAATTGAATGGATTTTTCCCATATAAAACGGCAAAAGCCGCCGCGTCCAATTAAGCGCCGGTCCATAACTCAGAGATAACGTAATGGATCAGAACGGTTGATACATAGTTAGAAAGAGGAAAGACCGGGCTTTCAGCCGACTAGAAGTTCTAAGTGGGAAAATTGAGAAGGAGGGCGTAAAAAGGAAAAAAACGGAACATCTACCGATCCCACGGCCAATTAAGGCGACCAGTCGCTGGTCGATAGCTACAGGCGGAAGCAAGTATGGGCTAAAATGGTTTTGTCAGATGATAGCCAGTACCAGAGGCTATTCGGCAAGCAAGTTTGGTGGTGATTGATTGCCCTTTCGGGACAACGGGGACCAGAAGTGGGCGCGGCCAAATGAGCTGATTCCGGAGGTGAAGCGGCGCTGGTCCGGAAAAAGGGTTTTAAACTGGAAGCATGCTTTGCTTTTTGGCAGTAGTTGGGCAGACCTAGACCTAGCCTGACAACAAATTTCAAACCGCTAACGCCAAGGACGGGTAGTTAGAGCATTTTCAAGGGATTCATCAGCGTGCACCGGGATGGGGGCCGATAAAAAATTATTTCTCCGCATTCCACTGGCCGATCTTGACCAAATTTTACCCAAACCTTGATCGGGGAAATGTGTAATGCTCATCTAATTGCCAGCTTGGTCCAAGCGTTCACCCGTAACGAGCGTTGTCACATCCATACCCACCATGACCGATCATACTTTACTCCTTTGCCGACTTCTGCCGAAATTTTCGTGCATGATTTTTCTTGGTGTCGTATCGTTACTATGATTTAAATAGCGGAATTTTTTAGAAATAGTTATTCGAACCCCTTACCTCGCAGATAACATATATCGATAATACTATATTTTTTTTGCCATCATGGCGCCGTAGGCGCCGAAAAATCGCGATTTAACTAACCCTAGGACCAGCGCCTAGGGCCATTTTTGGGACCAGCGCCGGCCGCCCCACGGCCAAACCCTTCGCACACTGTTCTATGGCATCAACGGGGGACCGAACTTCCTATCCTAAATCTATTTCGCTATAACTCTAGAAACGTCAACTGAAAAGGAAGTGTTTGAAACTTTAAAAACTCATCAAAAAATTTTAAAACATTAAAAATTTTGGAAAAGTGACATTTTGCTCAAAAAAACCCTATATTTTTTTACATTTTTTTAATAAAATTTTCTAGATTTCTCGTTTAGGAATATTAAAAAAACCATTTAGAAGCAGTTCGATTTTTTATATTTGAAAAATTAGACAAAAATTGGGCCCCCCGATAATGCGAAAGAACCCAAATATTTATCGTCTTAAAAACCGACACGATCGACAGTTTGCACGGCCTCGCGGGCGATTTGCAAGCCCGACATGCGCTTGTATTCGTGGACCTAAAAAAATGATTTTTTCGAAGCTTTTTTCTTACCTCCACAGTTTCGCCCATCGGTTCGAGTAGTCGGCGTACCATTTCAACGGCCGCTGGCTCGCCGCAGAGGTGGACCTGAAAATTAAAAATGTTGTCTTCAAAGAAAGTTAGGACCTCATCAGCAGCCACCCCAAGTAGCGCTCGCGTCCAGGCCCAGCCTCTTTGCTCGTCGCGCAACATTTGAATCTCATCAATTACTGCTACCTAAAATGGGATTTTTGGGTTTTTTTTTAACTTTCGAAGGGTCCCGAAGTTTTCGTGGACGTCTCTAAGGCTTAGTAATATCAAGAAAGGGATTTTACAGGCTGTTGAATAAAACCCAGCCGAAAAAAAACGATTTATAGAAAATAGAAAACGCCTAAAAAATCAAATCGCGTTTTTGTATTTTTTAAGCTAAAAGTTCGTATTTTTCTTTGTGTTCAGGAAAAGCAAAAGTAGCTTTATTTCTATCAGCAAAAATTGAGTCGTGCGTAAAACAAATCTTGACCCCCCCCCCCGATAATGCCAAAGTACCGAGTTTTAGAAGCAAAAAAACCCCGACCTCGACCCTCATTGTGGTAGCCAGCATTTCAACAGTCGATGAGATATGGGCAGAAGGGTGCTGGTTGTCGATCGCAAATCTAGAGCGCAAGAATGCCAAACAAATAAAAAGACGAAAAAGTAATAAATATAAATAAATACGATTGTTATATAGCAATAACATTAATAGCATATAAGATACCTTCGCTCTTCTCCAGTCACCATATCGCATTTCACCCCCGCGTCGTTTGTCTTCTGAAACACCTCGGCGGCCAGTAGCTTCAGCGGACCGCAATAAATCCCGGATTTTGCCTCGCGAAATCTAAAGCTTATTCGTTTTGCACGCTTGCTTTCTCGCACCTCTTCAAAGCGTTGTACGTCTTGCCCGAGTTGGTGGGCCCGGCGTGGAAGATGATTTTCCGTTGGATCGTTCGGGCATCGGGGTACCTAAATTGCTCTTCAGAAAATCTTCCACGCCGCTTCAGTTAGCCGGATAGTTCATTTTCAAACTAGAAAAATGGTCTTTGGACTACAGTGTTTCTAAACCGTTCTTTGTCATTTCTAAAATACAACTAAAACATAGATTTTTCGACAAAAATGAACCATTTGACCCAAATTTCGTCTTTTTGAAATTTTTTGAACGTTTTTCGAACTTCTCTAGTTAAAGTATAGTTTTATTTCACGAAAAACACTATTAAAATACTTCCTATTACGTTGCTAGATGTTCATAGACCCAGTAAAACTTTTGGCCCACCCCAATAATGTGAAAGAACCCGGAAAACTATCCGAGCAGTATTTTTAGAGTGAGATCGCGCCTTTTTTCTAAACCCTACTGGCCAGCCAACTTCCAAAGCTTCAAAAACCACACCAATTATGCGGCTGGGTGAGGTCGGAGATCATCTTCAGCTCGTTCATCGCCTCGATGTGCGGGAACACCTTTTTCGCGTGGGCCAAGAAGAACTGATAGAGGTTATCAACGTCATGGCCATCTTTGATGATGTCCTAAAACCACCATTCTAGCTTTTTTCTGTCTATTCTCACATGAAGCGTGACGAGAAGTGCCGGCTCCAACACGGCGTCCTTTTGCAGGCAAAAATCCTTGAACGAGCGATAGGCCTAAAAACAGATAATTGATTTTGATTTTTGGAGGCTCACCTGCATAAACAATTTGTCTCCCAGACCATGTTCGAGGGCCAATTCACGAATCATTGGCCGTCTCGAGAATTCGTCCAAACATAATGCCACCTCTATCTGAAACTGCTTAAAATAAAAAAAGTGAAAAGGGTACAACCGAGTCGAGCCCAGTGCTATAATCTGGTTCCCGCTTCCCGTCGATCCGCGGCGGTTTGACGGGCCTTGGCTGAACGAGGTCATCTAAATCACATTTTTTATTCTTTTTAAAAATTTTGATACCAATATCATATCCTCCGCGATCTGCTGGCACTCCGGGAATTCGGCGTCTTGCCGGTCCTGGCGGTAGAGGGCGTTTCATCGCTGAAAGATACATTACAATTAGGTTAAAACCCAAATTACACCAACCTTCGCTAACTGTTGAGGTAGAAATCGACGGTCTGCCATGGTAGACACAAGCTGGAAGTGCTGAAGTGGCCGGCCGAGCTATCCGGGTGATCAGCGCTAATTTTGGGCGATACATGAAGCGCCTAAAGTTGATTTGAAACTATTTCCATGTACTAAAAACCAAAAAACACTGAAAAAGCTTAAAAATCGTTTTCCAAGCGCTCAATAAGACAGGCCTGACTTTTTAACGATTAGCACGTCTAAGATAAATACTTATTTGTGAAAATAGAGCATCAAAACGTATCATTTTCGAGCTTTTAGCTGACTTTTGGCAATTTCCGACAAAAAATATTTTTCATCACCGCCGGTCCGTAGCCGTACTATGTACGCCTGGTAAACGCGCGCCATTCGCAGTCGATTTTGCACTAGCAAAAATTCCCCGTCGAAAAATCATTAAATCTTTTAAAATTAAAGTGATTTTCTATTTCTACTATTCCGCATTCTGGCCCATTTTCTGAGACGCATTTTCCATTCCGCGGCCACGGCTTTGGCGGCTGTGAAAGGCTCGACGGGCTCGATAAGGTTGGCAAGAACATAACTGCCATTTTCTCCTGATGGTTTTTGATACTTTTTGCAGAAATTTGACTTTTTGATCGAGATTTTAGGATGGTACACGCAACAGCCTCATCCTTCTCTTCAAAAGAATCTTTTATTCCGGAGGGTGTGACCGGCATGACGGAGCTGGATCGCAGCAAGTTTAAGTAAGTTTTTTCACATCGCACTTTTCATTAATTTCCTTTTCCAGCAAAGACGTCTGCCTCCCGTTCATCCGGGTTGGCCCGGCGATCCTTGGCAAAATTAACCGCACGCCGACGTGGGATTTGCTGCGGAAATATGGTCTGCGGAAACTCGGAAATTACATGGTGCGTGTCTTTAGCGTGGTTTTGATTTTGAGATCACAGATGGTGATGCCCGATCCAGACGACAAGGAACAGCGCTGTATAATGTTCAACCCCGCTATCATGGGCGAGGAAGAGCGGAAGCTGATCCTCGACGCACTGAAGAAACACACTGAGGATGAGCTGAAGTTTGAGTACGTTTTTCTTGACGCGGTTTGGAAACGCCTTGCTTTCGCAAATCCAGGGGTCCTGCTTGGAATGTAAAATCGGATGCTTTTAATTGGTTCTTGTGCATTATCGGGGGGATCGGTTTTTTTATATAAGTCTAGAAATGTCTAATAACTTAATAGGGAGTATTATAATAGCGTTGTTCGTAAAAAGGAACTATATTTCCACTAGAAAAACCCTCTAGAAGCTTTTGAAAGCTTTGTAAAAGTCGACATTATGGCCGAAAATGCCCTTTGATGGTTGAAAAAATCGATATTTTTGACATTTTTAATAGTTTTATAAATTTTTCACGTTGGGGAGTAATAAAAAACCATTTAAAACCCTAAACCCTAAGGAAAATATTGGTTCGCCTGCGATATCGCGAGAGAGCCGGCAACCTAAATAATGAAATATTTAGAGAACGCCAGACGACCGTAACGTATGAAGATCTTGATACACGAGCACTCTTCCAGGCCGTGCTGCCCGGTGGAGTCAATTTCAGGTTCGAGAATGGTTTTAATAATTTTCAGCCTGCCTTTTTAGCGGCTTCACCCACACGGGCCCCGTGATCCACTGCAACATTCGCGACGAACTGATGCCCTATCGATTCGTGATTGGCCAGATTTTGCTGGATAAAGTGCGATCGTGCAAGTGGGTTTTTGAACAGTTTTCATAGGATAAAAAAAACGTGTTTTCTATTTTTTGAAATTTTAAATCTGCTTTTACAGGACTGTCGTCAACAAAATCGATTGTATCAAGTCGGAGTACCGGAATTTCGAGCTCGAACTCCTGGCCGGCGAGCCGAATTACATCGTCGACGTCATTGAGGAGAAAATGGTTTTCAGGCTCGATTTTAGCAAGGTAAGGCTTTCGCAAAACTTCGTACGAGTTCTGTTAGGTTTTCTGGAACTCCCGTCTCAGCAACGAGCACAAGCGGATTGTCAATCTTTTGGATGGCAGGAGTCTGGGTAAAATTTTATAAAAATGTAATTTGCTGGTCTAAAAATGTAAAAGTGCAGTTAGACGTAATTTTGGTGGGGAAAAATACTTTAAATGTACATTTTAGTATACGACGCATGCGCCGGCGTGGGCCCGTTCATCCTGCCGGCCGCCAAGAAGAAGAAGTGTCGCAAGGTTTTTTTGAAAAACTCTTCAACTTATATTGATCTTTTAGCTGTTCGCCAACGACTTGAACCCGGACAGCACGGCCTATCTGATCGAGAACATTGACCTGAATAAAGTCAGTTAATTTTTAGAAAAAATAACGTTTTCTTTTCTAGATTGACCCGAATAACCTTGAAGTTTTCACCATGGACGCCGTTCAATTTATACGCGAGATTGCCGCCGACGATATATTGAAGGTATTTTTATTTTTTATTTCTGGATTTGCATTCTAGGAAATCGAAAAATGCAAGGACCCGACGTGGACGCCTCCAAGCGGCGCGCACATCGTCATGAATCTGCCCGGCTATGCCGTCAACTTCCTGCCGGCGTTTCGGGTAGATAAAACATTGGTTCTTTCGCATTATCGGGGGTGGGCGAATGTTCGAACTTTTTTGGATAAAGTAGAAAAATGTCCAGTAACTTAATAGGAAGTGTTTTAATAGTGCTTTTCGTAAAATATAACTATATTTCAACGAGAAAAACTATCTAAAAACGTTAAAGAACGTTTGAAAAAATCAAAATGTTGGTCAAAAAGGCCATTTCTGGTCGAAAAGTCTATATTTTTTACATCTTTTAATAACAATTAAATTTTCCACGTTTAGCAAAAAAAGTAGATGCTAAGAGAAAAAGGCTGCCCCCCCGATAATGCAAAAAAACCCAAAAAGTTAATTAATTGAGCTTTTTCACGTCCAAAAAAGTCTCAGCTTCTTATTTAGAAAATCCAGCTTTGTTTTTGCAAACAAATGATTTTTAGGGACTTCTTCACGGCCGTTTTTCCGAGGACGAATTGCCATTCCCGATTACGGTTTATTGTTATTTGTTTATCAAGGTGGGTCTGATTTCCTGTATAATTTAATTCTACTTTTTTAGGCCCTCGGCGAGCCGCATTCAACGTTCGTCGAGAAGGCTCGAGAAGTTGTACTGGAGAAATTGGGATGGGACAAAGCCGAGGTATCTGGGGGGATAGTTTAAACATTAAATTCTCTTTTTCTGCAGATCTCCCACATTCACCACGTCCGCACCGTGTCCAACTTCAAGGAAATGTTTTGCGTTCAGGTATGTTTCTAAAATTGGCGTCTCTTTTGCATTATCGATGGGGGGACCGAAGTTTTTTGTATAAGTCCAGAAATGTCTAGTAACCCAATATCGAGTGTTTTTAGTAAAAATAACTAATTTCAACTAGAAAAACTCTCTAAAAGGTTTTGAAAGCGTCGAAATTTCTGTCGAAAAGTCGATATTTTTTATGATTTTCAATAAAATTTGTTTAGTTTCTACGCTTCGGAATAGCAAAAAACCATTTAGAGATACTTGAAAACATCGAAAATGGCCATTTTTGCTGGAAAATCGATATTTTTGAGGTTTTTTAACAAAATTTGTAAAGCGTTCCGGAATAGTAAAAAACCGTTTGGAAACTCTTTTACTATTCATATTTGAAAAATTAAATCCTAGGCAAAAAGTGGGTTACCCTGTTAACGCGAAAGAACCGTTTTTTCCAGGTAAAGCTCCCCGTCGATCTGCTCAAGGCCGAACCCAACGAATCCGTCGAGCCACCCACAAAACGCGGACGACTTGCCGACGACGCGGAAGACGATTGAAATGATTCCCGGGCATTTCTTCTGCCCTATTTATTGTTATTGTTATGTTTGTGTCGTTTGTGATTTGTTTTGGCGCCCCGTAGTACTGATCAGACTAATTGTTTTGTGCCTTTGACTGTTGCGTTGTGGGTTTCCGTGACCGCCATCATTTGTTTAATTTATTGATTGTGCTCACACTACCGGTTCGATTTCGGATAAATCTTTGGATTATGGAAGATACAACTATTGTAGAGGTTTCGGCCTGAAGTATTTGAGCGTTAAGGTCAAAGGAAAGCTTTGTAATGAAGGAAAGATGCTATTTTATTTCGATAGCTCGATTTTAGGCCCCGTATTTGATGCTCCCCTCGCGAGGGCACTGTTTATTGCAGGCATGCGGTAGCAGGGCATCACTTCTACAAGTGGCGGTCAGTTTTTGAGCGTTTTAGATCACTTTTGATAGAGCTATCCCCGTCATTTTTCCAGATGTCGCTCAAAAAGTTTTGGAACGGGAGCGAAACATTTCGGAGAAATTGACGTGCCATAGCTCATTCGAAAGAGCAGATTTTTCTGAGCACGATCTGCCGATTGGCTTTTCCTGGTTGTTTAATTCTGAAATTTTTATAGCTAGCCAAGTGTGCCATTTTCGACATTTTTCGAAATAAAGCCTTGTTACTGCTTCAAAATGGCCATTTAGCATTTTCGGTAAACAGGTTCGAAATCAGCGCAAAATTCTGCACAAAATTGCCTGATTTCGGCTCGAAACTCAATTCACTCTAAAAACGTCTTCTTGCCAGAAAGCTCATACAAAAGCTTTTAGTTCAAACACCAACCGGCGAAAAAGCACTGGACCGAGCGGTTGCCCACAAGGATCGGCCTCCGTCGATGGTTTGCCGAGAAAACGGCGAACAGGTGAGGATTTTGCAATTTCCGCTCATAAGCTGTTTCGTAGGTACAACGAGGAGCGCGTCAAAAGTATAGGGCCGGACTTGGCGTGTCTGGAATGGCTGATGCATTGTGGGGCCAGCGAGGTGAGTGTTATTTTCTTTTGATGCTATAGGAATTGATATAGAGAATGAAACCTCTAATAAAAAAATGGAAAAACTTTGTGCTGAAACGAATGGTCATTTTTCAGGTCCGAATGAGCTGCGGGACCAGCATCAAAAGCATCAGTGCAATGAACAAGTATTTGAAGCAGGCACTCGCTGGCGAAATTGAGGTTTTGTTTGATTTTGAAAAATTTGATTATTTGGCATCATCGGGGGACAATATTTTTTGTAGGTACCTAGAAATGCCTAGGAACTTAATAGGAAGTATTTAAATGTTTTCAGCAGAATAAAACTAGTAAATTTTTCAACTAGTAAACAATCTTTCGAAAAGTCGAAATTTTGGTAGAAAAATCTATATTTTTGTACTTTTTAATAACATTTTGTAAAGTTTTTACGTTTATGAATAGTAGAAAACAATTTAGAAACACTTCCTCTATTTATATTCACAGAAATTGGATGCGTGGACCCCCGATAACGCCAAAGAACCAAAAAGAATAAGCGTTTTAGCCCCCTGCAAAAATCGCGCCCGGCGATCTAGCGCACGAGGAAGCGTGGCCGAACGCACCTCGCGTGTATGTGCTACAAGTTGACGCTTCGGATTCGGCGATAGCGAACCCGGGATTTGCTTACTTCCGGAATTTACGGCGCGTAGAGGTGCTAAAGGTAGATCTAGCGAAGCTTCAAATCTTATTTTTTCAGTTAAATTTTTGCGACTATTTCGGTGACGACGGGCTGCGAGAATTGGCAATGGGCAGGCCAAAGGAGACGTTGAGAAACTTGGTGCGTGCTTTTTCCAGAGTTTTATCTTGAGTTTTTCCAGGAAATCGTCCTCAATCCAAATATGACGGACGGGGCCATTTTCTGGTTGTCGCGACTGGTTGGGTTAAGGTGGGCAACGCGTTTGTTATAGCTCCGATGGTTCTGGGCTGTTAGCGGGGGGTGAGGATGGATTTGTGGCAAGGGGTGAAAACCACTTTGTTTTTCCATCTATATCTACGTATTGATGATATATGATGTTTTTTTAAAGCGGTTTTAGTGGTTCTGGATTCCTAGAAAAATAAAAACTATTTTTTAAAATTTGAACAATCTAATATAGTGACCTTTTTGGCCGCTTTTCATATTTTTGACCACAACGTCAACAATTTTCGAATTTATGATTTTTGATTGTGTTTAAAGCCAAAGCCATGTAAAATGCTATACGAATCGTTTATATTTTATGATAGGGCCGTAAAGAATCACAGGGAAAAATTTTCCCTCGCCCCCCCCCCGCTAACAGCTCAGAACCACCCTGATTTAGGCGTGCCCACTTTTATTTCCTGCCCTACGTCGCGAATCGGCCGGCTTTTTTGCGCCATTTACGGACGGCGCTGCCGAAGGCGCAGGTTTTTTCGGGAAATGCGAATATTAATTCCTGTTTAGGTAACATTTCCCGAAATCGAGTTTGTCGGGTACGGCTACGACGAGGCGAGGCGGCAAAATCAGATGTAGGTTCCTTTGGAAACGCCAAAAACGGGAGTTTTTCAGGTGATTCACCACCCTGTACATCGCCGTCCGATAGGATGTATCGAGATTCCCGTTTTTCTTCTAGCTAGAATTGCTATTGTTTTTGCCCGTTTTCTCATGTTTTGTTGTCTCGATTAGGCCAGAATAAATTCTAACCACTATCCCCATGTAGGAAAAAAGGATCTTTTTTTCCTACAGAATCTTCAGAATCTTTGCTTGCTGCACGTGAGATGGTGGTACTGGGCTGTTAGCGGGGGGAGGGGGACTAATTTTTTCCGAGTAGTCCTGTACGGTCCTAAAACAAAACGGAAAACGAAAAATTAGTTCCTAGCCCCGCTATCAGGCCAGTGCCGGGATCGTGTCGGGTGTGATGCGTTGCAGCGTATATCAAGCGGATTCAATTTATTCACATTCAGTACACATAAATACAGACACGATGAGCACAAGTAATTTTTTAGAAAGAAACACAGTTCAAGAATTATGGATTTTTATGGGGGAAATGGATTAAATAGGGCTGGGAAGACGGGCGGGTAGAGGCAAGAGGTGCTGTCGTCGTCGTCGCGGGGCTTGTGACTTCTTGGCGGCTTCTTCTTCGGCTTACCCGCCTTTCGGGCGACGCTGTCGAGTCGAGACGCCGGCCTGGAAAGTGGTTGTTATGAAGGCCTGTTTTAGGCTTGAAAATTCTACGATTTCTACGAGGAAAACATGGCTGAAGCTTAACCGTACGTTCACCGAGGTCGTCGACTTGGCGGGGCGCTTCTTCTTGGTGGGGCGCAGCGAGACCGAGTGCTCAGGGACTTCCTGCAAAGTGTTGTTGGAAAGGTTGGTTGTCATTTTCTTGCGAAGGTTTTGCAGAATTATTCCCTGAACCAGCGCCCAAAACCCGCTTCGCGGGCCTTAGGCGCTGGAATGTGGCCTTTGCATGAAAAGTTTGACTTTCTGATAGCTCGGGTCCTGCGGACCCCCCCGCCCCGATCACACGCGCGAGGGCAACTGGCAAGAATGAAGAAATTTGTATTTTTTCGCATTATGCAAATTAGCCTTCAGGTACCCCCAAAAATGAATAAAACCGTCTTTAACTTTGTAAACTTGTATTTTATCGAAATTCTGAAAACGCCATCGGAAACGGAAGGGTCGATTCCCCCGGGTGACGGAGAATTGAGGCGTTTTGGACACGGGAAGGCCCTCAAATCGGGCCTCGAAAGTGACATCCACACACACACACACACACACACACATACACTCCAAAATTATATAAGGTAGGATACGAATTTGCTTTTCAAAATATCAAAACTAGGAGGATTTACAAAGATATTCGGATTTAACGAAAAATTAGAGAAAAATTGGCTATTTCCCGAGTTGGATTTTTTATTTCTATCCTACAAAAACGTTATCCTATTCAGAATTTTTAGCTAAACCTTATTTTTTATCAAAAAAAATCGCACAACTAAGCGAATTTTAAAAGATCTTCGGACTTAGAGAAAAATTTTTTCAACAGATTGAAAATTTGGCGTATAGCATTTCTTATTTCTATCCTAGAAAACGCTTATTTCTTTTCAGTTTCTCGCTTAATATGAATTTACTTTTTAGAATCGCAAAACAAGTCGTTCTAAAACGTTAAAAAACTAAAAACTAGAACTTTAGATGCTGATCACCTTCTGCATGCAGCTCGGCGCCGAGCCACCCGTCTTGACGAGCCGGGAGAACTCCATGTATTTGGTGAGGCGCTTGAACGACTTCCGGTCCTGCGGCGCCTCAGCCCAGCACTTGTCCAGCACCTTGTGCATGTACTTGGGGCACTAAACATGGGGTTTTTTTTAAGGTTTTCCAATGTCACGCTACCTCTTTCGGCACGGGCATACGGCCCTTTGTCTCGAGGATGAGCTTCTTGACCTCCTTGTTGGTCATGCCGGGGTACGGGTCGCCGCCATTCGTGTACACCTCGCAGATCATGACGCCAAAAGCCCACACGTCGCTCTTCACCGAGAACTTGTAGTGCTTCAGCACCTGCAAAACGGGCCCCGGTGAGCGGATTTTGCGCGTTTGGCTAGGAAGTAGATTTTGTTTTCTGATAAGGTTTGGTTGTAGTTTAAGTAAAACGACTTATAACCATTGGAAAATGTTAAAAATTTGAAATTGTGCTGGCAAAACAGATATTTCTTCGATTTTCGTGTTGAAAATTTGTGGTTTTAGTATTTTTGATGAAGGTTTCAAGCGGAAAGCTATTTATAAAATTGAAAAAGCTTAAAAATTGAAATTTTGTCGAAAGAGCTATTTTTGGTTTTAGTGTTTTTGATGAAATGTAGCTATATTGCAAGCGGAGAGCTATTTATAAAACGCAGAAAATGCGTAAAATTTGAAATTTTGTCGAAAAATCTCTTTTTTAAGATTTCCTTGTCAACTAGTGGTTTTTAGTATCCTTGATAAAAAAATAGTTATATTTAATTTATAAAAAAAAACTATTTAGAAAACTTGGAAAAGGTTTAAAACTAAACTGTTCGTTTTTCTGAATTTTTTTAAAGTAAAACCGTTAGTTTTTTACATTTTGGATCAAGAAAAAACCATTTAGGGAGCCGAAGCTGGTGCTCACCTCCGGGGCGAGCCACTTGGTGGGCAACAGGACCGGCTCGAGCTTGGTGGACTTGTTCTTGAGCACCTTCTCCTCCATCGACAGCCCAAAGTCGCTGATCTTGACCGACCCGTCGACGGCCATCAGGCAATTCCGGGCGGCAATGTCCCGGTGCACCTAAATGGTTTGTTTATTTTGATTTATAGTTTGTGATTTGATCTTGTAATTATTTCTTCAAGTAGGCTTAGGATCAAGCTTAGGCTTGGGCTTAGGTTTAAACTCAGGCATAGGTTTACGCTTAAGCTTAACTTATGGCTAGACCTAAGCTTGGCTGAACCGTCTAACAACTTTAGGCTCATGCTCAAGCCGTTCAACGCCAAGCTCCCCACGATGCCGGCTTCTTCGAGGTGTGCGAGTCCGGCGGCAGCTCCGAGCAGCATGCCGAGCTTGGCCTCGTCGGTGACGTCCTTCGTCTTCTTGAGGTACTGCAAAAATGAAGTGCGTGGATTCAATTACGCTAGGTAAATCGTACCGATTTTAGGGAGCCCTTGGGCATGAACTCGAGCACGATGTACAGCGGGTTCTTCAGCGTGCAGATGCCGAAGATTTGCGTGATGTTCTTGTGCGGGCTGAAAAATGGCGGCGTTTTTGGGGGGTACTGGACTGTTAGCGGGGGAGCAAAATTTCTCTGTGATTTTCTACGGCCCTAGAACAAAATATAAACCATTTTTATAGCATCTTCTTAGCTATAAAAACGAGATTAAAAATTTAAACAGTTCGAAAAATTTTGGATTTTTTGGTAAAAAATGTATCAAAAATGACGAAAAAATAAAAATGTTCGAATTTTCAAAATTCTTCAAACTGTTAAATTTTCACATTTTAAAATTTTTCGAAAATTTGTCAAGTTTAAAAATTTAAAAACAAATTCGGTATATGTCGGCTACGCGGGGGATTTTACGCGGGGAACGGACTGTTGGGGCCGAGCTAACTATTTTTTTGCGTTTCTTTTTGCTGCAAACAAAACTCTTAGTATATTTTTCGACGCTCTGTCGAATGGCACTAAAGAAATTTTGTAAAAATGTCGAAAATGTCGAAAACTTGATTTCCTTCTATGTTCTCCATGGAAACAACGTTTAATACTTGTTTTTGTTATAACTATTTTATATTACATTATTTTGAGCTAAAATTAAAACTCTGAGTATATTTTTGGATGCTCTATCGAATGGCATCTTTAAAATGTCGAAAAAATAGCGCGAATGTCGAAAAACAGCCGCTCAAGCCGATGTTCAAAGTTTATTTTTGTATTTGCCGTAACTTTTTTATATTACACTAATTTGAGCTAAAACAAAAACTCTTAGTATATTTTTCGATGCTCTATCGAATGCCGCCGCAAAAATTCCGAGAAAATAACGAAAACATCCAAAAGGCCTGCCTGTCCCGTCCCCCCCCCGCGTAAAATTGTCCCCCCGCGTAGCCGACATATACCAACAAATTCAAAATCCCAAACCGCACCGAATCTTCATCATGATGTAGGCTTCGAGGAGGAACTTCTGCTTCTTCACCGGGTCCGACGACAGCAGATCTTTCAGCGACTTGACGGCCACGGTGATCGGCTCCTTTTCCTGAAATTGAGCATCAGCTTCAGGGGGCCTTGAAACTCCACGCACCCCCGTGTAGATACCCTTGTAGACGGCACCGAACTCGCCGGCGCCGACCTCCTCCTTCAGCGTCACCTGCTCGTGGGCGATGAGTTCGTTCTGGAAAAATCATTTTCCAGTTTAGGATCCAGAATTCCGCAATAATCCGCGCTAGCCTGCCCGCACCTGTCGCAGTGACGACTTGCGCATGATAAACGCCTCGGCGGTGTCCTTGTTCGGCAACGGCTCGCCGGTGCTGGCAAAGTGGGAGACGAGCTGGTCTGAAAGTTCAAAAAAATAGCGTAAATTAAGGCGGTGAACGTACTGATGTTGTCGAATCCCTTGGTGCCGAGGAAGAACTGCTTGTTGGGGCCGATCATGATCGTGAAGTAGCCGATCTCGGAGGGGCCGTGGAGCGCGATGCATAGCAGCTGCAAACAAAGTTTTTTAAGAGGTTCAGCTGAATTTAAATTCGGTAAATTTTTACAAATTAAAAAAAGAAAATTAAATTAAACTAAAACAATTCCCCAGCAAAAATGAATTTTCAAGTTGCTTTTAGTAAAATTCGCCTAAATTTAAGGTCGAAAGGCGTTTTAAAAATATAGAAAAGTCGAAATTTTGGTGGTTTTGGGTCGAAAAAATACATTTTTTTGTTAAAAAAATTAGATTTTTAATTAAATTAAATTAGGTAATTCGAAATCAACCGTCTAGGAGATACAAAAATGTTATTAATATTTATATTATTTTGAATATTTTTTATTATTTTTGTTGTCGAAACATGTCGAAAGTTCTGTACGAAATTTCTAGGTTTTTATCTTATCGAGGCCTTTTTTATTTTTCTCTACAAGTAATAGAAAGTATTTTAAGTCACCCATGAAAAAAATAATTATTTTTGAAAGTGGGAAACGGATTAGAAAACGTGGAAGAGCCTAGAAAATTGTGGTGAAAAAATCTTTTCGGCTTTGGGGTTTTAGTCGAAACACCCATTTTTTTGGACGCACCGAATTGAACGTCAAAGTTTTTATGCTTTTGGTGATTAAAAGAGAACTGAACTTCCAAATATACCTCGATGATGCGTCCCTTGTTGTCGACCTCGCGGTAGATCTTGCACAGGAGGTACTCGCCGATCTTGCCGAGACGCTCGCGGACGTAGGACGGCTCGGCGTAGCCGTGGTAGTAGAGGGCCCCCGCCACCGACGCGTCTGGCTCTTGCACCCTGAAAAAAAATAGGAGTTCGGGCATGCTAGCAGAGATTGAGGACAGATGGTTCCAGTCGCTTCGCGACTGTAACCATCTGGCCTTCGGGCTACCCTTCATGCAATCCACTTAAAAAACTGCTTCGATACCTCCCTGATGGCTTTAGATACCTTTCCTAGCCGAAATCCCCTTCAAAAACTACCTAAATATCTTCCTGATGGCTTCAGATATCCCCCCATGGCTGAAATTCCCTTCAAAAACTAACTAAATACTTTCCCGATGGCTTCAGATACCCCCATGGCTGAAATCCCCTTAAAAAAAACAAAAATAACGACCGACCGGATGGAATGAGAGCAAAAAAGAAATGAAATCCCCCGTGAAAATTTTCATCCACGAAACGCGCGCCACCTGGCTCACTATGCGAAAATCATGCCAACCTCCGTCCCCCACCCCTATTACTAAGGAAAAAACTTTCAAAGTTAATTTTAATAATTTAAATTAAAACTTTTCGAATTTTATCAGTTTCGGTTTCTGATGGCGCCTCTCGAACCGAAGAGACCTAAGCTCTAGCTCCTTTCCCCTTCGAGTTGAATTCGGCTTCACACAGACGGACGGAGACCACAACAAAATTATTATTGAGGATGCGGCCGCCAGACCCACAAAAAGTTGTAGGCCTTCTGGAGCTTCTCGCGGAAGGCGGCGTTCTTCTCCAGCTCCTGCTGGTCGGGACGGCGCTGCTCATCCTTATCTTTGATCTTTGGGGCGGTACCCTAAAGCGAGAGAATTAGAAAAAGAGAGAGAGCGAGAGAGAGAGAGAGAGCTGCTGACCTTCTTGCGGACGTGGCGGTCCGACTTTTCGGCGGACTCCTTGTCCTTGCTGGCCCTACCGGACTTTTCTTCGCAGGCTGCGTCTGGGTCGGCCTGCTTGCTCTTCTTCGACTTCTTCTTCTTGGGCTTCTTTTGCTTGCCGCTCTTCTCCTGAAAAAATAGCTATTGGTGCGCCGCATTCCGCCATCGGTACCAGCAATTTTTGCAGATTTACAAAATTGCAATTTTAGATAATTTTTGAAACATTTTTGACCAAAAGTTGATTTTTTGAAAATTGTTTACTTCTTTATTTTCCTATTATTTTTCTATTTTTTATAATTATTTTTTATATTTTCGCAGTTTCTCTGCCCTCACCACATTATCGGCCGCCGGCTTCTCGGGCTTCGGCTTGTCCTTCTCGCCGTCGGGGGTCGAACGCCTTCGCCTCGTCGACCGCTCCGGCTTCACCTCTTTCTTCTTCTTCTCCCTCACCGACTGATCGGCGCTTCGATGGCCTTCTCGTCGTCCTTGCTGACCTCTTTGCTGACCTCCTTGCTGGCCTCCTTGGTGTTGTCGCGGCTCGCATCGCGGCTCTTCTTGGTGCGCCCGCGAGGAGGGCTGGGTGCTTCTTTCTGGAAAATCGGGGTGGAGCGAAAGAGAGAGAGAGAGAGAGAGAGAGAGAGAGAGAGAGCGAGAGAGCGAGCTCTGTACCTCTTTCTCCTTCTCCTGCGGCGGCTCGGGCGGCAAGTCGGCGGCCGTCGGGAGCTTCATTCCTTCGGGGAGTTGGAGGCCCTGAAAATCAGAATATCATCGACTTTCCTCAACAATCTCTGCTAGCCTGCCCTCAAAACCTGCCATAATTCCGCCCATTCCGGCCGGCTTGTCGGCCTTCCGCGGCACCGACGGCTGCACGTCTTCTTTCTCGGGCTCGGGCTCCAGCTGCGAGCTTTCCGTCGAGCTGTTGCACGTCTTCTCGAGCTCCCCATCTTTCTGGAAAAAAGGCGATAGATGGAGTGAAGAATGAGCAAGAGATAGGAGAGAGACTGAGAAAATAAACCTTCGCTTCGGACATCTTCAAAAAAGAGGTAAAAGGAAGAAGCGGGAAACTTCGAACAACGGGCCAAGTTTTTTCGCATTCAAATATGAGCTCACAGAGTAAAATTTCGAACCATTTCCGGCAAAATCCTAGGTAAATTTTATTCAAAGGATAATAAGGAAATATTCGGAAATTGTAAACTTCAGGAATTTTGGATTGGGCAAGCAAGCAGAGATTGTTGAGGAAGAGGAGAGGGCAGGCTAGCAGAGATTGTTGAGGAAGAGGAGAGGGCAGGCTAGCAGAAATTGTTGAGGAAGAGGAGAGGGCAGGCTAGGAGATTGTTGAGGAGGCTAGCAGAGATTGTTGAGGAAGAGGAGAGGGCATGCTAGCACAAATTGTTGAGGAAGAGGAGAGGGCAGGCTAGCAGAGATTGTTCCCAAATGATCTCTGCAATCGTGGCCTTTTCCACTCGTTTTTCAACGCCTTTTCCGGTCTATCGCCCAAAGGTCATAAGGCGGACATCCGAGTTGTCGAAAATGTTCATCGAACAAACCTAGGGCCTGTGGTTTCCGGTCTGGCAGTGGGCCTAAGCCTGCCTAAGAGCGCCATAAAGGCCCAGTTCTTAAAAGGGCTGCAGCAAAAGTTCCCACGGCAGCCCGGGGGGCCTTTTGAATTATTCGTAACAAATCCCCCTTTCCTGGCCGCTAGGCCGTGGCATGTGATACAGTTGTCGACCCCATTCTTGTGGTTTTCCAAGGTAACGGAAAACTTTTTTGGGGCAGTTTAAAAGTTTAAAATCTTAATTATTTAAGCTCGGTAGCAAATTCGGAAAACGAGGCGATCATCAGCATGGTCGGTTCTTTAGCTGCGCTAATTTTCAGCCCGATCCGTGTTGCGGGTTTGGGACTTCCCTAGTAAGCCTAAGCCTAAACCAAAGCTTAAACCCAAGCCTAGACCTCATCCTAACCTAAGCCTAAGCTAAGCATGAGCCTGAGCCTGCGCTTAAGCTAAGCCAATCAAGCCAAGCTTAAGTCCAAGCCCAAGCCGAAACCTAAGCCGCGCCTAAACTAAACCTAAGCTAGGTCTTAGCCTAACGTAAGCCTAAGCCGAAGCTAAGTTGAAGCTATAGCTAAGCTCTAGCCTAACCCAAGACTAAGCCTGATCTCAGGCCTGTCTTACGTCGCAATTAAAAGCGAACCTAAGCTAAGCCTAAAAAGAAAAAAAACTTTCGCGCGCGAAGTAGCAAGGATTATCCTCTTTCTAGAGTATTTATTCACTATTTTTTCCGAAACACATTTAATTTCGCGGTGTACCTACCCGCGGGTGGCTTTTCAAAAATAACCAATTTTCATTGGCAAACCCCCGCCAGCGGATTTTCTCGATCTTTTTTCGATCCCTTTTCTCATGACCTTTTTCCAAACTTGACAAATTTCTATGCCCGTCGGCACGTGCATTTCTGGGCCATTTCCGGACTGAAAAGCCCACTAAATATTTCAGGATCCTCGTTTCTAAATAGCCGCCGTGGTTCGAGGGCATTGTTTGGGGGCAAGTACACCTGGTGTTTCCGGACCCGGTGGTTTTTACCGTGCTTCCGGTTTCCGGCCTCATTTTGGAACGGTGTTTTCAGACCCAAGCTAGTGGTTGTAGAAGTTCCAGAACATTTTTAAACGAAAAACCAAGTTTGAGTTAATTTAGGTATTTTGGAAAATTTTTGATATTTTCTGGTTGAAACACATTTTTTAAAGTAAATCGATGGATTTCCCAGCATTTTTTAATTGATTTTCATTTTTCTTTTCATTTTTCATTAATGCGTCACATCGTAATTTCATTTATTAGCAATGAAATCTGGACCTCAACCGCCGATTGCCGGGCGTCCGTACAGTTTCTTAGATTTTCGTGTTGAAACGCATTTTTTAAAAGTGAAATCCCACGACGGCCCGGCATTTTTTCATTTATTTTTGTTTTTTATTGATGCGTAAAAAGCATAATTTTGTCTTAATTAACCAATAAATTGGAGCACCAAGTCAAATGGTGGAGAGTTCGGGCAATTTCTGAGATTTTCTGGTTGAAACGCTTTTTTTGAAAGTGAAATTTATCGACGGCCCGGCATTTTTTAATTTATTTTGATTTTTCATTACTGCGTAACCGCATAGTTGATTTTCAAAAAACCTGAAAGTGGAGGATGAATTATCAAAGATTTGCACAATTTCTGACATTTTCTGATTGAAACACATTTTCTAAAAGTGAATCAATCCATTACCCTCAATTTTTTAATTTATTTTCATTTTTCATTAATGCGTCTAAGCATAATTTGATTTTTAAACGAGAAACCCTGAATCGATGACGAATTGACTGGGGTCCGGACAGTTTCTTACATTTTCTGGTTGAAACCCATTTTTTTAAAGTAACTTCCATCGGTTGCCCCGCATTTTTAATTCATTTTCATTTTTCATTAAGGTGTCAAAACATAATTTTTATCCTCGTTGCGAGCAAACTAGCAGGGATTTTTGGGGATTGCAAGAAATTTGTTTATTGGCTTGCTAACAGAGAGCAATCGGGGGATTTTGATTTTTAAAGCGACTTTCGATTTATGGTTTATTGTATTTCAGGTCCCTTTAAGACGAGCTATAATTACTACAGAAATTTCTGGTTTGGACCAAGCTAGCAGAGCTTTTTGAGGAATTTGGAAGGCGAAAAAACCAAATGTTTAAAGTTGTTTCTGTGCCTTTAATCGAAAATTTAATTGATTGGAATTCAATTCAAAATTTCCCTAAATGCAGCTCTCCTTAATGCGTGGAACCATAAAGAATTTTTTGGCGCATGAAATTATTTCTGGCAAGCTAGCAGCGATCCTTAGAGAATTTCCAGTATGCAAGTGCTTTTTTTGTTTTGCTTGGCTTCCAGGTGCCTTTAATCTGTCACTTAATATTTTTGATTTTTGAGCCAACAACCAGCTATTCTCTAGTTTTTAATGAGCTCGTCCTCCTCCTCCCTCCTACGATATTCGAGCCCTTTTTGCAGCGCTCATTCCGAGCCTGGCCGCTAAATTGAATTTGCTCTTTATGGCGCGTGTTCCCCGCTTTTTGAAACACTCGTCCTTTTTCGGCGGCCCGAAATTCTCTCGCTGGCCATAGGCCAAAAGGAGCGATTTTTGGACCATTCACCCAAACCATAAAAACAATTCTTTAAAAGACATTTCTTGTCCGAGATTCTTTAGAAAGTTTGTAGCCTTAAGGCAAACTAGCAAAGGTTTGGTAAGAGGCTAGAAAACCCCCCCCCCCAGCCGGCACCAACTTTTGTATCTCGGCCCCCTTTTGTGCTAGCGAGCTCTAAAGTATCCAAAATGTTCGCCGTAGGCTAATTAGTAAGACTACATTGCTGTTCAGTCGAAAAAAGTAGCGAAAAATAAAAATAAGGAAGGTAGAAAAGTTGAAAAGTCGGCGGGGGGGGGGGGTTTCCTAGACTTGAGCCAAAGGTTTTTTGCGAAATTGAGAGAGGTAGGCTAGCAGAGTTTCTTAAGGAATTTCGGGATAGGTAGGCTGGCAGCAATCTTCGAGGAAATCTAGGTCCTGGCCTGCTAGGAAGGAGCTCCGTCAAAACCATTACACGATTTGAAACGTCCGAAATATCATATTTTTTCGAAACATATTTTTGCAAAATTGATGACGATCTTCTGGTCTTTTTTTATAGGTGTTAAAACACTCAGATTTGTACTTTCTATTTTCCATCTAGATTTGATGCTCAAGAATCCTGGATTTTTGATGAAATCCCTTTGCGTGGGGTGGGTGCTAGGTGGGAATGATCGGGCCGTAAATTGGGTACTCGCGGACTCGCTACCCCCTTGTTTATATGGTCCCCCGGCCAGAAATGGGTAGTTAGAATTTTTCGTGCGCAATTGTCAGGCTCGATTCCAAGTAACGGCATTTAACACCTCAACGCGATTGAAAATGCTTTCTTTCCAGACACCAGAAATTTCGGATTTAAGAAAAAACGGACGTTTCATATTTTTTAATGGATAGAAATTACGCGGATGTTTTGATTCAGAAGTTTTTCGGTCTCGCGTATTTCAGGGAGATGGAATCGAAATTCTCTACAAAAAAATATGATTTAAGCACCAGGTTAATAAAATAAAACGAGTCTTTCCCAGTAAATGTCTTGCTGACTTTTGAAAAATAATTTAATTGTTTTTAATGTCACAACTGAATATTTGAAAGTAATAAGCCTGAAAAGGCTAAATAAAAATTTGCGGTCATTAGCTGCCAACGCCAAAATTTCCAAAAACGCTGTTATTCGAAAAACCTGTTTCAATTTCTAGTCAAGATCAAAAAAAGCCTGACAGCTTCGATAACGTAAAAGGAAAACGATTCGAAGCTGGAAGTTTCGGCACTTTAAAAAACCGGATATTTTTCTTGATTCGAGCCGCGGCGCATTTTTTATCCTGGATAAGAGTAGAAACATGTTCTGGGACTTTTTGGATCGCCTTTGGCGTGGCCGAACATGTGTTGCAAAAACTTTCAAGGCTTGGCTAAAGCTTGCTATATGAATGGATTTGTTACGGACTGTTTAGATTTCAGAAGCGGGGTTCGCTTTTGGACCTGTTAGATTTTTAATACGCTACAGACTACGCCACACTTGGTATAAATTGCGTAATTGGTTGTGTAGCGGAACATAAATATGCCGGTGTCAGAGAGAGAGAGACAGAGAGAGAAGAGAGAGAGAGAGAGAGAGAGAGAGAGAGAGAGAGAGAGAAAAATCTGTACTTCCCGGCCCAGTCCGTATTGACGCGGCGGAACATGTGATTACCGGATTTATGATGAGCAGCTGCTGACTGGCCACCGTAACCCCCACAAAAGTATAGACTTCGAAAATGCCACCCACCAAAGAAAACATGTTTTGTGATGATTCACGGGAGGTTGGTGGAGGTTTTCACCTCGTAATTTTATTGCGGGTTTCTGTTTTGTATATCATAATGCTTGCTTAGTGTTATCAGCTCAGCTCCGCTGCCTCAACAATCTCTGCTAGCCTGCCCTCTCCTCTTCCTCAACAATCTCTGCTAGCCTGCCCTCTCCTCTTCCTCAACAATCTCTGCTAGCCTGCCCTCTCCTCTTGGTTCCTCAACAATCTCTGCTAGCCTGCCCTCCTCTTCCTCAACAATCTCTGCTAGCCTGCCCTCTCCTCTTCCTCAACAATCTCTGCTAGCCTGCCCTCTCCTCTTGGTTCTGGCCCGATTACAATCATCACTTTTATCGCACACAAATCGCAGTAGAATACGAAATTATACACAGCCCAAGGTAACAAAAATTCTGCAACATTGATTATTAGTTTTTTTTTTGGCTATTAGGTTATTTAGCCAGCAAGCCGGGACCGTTTTAAGCAAATTAAGCCTTTGCATAGTTTATTGTGATTTCGCCAAAGTGATTTTAACCAAAGGTTTTTGTACTGAATTCTTAAGATAATAATTGAAAACCCGCAATCCTCTCTCTCCCTCTCTCTCACTCACTCTCTCTCTCTCTCTCTCTCTCTAGTCTCATTCCTCAACAATCACTGCTAGTTTGCCTATTTTAATTTCCCAAGAACCTCCGCTACGCTACGTCCCCACCCTCTAGTCGAGTCTCCGGATGCCCAAATTTTGATATTTACATTTCCCTCCCCTCCATCCCGAGGGCATCATCTGGATGCAGCGCGTGTTGTGTGTTGGGTAATTTTGGCCGCCGGCCAGCAGCAATTTTACCCCCCGTGGCGCTTCCGGTTCACCGCGAGACCAAAAAACCGCTCGGCCAGCCACCACTGTTGGGTGCAGTGCGTTTTAAGCTGAATTAATTCCTTGCCCCTTACTCAGGCCCCACGATCGGGGACAAAGTGAATTTCCGCGCGGCTACTATGGCCAAAATGGCGCCATCATGTGGAGTATTACTTTTTCGGGGTAAACAGGTACTTTCCGGCCCGATTCATTCATTTTTTCCGAGGGCCCCGTGCACCCATTCTAAAGAGATTGTCAAGGTTTTTAAGTTGTGTAGCTATGGATTTAAGGGATTTTTCTGACCGCGAACCGCAACGCGCACGCACGCCTGGCCGCACAATAGAGCTCGTAATCACTCACGCTTTTTCTTCCCAGGATCCAATTTTTTTAATATCAATAGCAGAAGATCAGATAATCCCTCTTATTTTGTGGCCATTGAATCTTTAAAAGAATGGTAAAAAAACTAAGACTAGAAAAATAATGTTTCGTATTTTCAATTGTTTTTGCTTCCCGAAGATGCCTAATTCTTGGTTTGTTGGCGACAAGTTGTTCTAAAAAAAATAGCAAAAGAAAGCTTTAATGCTTTTAAAAGAAAAAATTTTATACATTTTTTTGTGGCGATCTATTCTTTGAAAAAAATACAGGGTGGGCAGAAAAAAAAGTGCCTGGTTTGCAATGAAATATCTCGCTGGGGGAAACGAATCGGACCATCGTTACCTTGCCAGAATGCTTAAATATGCTGGGTATGAAGAATAAACACAAGTTGTTTTTTATGATTTTTGACGACCCACTACTCGTTAAGAATTTTTGAACATTTTTGAAAAACAAGAAAACTTTGAAGAGGAAAATCATGGAACTTTTTATGAGTTAGGGGGACATGTAGGGTATCAAAATGAAGCTCTGGGAATGCGCTATCAAATCAGTGGTAAAGATTATCGATCGGTTTAACTAGCCGTCAATAGGAGCCTTCGGAAAATCGGCACTTTTCCAGAAGGGACGATTCCGAGTTAACCATAGAAAGCACATTGCCACGGTAACTTTTTTTATTTGTTAGATGTAATCCTGTTTGCCAAAGATAACCATATTATAAATTTAACTATGTGAGCCTAGAACTTATAAATTCCGCTGACTTGGCAAAGTGCCAAAAAATTTTTTGATCGGGATTTTGACCATCTTAATGCAAAAAGTTAGAGTATCTATTTATTGCTAACTGCAAAATATCAGAAAGATCGGATGGTAAAGAAAGTTTATCTCGAATTATTCCTTCAAAAAGTGCCGATTTTCCGAAGGCTCCTATTGACGGCTAGTTAAACCGATCGATAATTTTACCACTGATTTGATAGCGCATTCCCAGAGCTTCATTTTGATACCCTACATGTCCCCCTAACTCATAAAAAGTTCCATGATTTTCCTCTTCAAAGTTTTCTATTTTTTCAAAAATGTTCAAAAATTCTTAACGAGTAGTGGGTCGTCAAAAATCATAAAAAACAACTTGTGTTTATTCTTCATACCCAGCATATTTAAGCATTCTGGCAAGGTAACGATGGTCCGATTCGTTTCCAGCGAGATATTTCATTGCAAACCAGGCATTTTTTTTCTGCCCACCCTGTACTAGAAACTAGGAAAAGAACGTTTCGTATCTGTAAAAGGCCCGAGTTTTCAAATATAAATAATTCTTCCAATCTTTGCGGATTTATGTTTTTAAAAAGGCTGAAAGTGAAAAAAAAAGTTTCGCATTTTAAATGTTCCTGTGTTATAAACAAAAATGATTTTTGTATTCTATTAGTTCAAAAAAATTTGTATTTTATATTATTACTTTTGTTTTTATTCTTTAAAAAAATCACGGTCTTTAGAAATTTTTTCTCGTATTTTTGAATATGTCCTATGTTCCAAATAAAAATAATTATTGTCAATTAATCTCCGTTGAACGGCGTTGATATTCAGGCTTCATGCAAAATTCCAGATACTATCTCCAGGCTCCCTTCGCCGCACTAATGATCGAGAGCCCGGAAGGGATCTGGACGATCGTCGTGTTGGTGAATGCTGTTTTGTCATGGGTGGCAAACGCCATATTATGCCATTTAATTCACCATTATACACCCAGGCATATGGGACCATATGCCAGTTTAATGGCTATATTCTCGCTATTCAATATTTTATTCACGGCACTGCATCTCGCCACGCATCCGGTGGGTAGCTAGCAGAGATTGTTGAGGAAGAGGAGAGGGCAGGCTAGCAGAGATTGTTGAGGAAGAGGAGAGGGCAGGCTAGCAGAGATTGTTGAGGAAGAGGAGAGGGCAGGCTAGCAGAGATTGTTGAGGAAGTGGAGAGGGCAGGCTAGCAGAGATTGTTGAGGAAGAGAGAGGGCAGGCTAGCAGAATTGTTGAGGAAGAGGAGAGGGCAGGCTAGCAGAGATTGTTGAGGAAGAGGAGAGGGCAGGCTAGCAGAGATTGTTGAGGAAGAGGAGAGGGCAGGCTAGCAGAGATTGTTGAGGAAGAGAAGAGAGCAGGCTAGCAGAAATCCCTGTTGAGGAAGAGGAGAGGGCAGGCTAGCAGAGATTGTTGAGGAAACTTGGCGCCCCCGGCTAGCTAGCAGAGACCATTTTGGAGCTTTAATCCAAAATTTGCACTCACAAAGGAAAAAGTGTATATGCCTATTTTTTTTGTAGATAATCTTCTGCGACGGCTACGGTTTCGTGATGTTCACCACCGGCCCCGTGTCCGACTCGAAAGAGCTTTCAGCCCTCGGCTTGTTCGTTTACGCCTCGGCGTACGCGCAGTCGCTAGTGCTGCTCTGCTTCCACTTCATTTACCGTTATGCGTTGATTTGCCAGTGAGTTTTTTGTAGATTTAGGACCTTGTTCCAGTTGTTAATTAATCGCTTAGCCCGTTCGTGCACAGCAAAATATTATGAAACTTATTTTTGGGGGATACAGATTTTTTAATTTGCAAACCCGTCTTTTCTTAATATCAAGGTTATATAATATTGTTATTCCTAAACGTAAAAACTTTAGAAATTTGAAAATCAAAAATATATAGCTTTTTTAAGTTTTCGTTTTAAATTTTAATTAGATTTAAAGCGAATCTTTGTTTATCTTAATAATTTTATACAATAAAAACAGGGTTTTTACAAAAAATTCAACACCTGGACTGTATCCTCAATGCGAAATTTTTCGCACCATATTTTGTGAAACGCGCTTTTCGAAAAATTATTCTGCCATGAGGCTTTTTTAATTTTGATTGATGATCGGATAGTCAATCACATCTGAATTATTCATGCACCCCGCATCGGAATTATTGGGTGTCAACAAAACATAAGTTTTTTCAGGATCGAATGGCTGAACGCGCTGACAAGGTGGCAAGTTATCGCCGGGATGGTGGTGCTGTATCTACTGTTCGGAGGTGGATACGGAGCGAATGTCGTCGTTTTCTTGTTTGAAGACGCGAGGGTTGGTATTTTACGTTTTTAAACGGTTCTTTTCTTTTAAATAGCTATCCAGCCTTTGGCTGCTCCAATATTAAACCCGACCATTGTTTTCATTCTAAAAATATCTGAAACAAAGAAAATTTTTATTTCGTCACTATTAGCCGATCTCGGTTCTTTCGCTTTATCGGGAGGAGTTTGCAGGATTTTGGAAATGTTTTTCTCTTCCTGAAGGTAAAAACGTTACAAATTTTTATCGAAACATTCAATAAACCAAAAACAAAACAAGAAACGATTTTTCGGCCAACATGGCCGTTTTGACCAAATTTCGATTCGTTTTTGAATTTGTTTAAAAGTTTTTGGTTAGTTTTTCTAGTGGAAATAGTTTTATTTTACTAAAATACTTGTGATTAAGTTACTAGGCATTTCTCGACTTTTACAACAAAAATTCGCTCCCCCCCCCCCCCGATAACGCCAAAGAACCCACTTTCGATGCATTTTTTTATTAAAGCAAATAAACATTCTGACAATACAGCTTCTCTTCACCCTCAATTAAAGTCGAAACGTCATTTTTGATCAGGGAAGCAAGATTGAGTAACTTCATTTTAGGTAAAAGACGCGTTCCGGCACCCATTTTCGCGCACCTTCCAGCACAGCATTGATGAGATCGTCTCCCTGGGAGGCGTTTATTTTGTAGGTCCTTCAAAATCATTTTATGCCGCTCCGATTTGTTGGGATTTACTTGTGATTTTTCAAATGTTTCATAAGTCCGGGTTGGATGCGTGATAACCGGCGCCGCAATACAGTACAAATATATTTTTGTTCCACGTTGAATTTTCAAAACGTTTAACAAAAAACGTGTTTCAAAACAGAAGGATCGGCACATGCAGAACGCGCTGGACAAAGAACCCAAATTCTGTTTTCCAATGGACTTTTCAAAAAAATATTTAGCCCTTTCCAGATTGACGGTGTCGCGAATTGGAAGTCCTGGTGCGGCCTGTCAATCTGCATGTTCTTCATCGTCTCCTCATTTATCGTGATTTTGCTCTGCGGCCGCGCCATTCTGCGGACTTTAAGGGTAGGTGATGCTGGCGTAAGAATTCAATTCAAACCAAAGCTAAAGTCGCAAATAAAAATAGTTAATTTCACTTACAAGGGAAGGTTGTTTGGGTCAGGTGTCAAATCGACTTGAAACTTTGCCAGTGTATAGAAAATCAAAAATAAAGTGGAGTTTCTTAATCTCATTTTTTTGCACAATACCCCAAATTAAAAAGTTATAGGTCTTTGAAGTTACATAAAAAAGCACGAAACGACCCGACAATTTTGACCTGGTCCTCATTGTGGCCTGCCCCCTTTTCAAGCTCTTGCGTCGCCCGGGCTGGCAAGCTGTTTGGCGCAGTAGGTAGTGCCGTAGAGTGCAAAACTTTTTAAACTTTTGTAATCGAGTTCAAGTCTTTGATGCGTCCAACTTTTTGCTTTTTGGATTTTACGCCAACTAACCCTAATTTGCAAGAGCAAAAAGCAAAAAGCAAAAAGATAGAAAAGTTTTAGTCTCGAACTTTTACCAAAAATTTTTCAAAAGATTGTGAGTCAAGCCCACTACCGATTGCGCTAGAAGAGACGTGGGGAGCGGAGACGAGAGAGGGTCAAGAAATCACGCATGAAGAAAATGTGGAAACGGTGCGGTATTGGTGCAAAAGCCTGCGCAGAACTCATTTTTCAGACCACAAACTTAAAATGCTTATAACTTTTTAATTAGGGGTATTGTGCAGAAAACGACTTAGCGCACCTTTTTCCGTTTTCAATTTTCTATCCACTGGCCAATTTTCAGAAAGATTTGACACCTAACCCAAACAACCTTCCCTTGTTAATCAAATTACTCTGAAACTGTAAAACTTAAAAGTTTTCAAAAAAAATGCTTCGAATTTGTGCCACTCTTCGGAAAAACGGTTAGCCTTAATTTCTTTTTCTACCTTGTCGGTTATAAATTTATATTTCGTTCTAAATTTTTCTTACGATCAGCATAAATAAAATATTAAAAATATTAAAAAACCTAAATTCAGTTATTGGTTTTTCTAGGAAGCCACGATGAGCACCAGGATTCGACAACGTCAAATGGGGATATTTAGGGCGCTGGTAGTTCAGGTGCGTAAATTTTAGAGCAAATTTGCAGAGATTGTTGAGGAAGTGGAGAGGGCAGGCTAGCAGAGATTGTTGAGGAAGAGGAGAGGGCAGGCTAGCAGAGATTGTGGAGGAAGAGGAGAGGGCAGGCTAGCAGATTGTGGAGGAAGAGGAGAGGGCAGGCTAGCAGATATTGTTGAGGAAGAGGAGGGCAGGCTAGCAGAGATTGTTGAGGAAGAGGAGAGGGCAGGCTAGCAGAGATTGTTGAGGAAGAGGAGAGGGCAGGCTAGCAGAGATTGTGGAGGAAGAGGAGAGGGCAGGCTAGCAGAGATTGTGGAGGAAGAGGAGAGGGCAGGCTAGCAGATATTGTTGAGGAAGAGGAGAGGGCAGGCTAGCAGAGATTGTTGAGGAAGAGGAGAGGGCAGGCTAGCAGAGATTGTTGAGGAAGAGGAGAGGGCAGGCTAGCAGAGATTGTTGAGGAAGAGGAGAGGGCAGGCTGCAGAGATTGTTGAGGAAGAGAGGGCAGGCTAGCAGAGACCATTTATTCTCATTTTCAGACGGTAATCCCTGTCTTCTGCCTCTACATCCCAAGCGGTATCGTCCTCATCTGCCCAATATTCCATCTATCAGTCGATACAACCTTTGTCACGGTGTCATTTGGAGTGTACTGTACCCTGGAACCGCTCGTAATGATATATTTTATCCGCGACTACCGTATCGCAGTCCTCCGGTGGGTACCCATCCCGAAACGCCTAAAAAGTGCCAATAACCATATAAACTCGGAATTTGCCACCCAAGAGGATTTAATCAGGCAGCCGGAATAACAGGTTTTTATGAAACTTACGTTTTGTGCAAAATTTTAATTCAACAATATTGTGGGAAATGGAAAATATTCAAAAGCATTTCTTCAGTCATTGATCAGGTCGAAAATCACCGCCGCCCGTAATTTTTATGTAACACCATTTTCTTAGTGGCAAAATTTTGCAGTAAAAGAGACGCAAATTTGCAAGTTATTTTCCCAGCAATTCATTTTAGAAAAAAGATGAAAAAATATATAGAAAAGCACATTGCAAAAACGACATCAAATATTTAAATTAAAGTATAAATGAAGAAAACGGGCTGAATAATTAATAAAATCAACGGAAGGGGCAATTTTGCGTAAATTAATTTATTTGGGGTGTCTGTGGAATGGAATTTGCCCGAATCATATTTTTTCCTGATTGTACGGAAGCTACCGTCAGATAAATCGAATTTGAAAAGCACTTTTGGTGATCAGTGAATTTGATTAAACTATTAAAAAATTACTATGAAAAGAAATATTTAAGTTTTTCAAACTAGCCACATTTTAAATAGTAGGCCTCCATTTTTCATAGCTAAACAAATCTTGGATGAGTTAATAACATGAAAAGGCCAAGGTTTAAGGATTGTATTTATGAAACAAGCTTTTTAAACTCCCCGAAAATCTAGTTTCTCAAAAATTCTTTGGTTGAAAATCCAGGTTTCCCGCCTTTTTAAGGCCAAATTTGCATATGGGTGTTTGTGATTTCATGTGTATAGTATTGTATTGTACTTTTTTCTCTTGTTGTGCCCCTCCGTCTTTTACCAAGGAATAATTTCAGGTTAAGCCAGCAAAAATCTCAAAAATGCCCGACGCCCATCAGCTAACGAAACGGCTCGGGTTATTTTATATGGTCTTATTAACGCTACAATATTATGCTTGCTTTCATCACAAAACGCTCAATATTTTTGTATCTGATAAAGACGAACGATTTCATTCCCATTCTATCAAAATATTAAAATCTATATAAACCGTTTGACGAAACATTTTTTCGGGGGGGGGGGGGGGGGGGGGGGGGGGGGGGGGGGGAGGGGGGGGGGGGGGGGGGGGGGGGGGGGGGGGGGGGGGGGGGGGGGGGGGGGGGGGGGGGGGGGGGGGGGGGGGGGGGGGGGGGGGGGGGGGGGGGAAAAAAAAAAAAAAAAAAAAAAAAAAAAAAAAAAAAAAAAAAAAAAAAAAAAAAAAAAAAAAAAAAAAAAAAAAAAAAAAAAAAAAAAAAAAAAAAAAAAAAAAAAAAAAAAAAAAAAAAAAAAAAAAAAAAAAAAAAAAAAAAAAAAAAAAAAAAAAAAAAAAAAAAAAAAAAAAAAAAAAAAAAAAAAAAAAAAAAAAAAAAAAAAAAAAAAATCGTGGAACACTGCTTCGTTGAAATACCTGAATCACAGGAAAAGTTGTCGATGAAAAGCTCTATTGACTAAAACATTTTCATTTTACCCACCACTCTACGTCCAAATCACCTCTGCTGACCTGCCGGGGGGGGGGGGTTTTTTTTTTTTTTTTTTTTTTTTTCTCTCTCTCTCTCTCTCTTTCTCGTGAGTTGGTTCATTGCAAATGATATGCAAAACCGGCCATCACCATCCCCATGCCAAAAATGAGAAAAACCACATTTTCTTGTCGTAATTGGTTACGGAAATTTGAGTCTGCGTGCCGTAATTTCCATGAATTTTTGAGTAGAAGTACTGTTTGTTCCTCTCCAAAAATCATCTTATTCCGCAACGCTACGCCATGCCGGACGATAAGGACGGTTCGCAGAAGGATGGGTACGTGATTTATTTGTTGTCGTTTTTACGCGGAAATGCAGATTTTTCAATTCAGATTTTAGGCGGCGGACTTGCAGAGATTATTGAGCGAAGTTTTTGAGAAAGCCCGGCAAAAGGATTTTTTGGCGTTTTAATTTAATTTTGAAATCTCAACGTATTTTCCAAAAAATCAGCTGAATTGAATGATTGATGAAACGGCTTAAGAGTTCCCCAGCCTAACTTTTCAGCCATACGTCCTATTAATGCGCCGAGTATCTCAAAATGTTCGCCATGGTCGAATTACTATAGCCATGTTGTTTCCTTACATCAAAAATTGTTAGAAAAATTTTTATAACAATTATAAGTCTGGGTTTTCTTTAGTTAATTTTTGCTGTTCCAAAGTGAGTTTTCGTATCTCGGCTATCTTTTGACGTACAGAGCTGTCAATAGTACCAAAACGTAGCTCTTTCTCTGGAGAATAAGCCTACAGTACGTCTGAGTCGAAAAAAAGCGGAAAATAAAAATATTTGAGTTTTAGACTCCTAGTACATCGAAGCATAGCGGCTTAATCTTTTCCACTTTCAAAATCTTGTAAAAAATTTTTTAGCAATTTTTGCCGCAAGAAAACAACTTGTTGACAGTAATTCGACCACGGCGAACATTTTGAGATACTCGGCGCATTAAAAGGACGTATGGCTGAAAAGTTAGGGCTGGGGGGGGGGGGGTAAACTGCACTCTAACCGATGAAACACAATTTTTCGAAAATTATTTTCAGCGAGTCGCACCGTGACACCACCATCGAGTTCCACTCGGAGGTATAGGCGGACTCAAGACAGAGAACTGAAACCCATTTTTTTAGAAAACGGACCGCAGCGAGACGAAGCAGCGCGGCGGCGCGAAGCGGGCCGATGACTCTGAGGGCTCGGTGAAGTCGCAAAAATCGCAGAAGTCGGAGAAGTCGGAGAAATCGTCAAAGTCCGTGAAATCGGTGAAGGAGGAGGCGAAAAAGAAGAAAAAGAAGCCGAAGGAAACGAAGGTGCCGATTGAAGCCGAGAAGGGCGGAAAGCAAGCGGTGAGTCACGCTCTCTCTCTCTCAGTCTCGTTCTCTCTCTCTCTCTCTCTCTCGCTCTCTCTCGAACCGAATATTTCAGGAGAAGGACAAGACGGCCGGCGAGCAGAACCTCGTCACGTACATCGGCATCGTCCTCTGTGCCCTCCTTGTTGTCGGTGAGTGTGGCGGGCTAGCAGGGATTCTTGGGGAATTCTTAAATAGTTTATCCCATTTATTAAATTCCAGTGATCATCGTGGCCGCCCTCTACTGGTTCGTCGTCAGGGACTCGCACGAGGAGAAGTAGGTTTTCTTGAAGCACTGGTTCTTGAAAAAAAGTTTAAAGATCCAAGCTAAATTGTTTTCCGTTAATTCATAGCTGGGTAAGCCTGCAGATCCCCCGAGCCGGCCCCCACGTTTGTAACTCGGCTCCCTGTTCATCTACAGGTGTGTAAAGTATACCAGAATGTTCGCCTTGCTCCGGCGAGCATTTTGGTATACTTTACACACCTGTAAACAAACAGGGGGCCGAGTTACGGTGGGGGGTCGGCTGGGGAAGTTATCTGAAGTCTTACTTTGAGTTGGATAAAAAGTTATGTTTCAAAAACTTTCAACCAATTATACTTCTGAATTTACCTGATCGTGTCAGTTTGTTAGTCATAATTTGAGGATGAGCTACCGTGACCGTGAGAAGACGCGCGCCGAGCAGTATCAAGTTCCGGAAGGGGTGGAACTCGGCTACGATGATGGGAAACCACATCCATCCCATATGTCGGTATTTTTAAGGGTTTAGGGTTTTTAAAGGGACATTGAAGTGAAGGGCACAGTTGGAAATAGACGCTTAGTAGTGGGGCCAAAAATGTGGTTTTCATTCGTGGACGAAGCATTCTTTTGTAATTTTCGCAAGCCGCATTTTTGTAGAATCCGGTTCTTTTGCAATGTCGATAACTTTCTCTACTATAAATAGCTGAAGTGCTCCTAAACTGTTTCTATTATTGCTAGGCGCAAAAACTTACCAAATTTTTATTAAAAAAACAAAAATATCGATTTTCGGCCGAACTTTCACTTGAGAAATTAAAAAATTAATTTTTTTTGGCTGTTTTACTAAAATTATTAAAATTAAAATTACTTTTATTAAAAACACTACTTACCATGGCATTATTAAGCATTTCTCGACACAGCAACGGCAGCGAGCATTATTCTCGAAAAATATTTACAAATTTTTAATTATTGATGAAACATTTTTTCGGATTTTTGACAGTCAGTGTTTCAGTACGAGTCCGTATCCTGGCGGGCCCACGATAAACACTACCTGATCGAATTGTTGACCTTAAATCCACGCATTAATGACCCAATCGCGTTTAATTGTGAGCTCTTTTGCACGTGTTTGTCGTGTGTACCCGCGCAAGGAATCGGAATAAAGCATTTTTGTTATTTCTTGAATTTACTTACTTTTAAAGGGCTATTGAAATCAAAAAATTAGCCAATTTTGAGCGCTTTAGCGATTTTGGGGTACTGGACCTTTAGCGGGGGGGGGGGTTTAGCTAGCGGGACGCTAATAATACTAAACGCATTTTGAAAACATTTTTGATCGAAAAATCACCAATTTTCGTAAATTTCACCGATTTTTATGTGCTTTTTATAAATTCAAGCTTTGCAAATGTGATAAAAAGGATTTGAATTCAAAATAACATTTTTAAAACTAGGACAACTAACTAAAAATTAACAAAAAATGCAAAAAGTCGAAATTTTGGTCTAAAACCGATATTTTAAGCTTTTTAAATAAAAGTTTGTAAAGGTTTTACGTTTATGAACATGAAAAAACAGCTTACAATTAGCAGCACTTCGGCTATTTGTCTCCCCCCGATAATGTAAAAGTACCGATACGAGTTTTAAGGTCATTTTTTGTTTGCCCTTTTTTGTTAATTCAAATATTCAAAAAAATTCACGTAATCATATTTGAAACCAGGTTTAAAGGCCCATTGAGGCTTCACTTTACCCAAAATTTAGCCTGGAAGGCGAACGGCTCCCCGGCGGCATTTCCCCTATCCACTACGACTCTTGGATGGCGGTGATGCTGCCAGGATTTGGCACTGACTACTCGAAAGTCCCTGGAGCCCGTGAATACCTCATCCTCGCCCACGTCAATATTACGGTACGGGGGCAGACTAGCAGGGATTCTTGAGGAAACCGCGCTTTTTAGCTGGAAGTCAAAAACGCCGCTGTGACATACATTGAACTGAACGCGGCCGAGGTCAACATCACCGACGCCACACTCTTCCAGACGGGACAACAGTCGGTGGGCAGACTAGCAGTGATTGTTGAGGAAGAGGGGAGGGCAGGCTAGCAGAGATTGTTGAGGAAGAAGAGAGGGCAGGCTAGCAGAGATTGTTGAGGAAGAGCAGAGGGCAGGCTAGCAGAGGTTCTTGAAGAATTTCGGCTGCCTTCTCGCCCCTGAATCACTTCATTCAGCGCCGCTTGACGATCACCACCGGCTCGGGCAACGAGGCGGAGAAGGTCGGCTTCTCCGACGGCAAGCACATCACCCGGGGTCGCTACGTGCTGCAGGTGGGTTACGGTAGCCCAGTTACAGTATCCCATGTTTCAGCTGTTCTACACTGGAATGGTGCAAGAAAGCCTGGCCGGTCTCTACAAGTCCAAGTACAAGTCGCCCGAGGGGAAGGAGATGTGGGTCTTACGGTATTTGAAAATGGGTAAATTGGCGCTTTTCTTAAACTTTTTGAAACAATCCGAAATTGTTTTTGTATTGACAGGGTTCCATAACAAAATATACGAAACATTTTTTTCTGCCCGGACCGGTCGATACCTGAGAAATTTGCAATTTTTTAGAAAAGCTTTTCCGCTTTTTGAAATTTTTTTTCTTCATTAAATTTTAAGAAATTAAATGAATTCAACAATAATCAAATTTCTTTCAAAGTGGCGAAATAGACAAGTTTTGAATATGCTTTCCGATCTTTCAAATGATTTATATATCCATGTAATTTTTTTGTAATTAGAAACGTTTTGGAAAAGGTTCCAGTGATCTTTTCAGTTTTTTTTCTAAATTTGGCTAAATTTTGTTAAAATCACGATTTATAGGTGTTGTGTTGTTCGATCGAATTAGACTCATTAATAGTGTCGTCAAGCCCTTTTATTCCTTGCACAAAGAAACATATAAATTTAGTGGTGCAAAAATTGTGTTTCTTAATTTTTGCTATTTGCCGCAGGGAACTCAATAATCCAAATGCAAAATCATGTGTTTACACAATTAATCAATTAACAAGTTCAAAATACTAATCGAATTTTATAGGACGATTTTAACCGAACAAAATTGCAAATTAAGGTTTTATGAAAAAGAAACATACATTTTTCCGGCAAATAAAAAAAGATAAGTTCAAAACAAATCGAATTTTTGTAACGTATTAGGCTTTTCTATAATTTTTAATAATATTCCGAAGATATTAATTTTACTGCTCTTAATCCGTAATTTCTAGTACGATCGCCACCACTCAAATGGAGGCGACGGACGCGAGGAAGATGGTGCCGTGCTTCGACGAGCCAGCCTATAAAGCGACGTGGACACTTACCGTACTCCATCCCATCGGAACCAATGCCACATCCAATGCTCCTGGCCAAACCCAGTGAGTTTCACGTTTTTCGAATTTAAAAATAATTTTAGAGAAAAAATGTTTCGCGAAAATACCAACAATCGACAGGCTCAAAAACGAATATTCACCGAGGGTTTCCAGTCTTGCTTCAACTCAAAAACAAGGCAAAAACAGGAAAAATTGGGGCAGGCTAGCGGTGATTATTTGAGCACGAACTTTTGGGTGGGCTAGCAGAGATCCATGGGAAAATCGTCCTAAATCGATAGTCTATTTTTATTTTTTGGCGAATTTATATTTAGTTTTTTTAGTAGTTTTTCATTGGTTGGAATCTCTAAAAATATGTGAAAATAAAATTTGAAATTTTTCAAATGTTGACATTTTTTGGTCGTTTTCAGAAATTTTTGACTAAAAAGCCGAATTTCCAGGATTTTACCAATTTCTTATGAGATTTTCGTGTCTAAAAACATCGTAAAATGCTACAGAAATCGTCTAAACAGTCTAAAATTACGGGGGCCGTCGGAAAAAAACCGGAGAAAAATTTGGTTTCCCGCGCAAACCCCTTCCCCCCCCCCCCGCTAACAGCCCAGTACCGGAGTTTCTGCAAACATTAATATAAATCATTGAATGCTATTTAGTAAATTGTAAAACATTACCTGATTACGTAACCTTTTGCAGAAACATCCAATTCCACCGCACAGCATGGAAGATGACCAAGTTTGACGACACGCCCAAGATGTCGACCTATCTGCTCGCCCTGGTCATCCACGACTTCGAGAAGACGACCCGCCAATTCAAGCGCAACGACGGTCACACCATTCCGGTACTGTACAAATGACACCGCTATTACGATGGAACGTCATTAGGTGTCCGTGTACGCTCGGAAGGAAAAGATGGACGCGAAGGAGGGAGAGTACGCCGTCGAGTTTGCCGTCAAATGCCTCGAGTTCTACGAGAAACTCACCGGACACGTCTTCCCGATGGCCAAGGTAGGCTAGCAGAGATTGTTGAGGAAGAGGAGAGGGCAGGCTAGCAGAAACTCTTTGGGAGCAAAGCTTCATTTTTCAGATGGACATGTTCGCGATCCCCGACTTTGCCGCCGGCGCCATGGAGAACTGGGGCCTGGTCACCTACCGCGAGCGGGTCAGTTTTAAAGGGGTGGTGACAGCAACATTTTTTAGGCTGTGCTCCTCCGTGGGATTCATACAGAAGCCGACCGACGTCGTGTCGCCGAGGTGATCGCCCACGAGTTGGCCCATCAGGTAGGTGATCACTCTCCCTCTCTCTCTCTCTCTCTCTCTCTTCTCTCTATAATTTTCTCTCTATTTCCAGTGGTTCGGCAACTTGGTGACGATGGAATGGTGGGACGATCTGTGGCTGAATGAGGGTTTCGCCACGTACACCTCATTCTACGCGATGGGCAAGCTGGACCCCTCGCTTCTGGGTGATGAGTTGTTGGTCGCGGACCAACAGGATATCGCGCTCACCCTGGATGTCAAGGCTTCCGTTAAACCTGTGCATTTCCAGGTGAGAGAGAGAGCGAGAGAGAGAGAGAGAGAGAGAGAGAGAGAGAGAGAGAAAGAACGAGAGAGAGAGAGCGAGAGAGAGCGAGATATTTCAAGAAAAACTCTCAATCTCTCTCTTCATTCTCTCTAAATTTATAAATTTAGTATTTCATCTCCCCCCGATAACAGACCAGTACCCCGGTTTTCCAGGCGGAAACAGCAGTGGATGTGATGGAGGGTTTCGGCACGATCCAGTACAAGAAGGGCGCCTCGCTGGTGCTGATGATTGCCGAGAGCTTCGGTCACGACGTCTTCTGGGAGGCCATCTCGGTCGGTTTCCGGTCCCTTTAAGGCCAAAATGAACCACATTAGCAAAAAGCAAAAACCTTGCCGCCCCGGAGAGTCGAACCAGGGCCTTGTGGGTGGTAAGCGAGAGCTTAACCAATCGGCCACACCGAAATTTTTGCGATACTTTGAGCATCCAAAATTCAGGAAATTAATGCAATTTTTGTGTTTCAGCACTACCTGAACTCGCACAAGTACGGTAACGCGCGCACGGCCGACCTGTGGGCCGCGCTGCAGAAGGTGGCCAAGGAGAAGAACGTGCCGCTGAACGAGCGATACGGACCCGGCGGATTCTCGGCTGCGGCTGAAAAGTGGACACATCAGGTGGGCGGTTACAGGGTTCTTTGGCATTATCGGGGGTGGGGCTTCAAAGAACTTATCTTTTAGTCAAGTTAAACCCAAAAATAAAGTAAATTCAATGTTTTCAAAAAAATTATGAAATGTTTCAAATTTTTTAGATACTTTCAGCTGGAAAGACAGTCCAATGTCCTTTAGCAACTCAGTTAAAACCCTCGGTTGTAGGAAAATCTAAAAATATCGATTTATCGGGTTAATTTTTTAAAAACAAAAGTAAAACGCCTGATATTGATCCAAAAAATCCAAAAAAACCGATTTGCCGGTCCAAAATCACCGATTTTCGACAAAATGCCAAACTTAATAAATGCTTCAAGTTTTCAGGTGTTTTGCAGTTTGAAATCTAGCTCAATTTTTATATCACGAAAATCGTATCACCTTTTTTCTACAAGCTACAAAAAAATTGGCCGACTTTCGACCAAAACCTCGGTTTAGGCAGGCTAGCAAAGACAATTTGCGGAATTTTTCAGATGGGCTTCCCGGTGGTGAACGTGGCGCAAAAGGGGCCGGCTGGAGATGGCATGATGGAATGGACGCTCACCCAGCATCGATACTATCTAGGGAATCCGGAGGAGATGAACAAGCAGTACAACGATTCGATGGACAAGTGAGAGGATTTCTCTCTCCTTCACTCTCTCTCTCTCTCTCTCTCTCTCTCTCTCTCAGTTTCTCTCTACCTCATTCTCTCCCTCTCCATCACTCTCTCTCTCCACCTCGCTCGCTCTCTCTCTCTCTCTCTCTCCCACTTTCTCTCTACAGCACTCTCTCCCTCTCCATCACTCTCTCTTTCCATATCTCTCTCCCTCTCTCTCGCTCTCTCTATCTCTCTCTTCATCTTCATTTTCAGTACATGGTCGATTCCGCTCGTTCAAGTCGACCGCCGCCGGAAGCAACACGAATATTTTGTGCTGGAGGAGGAGCCGAAAACTCGTGGGTCTCAAATGGTCTCTGCTAGCCTGCCCTGTGAAATCTGGGTTCCTAAAACATTTCTGCTAGATAATTTTACAACTTTTTATGCAAGATTATCGAAAATATCGGTTTTTCGAAAAAATTAATTTATGAATATTTATGTAATTTTATATTTAATTATTATTTTTATTTTTATGCAATATGAAAAATTTACAGTGGCTGTGATTGCCGAAGACGGCCCACCGATCGTGAACCACGAGGGCCGTGCTTACGTGCGTGTCAACTATGATGAGGCTGGGTGGAAGGTCATTCTCGCTGGTCACTGGGTATGCGTCTATTAATGCGCTAACTGATGCTCTTTGTGTTCAGAAGGGACTGGAAGAGAGAACCCTCGTGCGAATCATCGACGATATCTATGCCCTGGCCATCACACGGCCGGCCAGCTACAAGGCTGCGCTTCTATTCTTGGACCTCCTCACCGAGAAGGTCAGCGAGAGTGAAAGGGAGAGAGAGCGAGAGAGAGAGAGAGAGATCTGCTGTTTTCAGGAACTCCCGCCCCTCGCCCGCGCCAAGCTCATCAACAACGGCCTGGAGATGCTCAAGCTGAAGAACCCGTCCGTCAAGGTGGGCGGCTAGCCGAGATTCTTAGAGGAATACCACCCCCGCTAACAGCCTAGTACCCGAAATCTTACAAAAAATTATGTTTTGGTCGAAAATCGATTTATGTTGGTAAAACTTCGGAATTCTCAAACTTTTCAAAGGTGTTTTTTGTGGCTTCGAATTGTGCTGATTTTACAAACAAAACAACACAGTTTTATTTGAATTTTAGGAGCGCCTCATGACCAAAATCCCGCTTCCCGCCGCGATGGGCGATCCGACAACTTTTGCCGCGCACTTGACCGAGGTGTCGGACCGCATGGAGGCGGCGCACGAGGACAGCGCCAAGAACCGCGAGCAGTACGGATTTCCGATTTTTAATTCCGAAAATGGTCTCCGCTAGCTTGCGCCAGAGGTCGCGATTCCCAAAGAATCTCTGCTAGCCTGTCCACTCCTCTTCCTCAACAATCTCTGCTAGCCTGCCCTCTCCTCTTCCTCAACAATCTCTGCTAGCCTGCCCTCTCCTCTTCCTCAACAATCTCTGCTAGCCTGCCCTCTCCTCTTCCCTCCTCTTCCTCAACAATCTCTGCTAGCCTGCCCTCTCCTCTTCCACAACAATCTCTGCTAGCATGCCCTCCACCTTTTTCAGCTTGATGGAGCTGGCCGAGTTCGCGGCCGCCTGCCGGCTCTACCCGGACGACTGCGGCAAGGCGTTCAAGTGGGCTTCAAGATTTTTTCTGGACTTAATTTTCCATTTTCAGGGTTGCCTACGAGGAGTTTGTGCACAAGCCCTGCTTCGAGTCGAACAAGGCCGGCTCGAAGATGGCCTCCAGCTGTGCGACGTGGGTGTCACCGTCCCTTTAAAAGTCTCTGCTGGCCCGTCCGCCTACTCAATTACCGTACCCGTTCCAGAACCCCAGCGTACTTCCGAAAAATGGCCTACTGTGAGGCGGTGCGCGCCGCCGCGCCGGGCGACAAGATTGGCGACGAGGTGCTGGAGCTGTACAAGTTGGAGAGTCGGTTTTTGTCATCGTTAAAGTACCGAGAAGTCAGGGCTCTAAAAAAATCGATAATCTTTTTAGCCGACCAGATGGAAAGCAACGACCTGCTGGCGGCGATCACGTGCAGCAACGACTGGACGGCGCTTGAGGCGTAGGTTTGGGGGTCGTGGGCGTGTCAGTTGCGTTGCGTACGCGTCGCGTGTGCGTTGCGCGTTCCACATTCTTTTAAACGCGTTTTAAAGGGATGGTGACACGCCGTGTTTTCAGGCTCCTCGACGGCATCATCGACAAGACGGGGCTGATCCGAGCCCAAGATTCGATCTGGGTGACCCGCGGGATCACGACTAACTATGCCCACGCGGACAAGCTTTTCCCCTATCTGAACACAAGACGGGGTGGACCGAGCAAGAACGTGAGAGAAAACGATAAAGGAGAGACAGAGCGAACGAGAGCTAGGGAGAGAGAGAGAGGAGGAGAGCTAGGGAGGGAGAGAGTGAGAGTGAGAGAGGGAGGGAATCAATTACGCCATTAAATTCCCCTTTCAGCACGGCCACCTCATCGGTGCAGGATGGGCTCGGCGACATTCTGGCCCTTGGCCTTTCCACCATCTCCACGGACGAGGAGCTCGAAGAGGTGGGAGCAAATGGTCTCTGCTAGCCTGCCCCGTGTCCTAAATTTTCTCTGCTAGTTTGCCTATCCTTAAAAATCCTGGTTCTTTGGCATTATCGGGGGGGCTTTTTCTGATACAAATAAACAGAGGATTCATGAGTTCTTACGATATGTATATTTCATTTACGCGAAAACAGCCACATTCTGATTAAAAAATCATAGATTTTTTGGAAAAAATTTAAAACATAAATTTTTTAAATGGAAACACTTGAAAACTGCCGATGATTACTAAAAACACGACGAAATGAATTTCTTGACGCACTGGTAAAATCCCCCCCCCCCCCGATAATGCAAAAGGTCCCAAATCTCGGGGGTTCAATCCTTTTCCCTAAATTTTCCATTTTCACTGTTGGCTTTTCATAAATCGTCATATTTTCCCCGCGCAATTCCCAAATGTTCTCTGCTAGCTTGCTCAACCGAAAATTCTGCTTTTTTTAGGCGAAAAAACTGCAAGAGTCGGCCCCCGCGGAGAACAAGCGCCTGAAGAATGCGGGCGCGTGGAAGGCGGCCTTCGAGGATGCCTGGATCCGCAACCAAGCACAGTCATTCGAGGTAGGCCAGGCCACGCCCACTTTTCCTTGCCTTCAATGGGCCTTTAAGCGATTGATTCTGATGGATTTAGAGGATTTATTGCTCTTTTTTCAGGATCTCCAACTGGTTGACGCCTACGTCGCTCTCGAGATGGCCGCCTAGGCTTTGGTGGGAGAGAGAGAGAGTGAGAGAGCGAGAGAGCGAAAGAGAGCGAGAGAGAGACTGTGAGAGAGATAGAGAGGGCGAGAGAGCTAGAGAGAGAGAGCGAGCGATAGCGGGAGGTGAAAGAGAGCGAGAGGGAGAGTAAGAGCAAGAGAGAGAGAGAGAGAGAGAGAGAGAGAGAGAGAGAGAGAGAGCGAGGATTCTCAAAAAATGCAATTTTCCAGCCGATCTCGACTCCCCGAGCCCTTCATCGACATCTGAACTGCTCGAACTCGTCGCCACCATCTGTCGACAACGAAACGATACCATCTACCGTACCTCCCCTTCCCGAAGCCCCGCCCCTTTTCTGTATTTCTCTGCCCTCTCATCTGTTTCCGCTTTCCTTCCATTTCGTTTTTGCCTGCCGGGCCCTGCCGATCGCCTTCCTTTCCTTTCTTTTTCCTTCCTGTCTTTTGCTTCATTTTGGGGAATAAATGCTTTGTATGGGCAATTTGATTTTGAGGTTTCAAATTAAATATTAACGAAATTCGAGAAGTTTATTATTATCACATTATTACTTGAAAAATAGCGCAAAAAATTAGCTAAATTTACATAGTTCCTCGGCGCAGCAGGCCCACCGTATTCGCTGGCCGTTTTGGGTGCCGTTTTGCGAGCCGATTTCCTAAAAAAAAATGCAAAATACGAATGCCTAAAAATGGAAACTTGAGTAGAACCACATTTAGAGTAGATTAATACCATTACACTCAGAAAAAATAAGATTAAATTCAACGTCTGTCAAAAATCGATTTTTCAAATCAAAATGTTTCAAACTACAAGCCTTGAATGGAATACCACCAATATTGCCGCTGGAAATGGGCCATGTTGTGAAACATATAGTCCAAAAATTACAGCAAAATCGATTCAAAAGAACCGATTAAAAGGTCTGTAAAGCTATTTATCAAAAATTTTATAAAAAACAGGAACTGATAGTAAAAACACCCAGCTTCAATCCGAATTTGCCAAGATGTGAAACATACGTTAAAAAAATGTAGATTTTGATCTCTTAATTTATGATTGCAAAAACAGCTAATTATAAAAAAGGTAAGCAAAATACATCATAACGAAAATTATTAAATTTAATCGATTTATTTAATCGATCGGTACTGTTCTATTTTGCGGGGGGGGGATTGTTGTTCTATTCCATTTTTTATGGTTCTTTTAGTAGAAATTGTCATGAAACCCGCAAAAGGCTATGCAGTATCACCCATTTTGCCGCTGTAAATTTGCCAAACCGTGAAACATACAGTTAAAGGATTTGTACAGCAAAATTAATCTGTGCAAGGGGATAAAGTAAGAATCAATTAAATGGCCTTTAGAGCCAGTTTGAGAGATTTTTGGAAATAACGAAAAGCATAGTAATGACGCCCATTTCCAATCGCTATTTACCGATCTTTGAAACATACACTCAATAATTGAATTTTGAGGCCGTAATTTCTCAAAGCAAAAATTTAGTAATTTTTAATTGGTTTTTGTAATTTAAAGCTCGTAAAAATGCAACATCCATCAACGATTGAAACAACAATTTCCAAAAAAAATGTTTCGAGCCTTCATGATTTCCGCGATGCCAAAGGGACACTAATTAGTCTTTTTTTGTGGATTAATTAATTGCCGATTAATTACAGAGATTAATTTAGATTAATTAGTTAATCAATAAATTGTATGAATTACAGTATGCCCGAACCGACCGTGCAATCATTCAGCGTCCGCGCCGTCTTCTCATCGGGCCCAAAAATGCTCTTATCCCCGCAGCCGCAGCCGTGCACTTGGAATTTCATGAAACGGCCGCTGGAAATTATTTAACTAGCAGATTTGTTGAAATATCGTCATTTAAGGGGACAAGGAAGGTCAATCTTAGCAAGTGACATGGAAAATATGCAATTTTGGTTGAAAATCTGTTATTGATGCTTGAAACACCCATTTTTTTGTGAATTTCAAGTAAAAATCGTGAAGGTTTACGTTTTCCGAAGGTAAAAATAAACTTACGAACGCTTCCCCTCATTTTCGTGGAAAAATGGAATCCAAAAAAAAATCGTGCCCCCTCCCCCCGATAACGCGAAAGCACCAGAAAGAAAGCATTAAAATTCAGGCTAAAAAGATTAGGAGAATCGTGAATCAAAGGTATAGTAGAAATATAACACGCTTTGTCACTACCTCAGATTTCGAAACATTTTTTTATTTTTTTTTGGAGCAAAAGCCGGAAAACGCAGTTTTTTCTCGACAATGTTCAAATCTGCCTTGCCGGCTCCTTTAAAATTTTGATTATAAACGTTACCTATGGCGTAGCGTTGCGCAGAATTCACAGTTGTTGTTGCACTCGACGTCGGATAGCTGAAATTCAAAATGAACGCGAAAAATTAAAAAAATCCGGATAAGATACTTGGTTTTCGATTTATGTTTAGGTTGATTTAATATATTAAAATTATAATTATTATAAATATAAAATTTGGCGATTATATCCTCGATTATAAGGCGTGAGCGTCAATGCACATCTGATTAAACACAAATCATTTTATTTTTGCTAAATCATTTTCGAAACATGGAAATTCTCAAATTTTAGTTTAACGAAAATTCGTTTTCGACCATTTTTACATTTTTAAACGATCTTACCTCTCCCAGAATTTCACCACTCGCATCGAAATTCGTCTTGCATACGGTAGCCCAGGCTACGGTAAGAAGCGCGAGGTATGGGAAATACGATTGCAATAGATTCATTTTCTGGTGATTTCAAGTTTTTAGAAAAACGCGATCCAAAGCTAATGCACCTTTTTGGGTTTTATACCACACTCAAAATCGTGTGTTTGCCCAGAAAATGGAGGGGAAATGCGGGGTTTTATTAGGGTAGGTGAAAGTCAATAATGCACCCTAAAACATGACCCCCAGAGGGACTTATGGTAGAAAGTTAGCAAATATGGTGGTGGTCTTCAAAAATTTAGGTTGCAGAAATCTATGGAATATCTCTCCTCTCTCCTCTCTCGCTGTCTCTCTCGATGTCTCTCTCTCTCTCCGTCTCTCTCCGTCTCTCTCCGTCTCTCTCCGTCTCTCTCCGTCTCTCTCTCACTATCTCTTTCTCTATCTCTCTTTCTCTCGCTCTCACTCTCTGTGTCTCTCTCACTCTCTGTGTCTATCTCACTCTCTCAATCTCGCTCTCATTCTCACTCACTCTCTCTATCTCTATCTCCCTCTCTCTATCTCTCTCTCTTCCTCGCGTCCTAGCGTCTTTGAAAGACATGTTTCATCAAATTTTAAAATGCATGAAAAATGCTAAAACACTACTTATTTGCCGGTTGATTTGAGCGCCACGATATTCAGTGGGAAACACAACAAACAATAATTAGCTGAATTGTTAATTTACATGCAAAATTAGCACGGCCGACATTCCGATTTGCATCTATATCTCGGGTTAAATCGCGTTTCGGCGCCCATCCCTGCACCATTATTTCTATTTGAATTCTCTCCTTACTGCTTTTACTTTTCATTAGAAACTCGTCAGTGTCTTCATCATGGGTGAGGTTTTACCATTTTTGCTTTTTTAAGATTTATGTAAATGTAAAAATAAATGAAATTGAAGTAAAAATAGAAATTAAAGTAAAAGTTATCAGTAAGTTATTTTTTATTAAGTTTTTCAGGTAGCAGACTCCAAAAATTTTTGATATTAAGTAATTTTTGCAACATATTTTTTTTGAACAATCGTTTGTTTTACGGTTTTAGAAAATTTTTAAAATAAATTCAACTAATACCGTTAAACTGATCAGAAATAGCGTAGTTTAGAGTGATTTAAGGCGGTTTTAAAATATTTGCATTTAGTTTAAAAACTTAGATGCAAAAAATTAGCCCCCCCCCACTAACAGTACAGTACCAAAAATGTTATGAAAGGGAATGCGCTAATAAGAACGAAGAATCTGAAATTATCGAAAATGGACATTACAGAAAATTACTGAAACATACTTTTTTTGCAGCAGATCAGAGCAAGCGCCGCAAGAAGACGGCGAAAAAGAAGCTGTCGACGAACGGCGGGCAGACGGTGGCGACGGTAGCTGTGGCATCCTGCGAACCCGTCATCTCGAGGAGGGTCAAGAAGAAGAAGAAGGTCAACAACGAGAGCGGCGAGGGCGGAAGCCCCGATGCGCCTGGGATGTCCGTCCGGGGAAGGCCCAAGAAGAAGCTCGCGGTACGGCTTTGCGAGAAGTTGAAGCAGTTCACCCATTTTGGGGTGCTGTGCTGTTAGCGGGGGGCTTTAGCCAGGGGTGGAGTTGTGTCATCAGTTTTGATAAATGGATAGTGATTCGAGCTGCTCAAGCAGTTCAAAGGGTGCCCGGGCTCAGCACGCTGCGGTTTTTCGGGATGTTCAAGCAGTTCAACAGTTGCGGGGTGCTGGGCTGTTAGCGAGGGGGGATTCTGGCGGGTCGTTGACGACGTCAGGCAAATTGCTAAATTCAAACCATGCGATGTCTGCAAGCGGTTCAAGCCAAGCTCGTGGCTCTTAATTAAAAGCAACCGACTGTTTTCTCGCAGTTAAGGCTTTTTTAGGTTCTAAGCTGGTAGCGGGGGGGAATGCTTGAGCTACCTCAAGGAAACAACAGTATAAAATCAATTCAAGCTGTTTAAGCAGTTCAACCCCCTTTTTGGGATTAACGGGAGGGACCATATTTTATGGGGGTTTTCTCAAATTCTTGCAGCTATTTTACGTTTATCTTCTCCAAAAGTTGAAACACCTTTTTTCAGGCGAAGGCGAAACCGCCCGAGGAAGAGCTCGACTTCTTGCCCGACCACTGGCGGGTAATACGGTTTTCTATATTTTCACGTGTAAAAATTATGTTTCATTAAAACCTCATTCTGAGAAAACCCAAAAGTCTGAATTACCGCTTTCTCCCCATGTGGAAATCCGACAAGTTTGCTTTTAAAATAAAGACATCACTTTTCGAGCAATTCCAATTTTTTAAACGTTTGTAAGTTAGTTTACGATACGATTTATTACGAATACGTCGACACGTCAAAAAAGTTAGGTTTCATCAAAATCTCAATCTTCGAAAACCGACATGGGCCGGATTGAAGTTTCTTTCCGTGCTAAAGCTCTAAAAATCTACGCCTAAAATCGAAAGATATAATTTTGCTAGCATTCCAATTTTTAAAATTTTTCGAAAGGTTGGATATATATTTATCTAAATTTTGCAAAAAAAGCTATTAAAATACTCAGGATCATCATCACGTTGTTAGGCTTTCTGGTCGTATTGAGAACATTCTCCCCCGATAATTAATAGTTTTTTCTTCTTAGAATCTCGTTTTTCATATATAAATAGTGCCAGTCTTTTTATAAACTGTTTTTTACTATTCATAAACGTGAAAACTTTCCAAATTTTTCCTCAAAAACATCAAAATATCGGTTTTTTGAGCAAAAAAAGGTGAATTTTGACGAAATTTTCTAAATTTTCTAAAATTTTTTATGTTTTAAAATTGATTGTCTGGTTTACATATATGGCTACGGTTTACTTTACCCCCCCCAGCCGGAAGTTTTTGGCTATAACTTTTTTATTTTACATTATTGTAGGCTCAAATTAAAACCTTTAGTATATTTTTCGACGCTCTATCGAATGGCGTTGCGAAAATCCCGACAAAATAAGCGGAAATACCGACAACTTTGAGGCCCTTCGGCTGTGGGGGTAAGAAACTCTTACCACATATATATTACCAGGCTTTTCTAGACCTGTATAATAAGTTTCGCTTATAAAGCACGCGCTTCAGAAGGCGACGATCGACTCGGCGGCCGAGCGTGAGATGGACGCGTTCGTGGCGTTCTACGCGCAGCAGGGCGTGCAGGGGTTGCGCAGCGAGTTCGCCCAGTGCAAATCATACGTGCCACCATGCTTCGAATATCCCACATTCACCGCCACCAAGGAACGCAATCGGTTAGTTAGCCATACTCGACGAACCAGCAACCAAATTACCGAGGTACTTTGAAATGAAAATGTTTCAAATATGAAACATGCTTTTTTCCCCACTAACGGTGGAGGAAGTTTTTAACAGGGAGGGGGTAAACACATTTTTCTCTGTAATCCGGTACAGCCTTGTAACAACATGTATCTATAGCAGTTTTATGTTAGTTTTAAGACATAGAAAGCGATAACCGCCGCAGGCCAAAAAAACTTAGGAAAAGGCGTTAGAAACGCTCAAATTCATGTAAAAACATCACAGAAAAGGCGCCACAGGAAAAGTTTATATGCACAGTTGACGCACTAATGAAAACAGCGCCGCAGGCAGGCAAATTTTTGGAAACATAGGCTTCATAGAAGTAAAAACCGTCTTAAAAACAGTAATGAACAGCCCCCGCAGGCAGAAAAATTTTTTTATTGAAAAATTTATTAAAAAAATAGTGCTCGTTTGCAGATACGAAGACGTGGTGTGCCTGGAGTCGACCCGTGTCAAGCTCACCCTGCAAGTACCACCTGAATGTACGTAGCAGGTTCATAGTGGTTCGCGTCTAAACAAATTGCTTAAACAAAAGTATTAATCGGCAGACGATAGTTGAGGCCAATAATCTACAATGTAATCAAAAAAATAATATCACAAAAAGTTAATTAATGATTTCCATCGGCAGGCGGCTACATCCACGCGAACACGGTGAAGATGGAGGGCCAGGAGAAGACGTTCATCGCATGCCAGGTTCATTTTAAATTGATACCACAAATATTCCAAGTCAGGGCCCTCTGGAGCAGACGATCGGCGACCATTGGCGCATGGTGCACCAGGAGGGGGTTACGGTAATCGCCGCGCTTTGTCAGGTACCGTGAGAAGTACCGAAATACCGTTTTACTTAGTCTAAGCCTAGCTTCCGAAGCCTAAGCTAAGCCTGAGCAAAATTTGAAGTCGACTTATCTTTTCGTAAGAGTGTTCTGCAGAAATCAGAGATAGCGGGCTTGAAAAAGCAGAAAACTGGCTACAAAGTCCAATTAAAAGCCGAAGTAAGCCTAAGCTAAGCTTCCGAAGCCTAAGCTAAGCCTAAGCAAAATTTGAAGTCGACTTACGGTGCGCATTTTCGCAGACTCAATAAACTCTGCAGCTAGAATTTTCAGTTTCTCGAGGCGGGCAAGATCAAGTGTTCGCAGTACTGGCCGATGAAGGTCGACGAGTTTGTCAACTACGGGCGGATGGCCGTCAACACCAAGAAGGTCGAGATTTTAGTTTTTTAAAGGAATCCAAATTTGTTTCTCGCCTATTTGTTAACAATAAAAGGCCTGAATTTACAGTGTTTTTAGTGGTTCTTAAATTTAAAAAATAGAAATATTGCTGCTCTCCCTGTCTCTCTCTCTCTCTCTCTCTCTCTCTACCTTCGAAAATGCGCTCTTTTCCAGGTCACCCAGGACAAGCTCGGTTTCGACGTGTACACGGTGGAAGCGTTGCCGGAGGGATGCTCGAATTCGCAGATTGTCAAGGTATTTTATTTATTTGTTTATTTCAACGCCCTTAATTTACAAATTCTACCGTACCCCTCACTTTCCAGCTGATCCACATGACATCGTGGCCGGATCGTGGCGTCCCAGCGCAGCCCAGCGTCCTCCTCGGTCTCCTCAAGCTCATCCACTTTAACGCGGTGAGCACGAGTTAAAAGTTTACCAAAATATAAAACGTGCATTTTTTAAATTCAACTAATTAGGCAGAATGCAATGAATTGCAAACCTTAGCCGAAAAAATATAAGTTTCAAAAAGACTTTAGTCAAACCTGTTTCTGCCGATTGTACTTACAAATTTATTTTGCAGCATTTAGCGGTCGTATTTCTTATACTTTGAATTATATTCTCCTTATTATTTTTGATTTATAGAATCAACATTTATGATCAAAATCAAGATTTATAAGATCAAGAAAATTTATAAGCGTGCGAAGAACAAATTCAGCAGAAGCAAAAAATGTCGCTTGACTTTTTGTTGAAACACACATTTTTTTCAGCAAGGCACAATCGTGGTGCACTGCTCGGCGGGGATCGGCCGCACGGGGACGGTCATCGCCGTCGACTGCATCGTGTCGAGGCTGTTAAAGGGGAAGGAGGCCCGGGTACGGTAGTTTAAAGGGGCCAGGAAGCGGCGCAATTTTCGGTTTTTTGAAAGGGCGACGCCAGCTAGATTTTGGCAATAAAGTCAACAGCGCAATTTTGTGACACAATCCTTTAAAAATAGCGCTTAATATTGGCCTCCTTCAGTGAAACGTATTTTTAAAGGGACAGTGACAAGGGTTGTTTTTTCTTGTTTCTGTTGCCCGTCGCTTTAAAATGCCGGCAGCGATTTTTTGGGAATACTGCGTAATTTCGGAAATGATTTTTTATTTTTTAAGATACGTTGAAACTATTTAGCTAAATTTTTACAAAATTGTATTTATAGCAATTAATACGTTGAGTATAAATTTTAAATTTAAGCTCAGAAAAATGAATTATTGTAATTTTTAAAAAACGGAAGATTTCAGTTACTCGACGTGTTCAAAGAGTTGCGAAACGCGCGTGCCTCGTCCATCCAAACCGAGTCGCAGTACGTCTTCATCGTCCAGGTCGTCTTCGAGTTTATCCAGGTCAGCCCAACAATACCTAACCAACACAAAAACCTCTAGTTTGACTGAAAATCCCGGAAATCAGGGATACTGAAAATTTTATGAAACATGTTTTTGGCTAAAAAGTTTAGTTTCTTTGGTTTCTCAATTCGTTATTTACATTATTACGGTACCTATCCCTATCGAAACAAATTAAGCAGGGGGAAAATTGCGATGATTCGAAATTCTATGAAGCATTTTTGGCTGATTTTTTCGATGCTCCATGGGTTGTTCCTGGCACTGTACATTTTTACATTTTTCAATACTCGACCTTCACCAAATTAGAATAACAAAAAATTGCAGTAACTGAATATTTTATGAAACACATTTTACGCACAAAAAAAATCTGTTTTTATTGCTTTTTTTCAGGCGCGAACCGGCGACCGCCACTCCTCAGCCATCAAACGATTCAACGAGGATGCCAAGATGATGTGAAAGCCAATCCCCCTCCCATATTATACCCTTTATTTGGAAATAAATTCTTCTTACTTTGCCCTATTGCATTTTATTACTCTATTTTTCAACATACAGGGTGTCCCATAAAAAAGCACCCCTCCGGCATTTCGCCGTATTACATCCGATTGGTCCCAAATTTGGACCAGAGGTGTATCAGACCCTAAATAACCACAATCCTGAGTTATGGCCCGCCAGCTACTGTAATCTTCGGGATACAACAAAAAAAAGCTTTATTATCCGTTTTTCATATGGTTTTCGTCAGAATCGACCCTTCGAATATTCAGTGAAAATGAAGCGGCAAGCGTTCTTTACCCCTAGAAATTTTTTCCTGATAAAAATTAATCAAATAACCGTTGATTACAACAATTTTTGTAACGCAAAGTCACCCCCGATATTAAGCGAAATTAGGGATTCGCAGCCGGAAGTTTATGCAAATCGATGCAAAGTCCAAAAAGATAGCCGAACAAACTGTTAAGAACCGCGTAAAAAACAGTATTTTGGCGATAACTCGAAAACCACTGTAGCGATCGGGCTATAATTCAGGATTGTGGTTATTTAGGGTCTGGTACACCTCCAGTCCAATTTTGAGACTGTTGGGATGTAATACGGCGAATGCGGAGGTCTTTGGGACACCTATTATTCCAAATTCATACTTTTACTTCATCAGTGTACAGCTTTTGCGCGATTTGAAAAAATGTGTTTTGTTGCAAGCTTAGGGTCGTGCGATAAAGATTTCGTTAATGCTGGTGCGAACTTTTCTTATACTTCTTTCGTTTCTAAAATTTTTAATATCTTTTTGCTACTTGATTTTCGATTATAACTTTTTTCAAAATAACTTAATGTGTTTTATTTCTTGCTTGCTTTTGTGCAATAAAAATATTCCATTAATGCGTCTTCGGAACGAGTTTGCTGTTTTTACTACTCTTTTGATTCCAAAAATTTTTAATTATGATTTTTTCACTTTTTGATTTTCGACTATAACTTTCTTAATGTTGTCATGTTAATTTTATCTTTTGCCTTTTCTGGAAACTAAACTAAAGATACTTTCAGAAATGTAGAAATCTTAATTTTTTGCAAAACGTGTTTCACGAAATCACATTGACCGGAACACGGCGGAACAGCCCCTCGTCGACGATTTCATCTCTAATAAAACTAACGTTGTTCGGCGCATCCGTCATTTTAACCATTCCAACTCGATACAAAAAGCTTGTTTCCTAAAATAATTTATTCATCTTAAAGGGATGCCGACGGCATAGGCAATCGATTACGCGCGGAAAAGAAAATGTCTGCGCTCTCCTGGGCGCGCTCTCCCTGTTGGCTACTTGCCAATTTGTTGATGAGGGGGGATCGACACATGCCGTCGGCAGCCCTTTAAACCACTTTTCGAAAGCGCATCGAACCTTATATGTAAAATTAAAAAATTGGCTTAAATTTAATTAAGACTAAAAAATTATTTGTTTCACTATATTTGGCAGGCGGAAGCCTGAATTGAACGCCAATCATGTTAAATTGGTTAGTAAAATTAATCGGCTACGGTTTACTTTACCCCAGCCGGGAAAGTTTTTGGCTATAACTTTTTATTTTCTTATTGTGGCTCAAATTAAAACTCTTAGTATATTTTCGACGTTTATCGAATGGCGTTGCGAAAATCCCGATAAAATAAGCGAATACCGACAACTTTGAGACCCTTCGGCTGGGGGGGTAAAGTAAACTCTTACCAATTAATTTGCTTTTTCTTGCTTTTAATCTATACCAGGGTTGAAAAGCCGCTTCGCGACTTTTCAACCCTGTCCCCGTCTCATCCCATGATATACTTCACTTTGCATAATTCTCGCGATTCGATGAAAAAAATGAAAAACGCTACCCCTCTCCCCTTATATAGGCTACCGTGACTTCCGGTCTATGCTAATTGTTTCCTAACAAAGAGGGTGCTCGGTTTTTCAACAAAAACTTAATTTTAACGTCGAAAACAACTTAATTTTGAAGATTTTATTAGTGTGCAGTCACCCCAAGGTCATTACGCACCCAATGAGGTATAAAACATACCCCTAAGTACTTCCCCTCTTGAGATACTACTGGAACACGGTGACGGAAGTTGCATGCAAAGTGGCACGGACACACACACACACACAGACACAACACATGTTCCAACTTTTATCGGTATTTCTGTGCATGTTTCCCACACAATTCGAGACGCTTTATTTTTCCTAGCTATTTTGAATTCTAATTGTCTAATAGTACGATTTTTTTTAAATCTCGGGGTACAGTTGGCGTTTTCTAAAATTTGACCACCACGAAAACGTTGGAATTCCGGGGCTGTACAAATAGCGAATCGGCTGTTTTTTTTGGTGGATGTTGACTCATTTCGATACCCAATACTTTCACTGTACGTCGTGATGTTTGCTCGCCGGAAATCGGGGTTATTCGCAGGGCCGTTTTTAGGGGTTTTAAAGGACCTGGTAACGCTTGAATTTGGTGGGCTTTTTCATCAAGGTTAAATTTTCTATTATTAGGACAAGGTACGACTTTTAACTGTATTCATGGACAATGTATTCCCAAATCCAAAAACTTGCAACATTTTATGAAAAATACAAAAGTATCGATATTTTTCCATCCAAATTTCGATTTTATATTAAAAAAATTTAGCGTCTTTTGACTGTTTTTTTATTATTCGGAAATACAAAAACTTACAATCTTTTTTAATACTATTTACATATCCTACCTTATATAATTTGGTCGCGTATCTTTGTGTGTGTCCGGCGCCCGGGAGGGTTACTTTGCATAATTCCAAAAATACAAATTTCCTCATTCTTGCAAGTTGCACGCGCGGGTGTGGTCGGATGAAGGGAGGGGGTCCGAAGGACCCAAGCTATCGGAAAGTCAAATTCTCTGCAAGGCCGCATTCCAGCGCCCAAGGCCCGCGAAGCGGGTTTTGGGCGCTGGTTTAATATAAACTTGAACCTATCGAAAGAGCGCAGAGGCTGATTAAATGTTATTAGCTACGCTGAGATACAAAGTTTTGCGAAACATTTTTTCTCTTATTAAAGAAAGAAATGACCTTTTTTAAATGGGCTTCCTAGAAGTTTTTACACGATTCTTGAACGTATTAAATCCTTATCTAGTTATTTAATTTAATGAGCTTAAGAAAACATTTTTATTTGCTGAAATTTGAGCGTATATAAAAATGTTTCAAAATTTCGTAACGCGAGGGCATTGTCAGCTTCTAGAATTTGGCGTCCTGATATACTAGAATTATCTGCCTTTTCTAGGAGTGTTTGCATGCTTTTTCATAAAAAAAAATGTCTATACCGTATAGACTAGAGAAATAGAAAATTCAGATCCAATTGCAAATCCTACTATATATAAAAAAATAGTGTCTGTGTGTGTGTGTGTTTGTGTGTGTGTGCCACTTTGCATCCACTTCCGTCTGTCTGTCCGGGGGATATCTCGATAGGGGATGAAGTTCGGTATGTTTGATACGTCATTAGGTGCGCAATGGTCTTGAGATGACTGCACACATCTCAAATTTTACAAAATCAACCATTTTCGACATTAAATTTAAGTTTTTGTAAAAGCTCCTTTGTTAGGAAATAATTAGCATAGACCGGAAGTGGTGATTCGGCTATATAAAGGCACAGAAGAAGTTGTTTTTCATTGTTTGTCATCTGAATTCAGGACAATTATGTAAAGTGAAGGATAAAATGGGGTTAGACGGGGCCAGGGTTGAAAAGTCATGAAGCGGCTTTTCAACCCTGGTTTTATTTTTAATTGAATTACAGCCCCATTTCAACAAAATAAACAATGTTTTGAAGATTAGTAAGAACGTATTAACTATGTTTCCAGATAATTCCATTTATATATATTAAGATAACTTTAACTAATTATAAAAATTAATATAAATCTGATCAAAAATACGAAAAATATCGATATTTTTAACCAAGTTTTCGGATTTTCAAAATTTTTGTAAAATAGTTTAGACGGCTTTTCCAGTTTTGATTATTTAGTCTTCTGAATTTGTTCGAAAAAAAAGTTTCGAAATTTTATGAATCGTGGGCGTTTTAATTTTTGCCAAATTTAACAGAAGATCGCCCGATCGGTGATCTATTCGCTCGTCCCACGTTGCCGGGTCAAAATATAGAAAACGCGGAGAACGGGCAGGCTTTGTCAGCGCATTTTTAGATCAAAATATTTGCGACACGACACACACCAAAAGCCATAACATATGGTTTTCAGGCTCAGAACGGGGCAGGATTTCCCCTATATTTGGTCAGATCTCCGGACCGACCCGTCGGACTGGGCAAATTTTGAAACAGCTTGGGTATATAAATTGGATTTATGGGGGTATAAAAGTAGGAATGGGTATATTTTTATCAACCCTATTTTTGTTGCTTAAACATGTTTTAGTTAAATGACATAAACAATTTTTCAATGTTTTCTTTAGTATTTATTTAATTCCTTGTAAAAAATGCAAAAGTTCAAAATTTTTCCAAGGTTTAAAAATGTTTCAGTTAAATAGCATAAGCAAAGCTTTGGATAACTTTCCAGTGGGTCCTCATAAAGTTCCTGTAAATTTCTTCCTAACCAAATCGGCAAAAAGTGTGTTGCACCAATGCAGTTCATAAAATTGTAAGGTTTCTTGTTAATGAGACCTTCAAACCTCCGACATTTAAAATTCTAGCCACTTGTCAATTTTAACTAAATGATTGTTTATCGAATTTTAACTGGATTAATGAATTGTTTATGGCAAATATTGATTTTCAAAAATATCATTTGCTAAATGGGAAAAAATCGAAATCGAAAGGTTTTTGGCATTAATGTTTTGAACCGACAACTTTCCAACAGAAAATTGTGTTTTAGTTTTTTATCGGATAAACACGACCAAATTATTTTTAATTCCAGGACGCGGTAGAGTAGAATACCAATTTTTGCTAGATGCTTTTCCTAAAAAATTAGCCAAACTCAATAAACTATAAAATCAAGGAGACAGGGAACCGGTTACTAGAAAGTGTTTCATCGCCGTATTGAGCTAAATAAATCTTGACCGGGAGTCGTCCTACAGATAAATAAAAAATGATTTTCCGGCTGATGGTAGTGGACATTTCCGACATCATTTTCTTGCTCCTAAAAACTTAAAAATCATAAAATCCATCAAACCTTTTTAAAATCCATAATCTTACCGCCTTGCCCGTCCCTTTAAGCTGGTTCCGGATGGGTTCCATAAAAATTTACAAAGATGTTTCGCTTTTTTGTGTAGAATGAACTGTCAAATTCTTCGACAATTGCTCGCAAGTATTCTCATGATAATCCAATACAAATTTAATTCAGTAGATGACTACCAAATTTTAATTTATATAAATCGCGCTAAATACAAAATAATTTCAGATTATTTCCTGGGAGTACTGTAGACGATTTAATTACCTACAGAGGATATTAAAGCACGCCGCTTCTAAAAGTTATTTTTGAAAAAATGTTTCTAATTTTTTGAGGATGTACTGGTTGAATAAACTGCAATTAAGATCTCATCCTCCCTTAAATATCTTTAAATGAGCGAAAAAGTCGTCAAAAACAATATAAAATCTAGTTCATCGGTTTATTAAAGTTATTAGTGCTTAAATACTATAGAAATCTTATGAAACTCTCGTTTTTCCGTTTATTCCTGTTCTGACCAATTATTTGTTCGCGCAGTGTGGGCCGAATTTTTGCAGATGAGTCACTGTAGACTGGACGAGTTCAAATGACGAGTGGCGAGAGAGAGACAGAAAGAGATAGAGAAAGAGAGAGGGAGAGAGAGAAAGAGAGAGAGACACCCAGACAGTTAGCCTGGTTGGCCAAACGGAGTGCTGGACGCACAGTTTATAGCACCCCCAATTGCCCCCGTTTGCTCGCACAACAATCACACGAAAAAAGGGAATCATCATCATCATTTGACCGGTTTATTGCTCTCTTTTTTAGGTCGGGTGATTTGGTGCTGTCACCGTCCCTTTAAAACATATTTAAAAAAACAAAATTTAGTTCTCTATTCTCTCGCTCCCACTCTCTCTTGCTCTTTCCTCTCTCTCCCCCTCTCTCTCTCTCCCACTCTCTCTTGCTCTCTCTTCCCTCTCTCTCCTCTCTCCCTCTCTCTCTCCTCCCTCCCTCTCTCTCTCTCTCTCTAAAATTTTAGATCTTTTCTAGGAGAAAAATTTCTCGATTCACCCGATGATTTTACGCGCGCGGTCAGCTAGTAATGTCACGTTCCCTTTAGGACGCCGAATTATTCCATCGCTATTTTTGAAGTTATTCTTTAAAGTAGATATTTGGTTTCCCGGAATGCGCTAAAACTAACCAGGCACAGCTCCTACAAATTTGCAACATTTTTTCGCGTTGAGTGCAACCTAACCGGAAAACCATACTTGTCAAAATTTTCGAAAAGTGTTGTTTTAAAGGAACAATTACCGGTAGAATAGGCATTGTTAATTCATGGTGCTCGTAGTTTATCGATCCATAATTTTTTCCTGGTTCAAATAAAATGTTACATGAAGGTGTTGCTTGAAAAGCTTTCAGAAACATTCACTGTGCAAAGCCTAGCCAATCGAATTCAACTATTTGATCTTCTACTGAAATACCCGTTTTTAAAAATCATTAAATTGAAATTCTTCAAATACAATTTTTCAATAATTTGAAATTCATAGCATTAACCTATTATAAACTCACTGGTTTTATTATCCAGCCAAGTTTTGATTAGAATGCGGATCATTTAGATTATTTAGGGTAATTTAGTCTCTTTGAAAATAAATTTTATTCTATTTCCGCTCAACAATACAAGCAAACATTTTAAGTAGTTGTAAAAAGCTATCAAAACTAAAAGCAAATTTTAAATTGTTTTGAAACATTCGAAATTTCATCAATTTAAAAAAATATTTTCTGGTACCAATTTCTAACTTTGAAGCCAATTTTGCATTTTTAATGCTCAGAAAAAGAAACAAATTAAAAATAAATTCCGGCCTTTCAAAATCTCTTTTTTGGCAGAATTTGACGAGGCCACGCCCCTTTTTGATCCCCGCGACCAAGGGGGCCGGCCAGTCCATCCATTTTATGCGCATTTGCTCCCTCCCCGCAGCGTATTTTCCCGTGGTTTCGCGACAACTTTTTGGTTGTGTTTTCCCACTGCGCACCGTTATTTACGCGTGAATTATGGAAATTATGGAAATTACGACCGTATTTATAGGGCCCCTGACGACTCGGAGCAGCTCATCGCAACTTTCCTGGGGACCATGATACCGCAGATTTTTGTAAGTTTCATTTTTCGACTAAATTGGTGCTTTCGCATTATCCGGGGGGGGGGCAATAATTTTTCAAAAATAAATGAATTAAGCGTATCTTGTGTTTTTACTAAATTGTAAACTGTAATTCGAAATTAAATGCGATATTTTAAAAAGCGATAGTCTCAAATTGCGATCTTATGAAAAAGCGGGATTTTGAAGCGAACTCCTAACTGGGGATTAACGGATTTGCTCTACGCTGTCATACCCAGTTTTGCGAAACATTTTATTTCTTACGAAATAAAGCTTGCAAAATTTTATGTGGTTACCTGTTTTTACTAGGAGGGGCTATCCCCCCGCTAATGCCAAAGAACCCAGAGTATTGAAAGAATACTTTTAAGTGGCCTACGGCGTCTGAAAGAACTTACTTGAATCAACCTAGCGCGCAATTCCCATAGAAATTCGGGGGGCAGTATTTAATTAGTTATGTAACGCATTAATTTAAACATAAGTATTATAAAACTGGGTTGGAAAACGGCTTTATTAAAAACGAAAATAACGAAAATACGGTAAAAATAACATCATTAATCCTAGAATAAATAACGGCGATTAAGGAGATCTACATCTAGATAAGAGTTTACTTTACCCACCCCCGCCGCCATAGCCGAAGGGTCTCAAAGTTTTCGGTATTTTCGCTATTTTTGTCGGGATTTTTGCAAGACCATTCGATAGAGCTCCGAAAAATGTACTAAGAGTTTTAAGTTGAGCCTACAATAATGTAAAATAAAAAGGTTATAGCCAAAACATTTCAGCTGGGGGGTAAAGGCGACCATAACCTACATCTAATATCAGCAGGGGCGTAGCCAGAAAAAAATTTCGGGGGGGGCCCCGAAAAATTTTTTCCGAAAAACTCAAACAATTAAAAAGAAAACAGCGCCGCAGGCAAAAAAGTCGTAAAAACGTGAAAAAATAGCGCCGCAGGCACAAAATTTTTGAGAAAATAAAAATCATAAGGGTCCCCCCTTATGAAATTTTCGGGCCCCGGCCGATTTCGGGGGGGGCACCGGGCCCAGGGGGCCCACCTTACGCTACGTCCCTGAATATCAGTAACCTCGAAGCGTAGATTTCCAGAAGTTCTGAAACCTTTTATTTTTACGGTAACCACTATGACATTAACTGTGAGTAATATCGTTCAACCTTTATGAAAAACCTTCAAAAACGTGAAACATACTTTTTCAGCTTTGCTTCTTCGTGGCGGCCATCCATGGCGCGGCTACGGTACCGCCAAGCGCCTCTGCTCCAGGTTAGTGCAATGCTACGGTTCGGTATCACTAAAGTGACTTCGTCCACCTAGTAAGTTACGGCTCTTTAGTACCTTTTCTTTTCTTTTATGTATTTGATTCTGAGGCCTTTCCGCATTTGTCACGCTCCCTTTAATCGAGCCCCGAAGCGATCTCTGGCTACCGTATCCGGCACTTTGAACTTTTACTTCCCGCCGTAGCATACGTAACAATCCAATTTGCGGTCACGCTTCTCTAAAAATCACTTTCCCAGCCGTGATAATTGGGTGGTGCTGGGAAAGTCGTCTCTTTTTAGCCGTCAGCCCTTGAATTTCTGTCCGCAAAAATCGGGGGCCCAATTTTTGATGCCGTTTTATCAAGAAGGAGAAAAGGGAAAACACTCGGAAACAAAATGTTTTAAAAATCTTGATAACGAAAAAGGCGAATTTCAAAAATTTTTAAACCATTGTAATTGGAAACAAAGATTTCAGGATCGTTAAAAATAGTTTAAAAATTGTTAATAAAACCCGTGTTTACGAAAAAATGTTTCACCTTTTTTCATGGGAAACATTTTTTTTCTCATACACTATTCGATGAATCGCTGTAATTTTAGTATTTTTTATTAATAGAGTACCGCAACCCGTTAAAAATAATTTAGAAGATATTAAAAAGTACCGCGCCTAATTCATTTTATTAAAATAATATTTTTAGAAAAATTTGTGTTTCGTCTTTTTCTTAGGAAACACCTGTTTTTCTCGTCCTAATCTTTCGCAAACCCGATGTTCAAAAATTTTCCAAAAACTATGAAAAAAAACTAAACTACTAAATCTACTCCAAAAGAGTAATTCATGCGTATTACGTAGAAGTACAAAATAAGTTTGATTAATGCTTAGAAGAATTAAATGAAACATCAAAAATTAAAAATAGTGCTTCAAAGATTGCTCAGGAAAGATTCGTTTTTGCCACTTCATTTACGCTTACTAATTTGCGATTTTAAAAATTCTAAGGGCTACCGTAATCCGCTACTCCCTGAATTTTCTCTATTCTTCGTATTCTGCGTATTTTGGTTTCGTTGGTCCCGCGACGATCTGCAGAGCGCTGTTTTTTGACCAAAATTAGCCGAGGGGGCCGCGGGGATCATCGGGTACGAACCGCGTGCTCCGCGCGTTTTTTCCCCTACCGTAATTGGGTGCATTGCGGAACGTGTATTTTTGGGGTTGATGAGAATGTGTAGGCTAGAATTGTTTTGAGGAAAAATAATCAACTATAATAAAAAAGTAGAGACGTCCGTCTGTCTGTCTGTCTGTGTGTCTGAAGCCGAATTCAACTCGAAGGGGAAAGGAGCTAGAGCTTAGCTCTCTTCAGTTCGGATAGAGCGTGGTCAGAAACCCCCAAACTGATAAAAATTATGAAAAACTTTTAGTTTAAATTATTAAATTAACTTTGAAAGTTTTTTCCTTAGTAAAAGGGGTGGGGACGGAGGTTGGGGTGATTTTGGACATAGTGAGCCAGGTCGCGCGCGTGTCGTGGATGAAAATTTTCACGGGGGATTTCATTTCTTTTTTTTCTCTCATTCCATCCGGTCGGTCGTTATTTTTGTTTTTAAGGGGATTTCGGCTAGGGGGGTATCTTAAACCATCAGGAAGGTATTTAGGTAGTTTTTGAAGGGGATTTCAGCCATGGGGGGTATCGGTAGCCATCGGGAAGGTATTTAGGGTAGTTTTTGAAGGGGATTTCGGCTATGGGGGGTATCTTAGACCATCAGGAAGGTATTTAGGTAGTTTTTGAAGGGGATTTCAGCCATGGGGGGTATCTGTAGCCATCAGGAAGGTATTTAGGTAGTTTTGAAGGGATTTCAGCCATGGGGGTATCTGTAGCCATCAGGAAGGTATTTAGGTAGTTTTTGAAGGGATTTCAGCCATGGGGGTATCTGTAGCCATCAGGAAGGTATTTAGGTAGTTTTGAAGGGATTTCAGCCATGGGGGTATCTGAAGCCATCAGGAAGGTATCGATGTAGTTTTTTGAGGAGATTTTGGCTAGCGGAAGTATCTAAAGCCAAGTAAAGTAGCTAAGTTTTAGCAGGGTTGGCCATAGAAGGTATCTGAAGCGACCAGCTTGGTATTGATGAAGGTAGAGGTGTAATGTGGTGGTGTATAACATGGAGGGTAGCCCGAAGGCCAGTCGATTACAGTCGCGAAGCGGCTGTAATCGGCTGGTTATGAGATAAACACAAACGAAACAAAGCGTTGATGAATTGAGTCTGAAACCGCTGTCAGCTCCACTACATTGCTGGAAACATATTTATATAAAAAATCGACAATTCTTGCGAAGAGCCATAACCATAATTAATTTGATACAAGAATAAAAATAATAAGCGACATGTAGTTTTAATTAACATTAAGTAGTTGGCAGTCTCATTAGATTAATTTGGTCGGGAACATATTTTTTTTGGTAAGACAGCCGAAGAGTCTGAAAGTTTTCGGGATTTTTGCTATTTTTGTCGGGATTTTTGCAACGCCACTCGAGAGAGCGTCGAAAAATATAGTAAGATTCTTAATTAAAGCCTACAATGACGTAGAATAAAAAAGGTATAGCCAAAACAATCCGGCTGGGGGGAGAACTTCAGAAGTGAAATTGCAAGTTAATTGTTGTTTAATATTAAGTAACCCGTCGCGATCGAATACCGTAATTTTTCCGAAACCTCCTTTTTTGTCTCAAAAAATATGGATCATTCGAGGAAACGCAGTCAACGAAGAAACCAAAAATGTTCACATTTTCAAATTTTCGAAAATTCTTCGATATTTTTTTGTAGTTTTATGGCAATAAGAAACGTTTTAAAACCCTATAAAAATACACTATGTGTTTTTAATATTTAGGCATAGGTAGGAAAATAAAATTACGATATCAACTCGCTATCAACTCAGACCCATATTGGCTTCGCAAAATGAAAAATGCTGATTTATTTCTAGTGGCGCCATCCGGGAAATGCCCGGCCAATTCGACGTTCACCGAGTGCAGCACGATGTGCGAGCCAAAGTGCGGGGCCGAGATCATGATCGTGAGTTGACGGCTACAGCTTTCCGTGAAAAAATATGTTTCAAAATTTAACAAAAATTTAAATTCCTGCAATTATAATATTCCGATGGCCGGTTTGGTTATGTGCTTCCGTTACACATCGCGCCTACATTAACGTTTATTCCTTGAAACCCACTTCCAAACAGACTGAAACAATGATTTTATATTTTTTCGCAAGTTTTTTTTCGCCTAGGGGTTTTATTCACTCGGCAAAAAAACTGCTTTAAAAATTAACAAACAAATGTAAGTTAGAAAAATTCTGATTTTTTTTTGTTATCTATGCCGACAGGTAGGCTCAAATTAGCTTTGCTTCCTTCAAAATCGCCGCACAAAAATATTGAAACAATGATTTTTTCAATTTTTCGCAGCTCTATAAAATTTTCCCAGATAAAAATATCGTTATTTTTATTAATTATACAAATTCGATTCTAGTCTTGCATCGAGATGTGCGGCCCGGCGAAATGCCAATGCAACGCCGGCTTCAAGCGGAACACTGATGGTGCCTGTCTACTGGCCGCCGATTGCCCTGCCGGCACGGATGGTGGGTTGACGGGGGACACCGACTTTCTCTTCTTAGGATTTAATTTTTCAAAAAAATATAGGCTTTGTAAATTGTTTCTTTATTATTCTGAAACGTGAAAAGGCTGCAAAATTTTAATACAAAAGTCTAAATGATTTTTCGACCAAAAATTGCCGATTTTTGATGAAAATTTTTCCGCTATAAAAGTTGTTAGATAAAATATAGTTATTTTATTCAAAACTGTATTGAAATACTTTGTATTAAGTGACTAGACTTGTACAAAAAAATGACGGGCTCCGTTCGGTTTCGTTCAAAAAAAAATAAGTTTCGCTAAATTCTAAAGTCGGATATTCGAAGTGCGCGTGAATAAAAAGAAATCGCAAGCGTCTTCCCAAAAATCGTGAAGCCTTTTTATTTCACAAAACAACTTAATTTCATCATGGAAACCCAAAAATGCTTTTCAAATAGGTTTCCAACCAATCCCATTTTCCGGTGCAAATTTCGTTACATCGCAAAATGACGAGAATTGGTATTTATTTGAGTTGTTCATACTTTCAAAGTGATGAAACATATGTTTACCAAAAGCTGTATTTAAATTTTCCATTTCTCTAAACTAGATTCATTAAACTAAATTAAATTAGCATAGACTTACCGCAACGTGAGAACCTTTTTTAAATTGCATCGAATTCCTTCTATCTTTAAAAGTGCTTATTAAAAGGTGAATGCCCCGTGGGGACGCAATGCGAAACGGTCGATTTGCCTTGCGACGAAGAGCCCTGCCCAACCACTCAAATTTGCCTCGAGATCCCGGGTTACGGTAGCCAACGGCCTGAATTCTGCATGACTTTTATGGTGCAAGGCCTTTTCGTCTTTTTTGCGTGAAATTTGCGTGTTTTAAGAAAGTTTGCCATTGTGTGAAAAATCTGAGTTTTAATGGCGTCAGCTAGTGTTCAATTCACAGACGTAAATTGATTTTTAATATTTATAAAGATCTTGCTAAATTGAGCTTAATCCTTCCCTTTTTATTCGCAAAACGGAAAAATGAAAATGAAAATTGTATTAGTGGAAACCTACTTAAATACCTAGGGGGAAACAGTGTGTTTTGAAACATTTTTACCTCACCTAAGTTTTTTGCCGGCTAGTTCGTCGAGTGGAGATGATTGTGATGATGATTTATTGATTTTAGATGGATTAAATTGTAAAAAATGTTGATGAAATGGCCCGATTTCAGGATTGACTTGCGGCAAGAACGAACAGGTCGACCAATGCGGAGCCGCTTGTGAGCCGCAATGCGGTCAAACCGAGCCCATGGTAGGACAATCAAAATATAATTTTTTTATTAGATTTTAGCCATTTTAATGCATAATTTTGCATAATAACCAATGCAAGGCCCGATCTTGCTAGGAATTATTTCTACAAAATCACTGTTTCAAAGAAATTGGCATTGTGAGATTTTTTAAATTGGCCCAATTGTTGTTCGAAAGCTTTCTTAGGATTCGACTTTTTAATAATTTTAGTTTTTTGAATTTGAGAATTTAATAGTTTAATATTTTAAAATTTAGCAAAAGCTTTTTTAAATAGTTGATTACTTTTGCTAAACATGAAAACTTTACAACTTGATTTAAATACTAAACAGGTAACTTTTTGACCAAAAATTGGGATTTTACCGAAAGTTCGAATTTTTTTCTTTATTAATATTGATTTATTGTCATACAAGATAATAAAATAATCGATAAAAAACCCCCTCAAAAATTTATTTTTTTAGATAAAAAATTATATAGTTGTTGACAGGGAATTAGTATAATTATTGTACCGCTATTCGAATTTAAGCTAATCCCTCATTTTTAAAAGAATTTTCGTCAGATTCCATCGTTTCCCACGGAAAAATGGCTATGATTAAAAAAATTGTAATTGAGCGGAAAATGGAATGTTCGTTCGTATTCGTTTAATACGTTGTTTCGTGCAAAAAATAAAAAGAATAAAAACGAAATAGAGCTAAGAAAAACGAAAAGTGAGGCCTATTTTGAATCCTTTAATAGTATCGGAAAATACCGTACCCTTTTTTCCACCGTGCAATCGGACTGATTTAATAAATTCACTGTTACGGAAAATTCAAGGTTTTAAAAGCTAGTAAATTCCAAGAAAAATTGCAACCTATAATTTTTCCGAACAAGCTTCCATTTTCCAGATGTGCCCCGCCATTTGTTTGCCACCAGCCTGCCGGTGTAAGGCCGGATTCTTCCGTAGCGCCGATGGGAGCTGCGTGGCCCAGGCCGGCTGCCCGACCAATGGTACGGTATTTTTGGACGCACTATAAAAATTATTAGCAAATCATATTAGTTTTCTCAATAAAGCCTTGTAGCCGAGTCAAGGTCCAAAATGAATTATGCAATGCCCGAAACAAACTGGCCATGCTAAAAAGGCGTAGGCGGTTAAGGGCAAGTCGTTTTTTGCGCTGCATGTTTCACCTGATTTCATGAGGGAATCGCTTCCCGAGCCTAGAATTCGAGACGGTTCTCCGTTCTAAATTACCGATTTTAAAAAGCCATTTGCATTTTTCAGCCACAACAAAGTGCCTGGCAAAATGCAGCGCCGGCCAGAAGTGCGTCCTGCAAGAGGTTGGTATTCTAGAGCTATGAAATTCGATAACCTATTAAAGGTATGTTTCAACATCAGTATATATTTCACCCGATTTTTGTCAAGTAATCATCCGATGTCCTGACGGTCTTCTTGAATAAAAATATTTGAATATGGGTTATTACTGAAATTTATGAGAATAATAGTTTTCGTTTGTCACGCAAAATCTTTACAACTTCTTGTATAAATCTTACAAAATACAAAAAATACGATCAACAATCGCCGATTTTCGAACAATTTTTGCAATTTTTAAATATGGTTTTTCATTTTTATGATAATTGCATGTTTTTAAAAACACCATTAAAATTAGTACTAAAGACGTTTGTGGGCATTTCTGGGCCCAAGGGGACGACCCCCCGAAAACAGATCAGTACCCTGTATTTCGACAAAAAATTGATGGCGTACTGTAGCAGATTTTTGAAAATTAATCTCGCTAAAATTAAAACTTAAACTTTTAAGCTTACTTAGAAACGCTTTACAAAAATTTTGTTTTAAGGCAACACATTGCCGTGAATCGAAAAACCAAATAATAATGATGTCATTTTCAGTTTTTCAATCATTTTCAGGTGCAATGCGTTCGGGCGCCATGCAACCCGGTGCCAACCTGCGTCCCGGACAACGGTCAGTGATTTCGGTTTTTAAAGGTGGCAAGACAGCTGGCTTCTGCGGCGTTTTTTTTGTGAACAAACAGATTTTTAAATAAATTTTTGATCTAAGAACACCGCGAGAGCGATGTCGCGTGGATGCGTTGCGGTCGCGTGCGGGCGCGCCGCGGTCACCCGAAGCAGCGTCGCATGAACGCGTAGCGGGCGCGTTGCGGTCATTCTAATCAGTTCTAATCAGTTGAGAACACGTTATTGACGCGCTGCGGTCGCGTTACGTGCCGCGGGAATCGCTATCCGGGCAAGCGCGACGCAGCCGCATCGCGCGTCAAGACATTTAGCCAAAAAAAACCAATTATTACCAAACCAATTATCAATTATTATTCCACGTAAATCTCGCTTTTTAACAATTTGTGAAACACATTTTTTAACAACTAGTTTTTCCTTCAGAATTACTGGCTTACCTTACATCTAAACGCTAACTTTTCGTGATTTGATAACGTTACAGATACCCCAAAATGCCTGGCAAGATGCCGAGCCGGGTATCGGTGCGTCCTGCAACAGGTTTAGCACCCGGCAAAAATCGACAATTTTTCGCAAATTAGGTGGTATGCAAGCGTGCCCCGTGCGACCCGGTGCCGACGTGTGTCCCGGAAAATGGTTGGCAAATAGATTAACAAAAACAAAAAGAAATTGTAGATAGTCACTATTAAGTTAGAAAAATATAGAGAATAAAAATAAAAATTATAAGAGCAAAATATAGCGTATTTTAAGGGGCCGGCAAGGCTAAGCTTCAGTACGCAGTTTTTTCAGTCACGAATTAAACCTGTGGAATTTTCATTGTGGAGGCATTTTGGTGAAACATGTGCTTTACAACAAAAAAAATTTTTAAAAATTTGCTTAGATTTTAATAAATAAAAAAAAAGCAAAAGGGCAATATTTTTTGTATTCCAGGAGCCACTGGATGTGCGGCCGTCTCGTGCATGGTTGGTCAAAACTGTGTGGTTGGGGCGGATGGGACGGGGCGATGCGTGCAACAGCCAACCGACCGTATGTTTCAATGAAAATGATGTAATTTGTAGGGAATATGCTATAATACAATAATACAAGAAAATATAATAATAAAAAGATTAGTATAATAAATATAAATGATACAATGAAAAATAGACCAGCTTCAATTCGAAATCGCGTTTAGGGGCGAATGATACAGTAACCTAATTGCCGTAGTCTTTCGCCTTATCGGGGGGGTATCAGGAGGAAAAGCCAACCTTTTTCGTCCCATCCAATTTTTATAATCGAAGGGGAAATGTTTCTGAGATACAAATTTTTATCAAAAAAATACTTAATATAGCCTTTTAGAAAACAGGCCGTTTTTCGAGCAGAATTTCGAGCTATTAAAATATTAGAGCGTTTAGATGGTCGTCGGTCTGAAATATCGTCAAATTTTATTAAAAACAAGAATAAAACGTAAAAATCGAAGAATTAAACTTAATTATTGTTGCGTTACCAACCATTTCTGAATTATGCGAAAAAGTAGCATATCCCCCCCCCCCGATAATGCAAAAGTACCGCCATGCCGCTTGCAGGAAACTGTGGCCGCAACGAGTTCTTCAACACTTGCACCGGCTGTGAGGCCACCTGCGAGAATCGGCAGCCAATTGTATGTTTCAACCTTGGATCAAGTCCAGTAGCTTTTGGTTTCTCCAATTTACTTCCGTCGCTGCTTTTTTTGAAACTAACTAATTAATGGAGCAAAAATCCCGAAAAAAATTTGCAGGCAGAAGTAAAATTTCCCATTCCTGAAAAATCGTAGAAATCAGCTTTTTTAACCAGCATTGATACAAACAATTGACTGGTTATAGAATTTTTGAAACATCAACTTTCCCAAACAACCTCAATTTTTATTTTCGGTTTCTTCAGCTCTTGTCCTTCTTTTGGCGTATGTGTTTTATTTATGAGTATTGCTAGTGATTTAATGAATTTGTTAATGCGGAAATTCATAATGTCGAAATCCATTCTTGTCGAAAATTGATAATTTCTAATCTCGAAAATTTTCTAATCCAAAAATATATATTAATGAATTAACTAATTATATATATTTAAAATTATATATGAATTATATTTAAAATATATTTATCAATTTCCAGTGCAACAAGATGTGCGTCCAGCCGGGGATGTGCCGTTGCAGCCAAGGGTTCTTCCGCGGTAATGACGGCTTTTGTATCACGGCGGAACAGTGCGATTTGCAAGGTCAGCTTTTATTCGAGTTTTCAATAATATGATATTCATAAATATATAAAACTGCTATAAATAAAAAATATATATTGCGGTATCGAAAGATTTAATAAAATCTGATTGTGACTGGGTTTAGCCCGCCGAGATTTAGCATTTTCGAAGCCAAAACATTTTTTTTCGTCACTTACACTGGGTAAATTTATCAAAGTTTTCTTTAAAATGTATTAAAATTATCATTATTGTATATTTAATGGACAAAAGTAACCCCCGATTTATTATCTCAGTAATGTCCATGTAATTTTATGCGTTTTTTATGGTTATTTGAAACATGATTTTTTTTTTGAAAAATGGCAGTGAAATTTTTTTATGAGCCTCTAAAGGACTCCTTAAGGTATTTCCGCTTTTTCAGGCACTTCCTCAGCCCCTACTCTCAGCTGTGCCAATGTTCTCTGCCACCCTGACTCGCCGAAATGCATCGAAACGCCCAGCGGACCGCAATGCGTGGCACTCAACGATACTTCGGCCACTTCTGCCACCCCCGGTAAGTTGGAAAAATTCAGAATTGAGCAATCCCTATCAAAAATTGTGAAATCTTACGGTATTTCTCCAAATTACGGTTATTCTTGGAAAAAGCTAACTAACGATCAGACATAAAAACGACTTAACGAAAAACGACGACGACGACTTTTTTTTAGGGGTGAATTAAATTGTTTCTTAATTTTTTCTTGGCTCCTCTCTCTCACTCTCTCTCACTTTCTCGTTCTCGCTCTCTCACCCTCTCTCGCTCTCTCTCTCTCTCTGCTCTCTCTCTCTATCGCTCTCTCTTTCTCTCGCTCTGTCTCTCTTGCTATCTCTCGCTATCTCTCTCTGATGTTCTCTATCGCTCTTTCTCGCTATCTCTCTCGCTCCTTCTCTCTCTCTCTCACGCGCACTCTCAGCTCTCTCCGCGATTTTGAAAACCTAAGCTTCAGAAAAAAGGATTAAAATTGAGTCTATTTTTCAATTTCACAACGTTAACTATAGTTATATAAATCCTTACATTTATAGAAACAAAAATTTCATACGGATTCAATTAATTCGACTAGGTTCAGCCAACCAGCAATGCGGTAAAAACGAGTTCTTCAACGGATGTGGCGGATGCGAGGATAAGTGCGGACAAACTGGGCCTGTTGTAGGTTTTGCAGTATTTGGTACTGAAACAATGTAATATCCGGCAAATGGCGAGCTATTCCAAAAACATGAAACATCTTTTCAAAAAAAAGAAAAAGGTCCAAAACTGAAGCCTCGGACTAAGCCAAGCCTAAGCCAAGCCAAAGACAAGTCTAAGCCAAGCCTAAGCCAAGCTTAAGCTTAGGTCGACCTTTCTAGGCCTGCCCGATGATTTGCCGTCTCGAAGGGGCTTGCCGATGCCAATCCGGCTTCTTCCGCGACCCGAACACCAATGAATGCGTCACCAAGGACCAATGCTCCGGTAAGCTGCTTTAAAAAGGATGTTTCAAGCATCTAATGAGCTCTTTAAAACTGGTCGCTATTGGTGCCTCCATGAAACTTCGTAAAATTACCATTAAAGAAAATATTAAAAAAATTGCGATCGACACTTAAAATAGAAATTATTTTCTTTTTAGTTGATTTCTAGCCTTTTCCAAAAGATAAGATACGGTAACATGTTTCAACGTCATGCCCGAGAAATCGATTTTGAGTTGCAGTAATTTTTTTTAAGCGCAACTCTTACAAAAAGTATTAATAACATGGCAACCGATTAAGTTTTCAAAATATTTTTAAGTTTTATTGTTTTTCGCCTGGTTTCCACACAATTTCTGCGAACAATTAAAAAAGTGTGTTTTATTGCAGCTACCAGTGAATTAGTTACTTCCCAGCGCAATTTAGCTTTAATTTCTTTCAAAAATTTTTGGCCAGGCACAGGTTTTATCAAAACAAAAGTATCTATAATAATTAATACAGACTATAAAAAGTTCTATAAAAAATAATTGTGAAATAACCTATTCCGTTTGGATTAAAAATAATTGAATTTTTGTTGCATCTGCTCACGGGTTTTTAAAATGATGTTTCAACGCAAGTGATGGCGCCGTGTTTTCAGTTTTCTAATTTTTTTCTCCCAACGGTTTTTTTAAACTTGGGTACGCAAAAAAATAAAGATGCAGGTCAATTTTGGCTATTTTAGAGTGTGACAATCCCTTTAAAAGTGGTTAAATTTATTTAGTTTCAAAATGCCGTGCACCTTGTCGCAAGGGGTATAAATGCAAGGATACAAGCTATGGACCGCAATGTGTTCCTGGAAAAAGGGGTATTGCTAGTAGAGAATAGTGAGATAATATTAACCGCCAGCTTTACTAATATAACAATTTATTTTAATATTAATATGTAATCTAAATAATATCCTTTTAATAATTAGCTAATTTTATATTTGATAATAATTTTATAGGTTTTTCACTTAGGGGGGGGGGTCCAATTTTTCTCTAAGGAACCGATTTTTCTATTGTGATTTATATACAGAAAATATTTTTCAGCTTTTTTTACTATTCTAAACGTAAGAACTTTGCATATGTTAGTGAACAAACTACATAAAATATCGATTTTTCGACCAAAATTTAAATTTTGCGACAATTTTAAATAATTTTCGATTGGAAGCTAGTTAGTTTTACTAAAAAACACTATTAAGACGCTTACTATTACGTTACTAGGCAATTCTGCATGCTAGGAAAAATTAAAAATCAGCCCCCCCCCGGCAATGCCATAGAACCAAAGTAACTTGTAACTGAAGTAATAATGGCTTCTTTAAGCATTTAAACAATCTAAAGGTTTTAAGAAGAATTAACTCGTTGAGATTTTTAACATAATTAACATGGCGGCGGTGGTACCAAATCGATCGGATTCGTATTAAATTAGCATTTTTTTAGAAACGGACGTCCCACAGGCGAGCTGTGAACTCGTGGATTGCCGTTCCGGGATGGAGTGCGTCATGGCCCAGGTTAGTGGGAAAATGTGACAATTTTATGGCATGTTTCATCGAAAAATCAGAGTGCCGCGTCCGGTTTTCCTGTAATCGATTGCGGTCAACAGGGCTCAATTTGAGAGTATATCGAAGAAGATAATTTTTTGGGGTGCTGGTGCTGAGTTTAACTGGCGCTGAGTAAACTAAAAAAGGGTTCGAGGAAAAATATTAAATTACGCTTTCTATGAACTCCCCAGGGTCAAAACTTGACATTTTTAGTGATATGTTTCATCAAAAAAAATACACGTTTGGCGCCAAATTTCATTAATGCGCGACCGTCTTGCGGGTTGCTAGCCCTGGTATCGCTAGTGTACTTTCCAGAAAATCTCAAAATCACTTGGAAACAAAACGTTTGAATAAAAATATTACATTCCGTTTCTAAGAACCCACCAGAGCCAAAAGTTGGCATTTTTGGTGATATGTTTCAGCGAAAAATAATCTATATTTTCGAGCCAAATTCCATTAATACTCTCCTGCATCACTTCCAGAAAATCTAAACATCACTAAGGAAGAACATTTAAAGAAAATTATTAAAATACGCACTCTAAGAAATCACCAGCGACAAAAACGATTTTTTCGTGGTGTGTTTCAGCCAAAGATATAGTTGTTTTTGAGCTGGGTTGATTTAATTTTCGCCTCGACTTTCTTTGAACAATACCGTATGCCCTAGGAATACCAAAAATCAGTTTTGCCCTGATTTGGCCCGAAATCCTCAAAAAAAATCATTTTTAATTGTGGGTTTTAGCAAATCTGCCCGGCCGGCCAGAAATGTCTGCAGACCCCGACGTGCATCCCGCAAAATAGTGAGTTTCAAAATAACGTTGGTCTTCAAGGACTTGATCTTGTTTATTCGGCGAAAACGGCGACTCGGTAAATCCAAATTCCAGATGTCAGGATTTCGCAATTTAGATTGACTTTTCGAAATATTGGTTTTTTTAATATTTTCTGCAATAACTTTTTTTAAAGCTTTGTAAAACACGTTTTTTTCCAGTTTCATCCTGCAAAAATGTCAAGTGCACCGCCGGCCACCACTGTGCCATGATCCAGGTGGGATTTTGTAACCTAATTTTACGGTTACCTTGATCGGTTCTTGGGCATTATCGGGGGGAGGGTTCATTTTTCCTTTAAAATAATTTTTTTAATAGTACTTGTTTCTAGAGAATTTTTTACTAATCGTAAACGCAAAAATTTACACATTTTTTTATAAAAGAAGGCGAAAAATTCAAAAACAACGATTTTTCGACCAAATTTTCGACATTCTCGACTTTTTTTAGGTTATTTTTACGGGCAGGGTAGTAAAATTATGGCGAAAACACTATTAAAATGATTTCTATTACGCATATCGTAGGAAATAGGTGGGTAAGAAACCCGATTCATGGTAGGGTTTTACAGCAGAAACAATTGCTTCCTAAAAAATTTCTGGAATTCCAGAAGATACTGAAACAGCAATTTTTATCAAAAATTCTAGGTCCAATGCTTCGCCCCTCCCTGCTACCCGGTGCCACAATGCGTTTCGGATGTGGCTGAGGCGACGGATGGTACGTTTTTTACACTAAATACGATAACTAAAAATGGAAAAGCAAAAAGAATAAACTAAAAACCCCTGAAAAATTAATTGAAGTACATAACCATCTGCTGCAAATTACCAGGATCCGTTCTGTGCTCCTAATCCACATGAAATGAAACACCCGTTTTCATCGGGCCAAAGCGACGCGGTACGCCACGCCGCGGTGGCCCTTCAGCCCATTGCGTAATCAATTACGATGCTTTTTGTACAGTTAACCGGTGTGCGCGTTGCGTGTTACGGCGCGGAAAAAGCCCTGGAAAAAGCAAAATCTGTAATCAAGTCTTGTCTGCCCCTTTAGAACGGAATGTTTCGCGAAAATTAGAAGTTTGAATCAATGAATAAAAATTATTCTAGCCTATACCGCGCCTCGAAATACTGAATTTTTAACAAATTGTTTAAAATAAACTATTGTAAACGCTGCATTAAAAACCGTGCCAGGATTGTTCAAACCCCTTTAGCCCCGCCCACCGGAATTACATGTGCTAACGTTCGATGCGCGGGCCCGTGCGTTGACACTCCCACCGGACCGCAATGCCAGAGCGAGCAGCCATATTTATTGTATTTTCCCGACATTTTATTCGGTATAGAATTCAATTTGTTTGAAATTTCAATTTGTCGAAAGTTCATTGGGGCGAAAATTGTTATATCTCGAAATTAAATTAGGTGGTTTGGAATTTCGCTAATAATAAACTTTGGCATAATAAAATCTCGTCAAAATATTTGCGACAAAAAGGTTTTCGACATCCTGATTTTTGACAAAATAAAGATACCCATCAATAAATCTGTTAGAGTAACCATATTTCTAGTCGGCCCATGCGCCACGATGAAGTGCCGTGCCGGCTTCAAATGCATCGAGGAGACGGTAAGTTTATTTTAAAATTTTGGTGAATAAAAATCAAAACTACCAGAAACAGTTTAAAGAACGTACCAATTCCTGATGTCGTAGTTATTAAATGGAATCACGCCGATTCATTGCTAAATATTTTACGAAACATTTTTCTTTTTCCCTCGATTTTTTTGTCGCTTGCGTTCTTTAGAAACCGCGTTGTTATGGACATAGCTAAATTAGATTGCCCTAATTCTGAGAATGAAATGCCGCCAAAAAACCCGGTTTTTTATATCGATCAAAAACACCAGGGACAAACAATTGATTGAATGACCTCGTTTTTACGACTACCATCAAGCGAAACACATTTTTTGTCCCGAATTTTTAGACGATGTTTCATTAAAAACAAGAATCAAAATAACTTTAAATCCTACTATATATAAAAAAATAGTGTCTGTGTGTTTGTGTGTGTGTGTGTGTGCCACTTTGCATGCAACTTCCGTCAGGGTGTCCGGAGGATATCTCGAGAGGGAAAGGGTTTTAAGCAACGTATGGTACGTCATTAGGTGCGTAATGGCGCTGAGATGACTGCACACACATCAGATTTTGCAAATTATGCTATTTTCGACGTTAAAATTAAGTTTTTGTTAGAAAATGGAGCACCCACTTTGTTAGGAATCAATTAGCATATGCCGGAAATGGCGCGAGTCTATATAATGGGCGGAGGGAGAAATTTTCATTTTTTTTGTCATCGGAATTCGCGAGAGTTATGTAAAATGAAGCATATTATGACGCTAGAGTAGCCAGGGTTGAAAAGCGCGAAGCGGCTTTTCAACCCTGGTTTAACAGTTAATTCAACGCGATTCAACATATAAATACCAAAATGCGGCGGTAAAAGGGATCAATTTTAATTAATTCATTCGTATCGCAACAGCAACGGCTACTGTATAAACCGCGCCTTTTTTCTATTATTTTTTAATCAAAACATGTTTTTGAAATAAATTTTATATAAATTAAATCGATTTGTCATTATTTTCTGCATTAACTGATCAATTACCATGATTTAGGTGGCCTGTATCATGGCCCCGTGCCCGGGCCAAGGGACCCACGGCCGTTGCGTTGCCGTCGAAAATACTGGTAACAATTAAAAGCCATAAATAAATATAAATTTTTGGTTTTGTTGTGTTTGTGCAATAAATGTGTTTTGGTTATTTATTCGGTTATGTGGATTTTGTTGTTTCCTAATGCGCCTTGATTTGTCGTACTTATCATCATTGTCCAGCACTAGGGTAGAAATGATGAGCAAATTATGATGTGAAAATTTCATTGTAAAATACATATATTTTGAAACAAATGGGTTCCAAAAAATTTTAAAATTTAAATTAACATTTTTTCATAGAAAATCTCGAAAATAGCCAAACTTGAAAATTTAATTTAGCCTGGGTTACGGATTTAAAAAGTTTCAGGCTTTTCCAAACCAACCCACGCATCTAAAAACTAATGAATTGCGGTTTTATCCATTTCTATCTATTCTCATCTTTATCAAGTTAATTTTATGTAAAAATTCTAATATTTGTTTAATTGTTAAAAACCCTTATTTTAACATGATTTCACATATTTTTCATTGGATTAATTATTTTTTAAATGAAAGACCATCAAAAGCTTCGAAATCCACGAAAAAATCAGTTATGATTTTGGTTTATTTGGGGCCTCTAGATGGTGCTTTTGCATTATCGGGGGGGGGCGAAATTTTTCCCGGATCCTGAACTTTCTATTAACATAATTTACGTAATTTAGTACAGTTTAGCTGTTTTTAAAGTAGAAAATTACCCCAAAAACTTCAAAATGGCCAACATCGGCCAAAAAAAAATCAATATTTTTGATTTTTATAAAAAAAATTTGTAAAGTTTTACGTTTTGCACTATTTTTATAAAAAAATCTATGCTATGAAAAATCTCCCCGATAATACCAAAGCGGCCAAAAAAAATCGTTATACGTCTTGGAAAGCACACTGCACCTTTCAGGCGCCTCTTCCACCCGCCCGTACCGTACCGGGTGATTACCGTCGTTCCACAACGCACCCCTGCACATCCGCAGTCTAAAAAGCACCGTGATTACCGTACTTTCTCTTTCCATAACTGTAGTACTGTACTTCTTTTCCTACCGTACTTTCTGGCGTACAGTACTTTCTTGCCTTGCACCCAAAAATCCTCCAAAAACCATATTTGTACAATTCGGGAAAACAAATAAATATTTCATGAAAATTGGTAGTGAAACTCAAGGAGTTGTAAGGATTTCTCGTTTCTTTTTAGAGCCCCAAATCACATGCGCGAGCACCGATTGCGCTCCGGGCTACATTTGTCATATGGCTGAGGTGAGAGAGAGAGAGAGAGAGAGAGAGAGAGAGAGAGAGAAGCAGGCTAGCAGAGATTGTTGAGGAAGAGGAGAGGGCAGGCTAGCAGAGATTGTTGAGGAAGAGGAGAGGGCAGGCTAGCAGAGATTGTTGAGGAAGTGGAGAGGGCAGGCTAGCAGAGATTGTTGAGGAAGAGGAGAGGGCAGGCTAGCAGAGATTGTTGAGGAAGTGGAGAGGGCAGGCTAGCAGAGATTGTTGAGGAAGAGGAGAGGGCAGGCTAGCAGAGATTGTTGAGGAAGAGGAGAGGGCAGGCTAGCAGAGATTGTTGAGGCATAAGAACAGTGGAAATGAGAATTACGCCCATGTTTATTTTGTCGTCGGGATCGGGAATAGCAATCTCGGGTCGGGGCGCACATGGATTTTTATGAAACATATTTTCGTGATAAACTGTGGGTTTATAGGTGACCTGCGTGATGGCCTCAGCGCGCCGCAGCCACAGTGCATCCCGGCTAATTCGACAAATAGTGCGTTTTTGAAGTCACAAGCCTAAAATTTTGTTTTTGATAAAAAACGGATGTGTTTCATTAAAAAGGCATCGCCAATTCGGCAAACTTTACGTAATCGGGAATCGCCACCTCTCAAAAAAAAAATCCCGTTTGGAGTCTGCGACTTCGCCGAGGTGTACACGGAATGTGCCCCGAACTGCGAGGAGACCTGCCATGGCGTGCAGGTAGAATTTTTGTTTAGAAAGCTGAAAGTCGGTTTTTCTCGAGAAAAAATGGGTTTTAAGAAATCAGCAATCCAGTGGATTTTCTCTCCTGATTGATTCTTTTATTTTTACGGATCAAATCCGAATTTTTTTGAATGGGTGGCTTTTTGTAGAAGCTTTATGCTTTGGAAATTATGCGGGTTATTTACGATACTAATTCTTACTTTACTGTATTACAGTGCGTATCAAAGATAGAGCCACTTGGTTTTTCACCTTTAACTGCGTGGTATTTTCCAGCCAAGTTAAGCATCACATCTTGTAGCCCTTGAAAAGACGCATCTTTCTGTGTAGTTGAAACTTTAGCATGACGGATATTAAGCTTTTTATGATGAAATCAAGCAAATAGCGCCAAAAACACAAGTATCAAAAAGATAGAGCCACAATTTGCTTCCACGTTACATGCGCTTTGAGCTTGCAAATTACATGGTAATTGTCATGCAAATCGTTTGCTTCATCCAAATTAACGAAAGCCGCAGAAAAATCAGATTGAATAGTAGCAATAAAAAGGCTAATTTTTTTATTAGGTGTTCGCTTGATTTGCGCGCTTAGAAATGTTTAGAGCATAAAATTTTTCTGCGGCCCTCGTTGATCTGAATGAGGCGAACGATTTGCTAGTATTTTAATTTTATAAAATCAAGGATAGCCATTCTGCAAAAAAGAACAACGGGGTTTTGTTAAGAATCGAATTCTCTGTCGAATGAGCTAGGTCTCGTAAGGTTTTGCAGATGACTCAAAAAAAGCACTCCTTGTTAGATGACGCCATAAAAATGATGTAGAGGGGAATTGCTCCTTGTTTTGATTAATTTTTTGTAGAAAAAAATATTTAAGAAAGTGGTAATTGCGCAATATCGGGGGGGGGGGGGGGGGAACTTCCTTAGTATCTAATTTTTATAATATAAATAGAGGAAGGTTTTTCAAACTGTTTTTACTATTAATGAACGCAAAAATTTTACAAATTTTTGCTTGAAAATCGGAAAAATAGATTTTTTAACCAAACTTTCAGATTTTTACCTTGTTTAGATTATGTGGAGAAATTGTACTAAAACACTATTCAAACTCACTATTTGGTTACTAGAAGTTTCTGGACAGCCAGAAAAAGAAGTCCCCCCCACCCCGATAATGCGAAAGCAACATTATTTTTCTCAAAAATACATTCCAAGAATTTCAAAACCTTCGGCATTTTTAGTTAGCTTTTCATAAACACAAAATTGTAATAAAAACAGGATTTGCCCTTACTATGACGTTACTGGAATTTCTAGAACGCTAAACGCCCCCCGATAAGGCGAAAGCACCTGAAAACCGTTCTTTTTTAGAGCTGCTCCTCGGATTGCCGCTCGGGCTGCACGTGCGTTAGTGGATTTGCCCGTAACGACAATGGAACGTGCATTCCGGATGTAGACTGTTGACGAAGAGGAGATGATGGACTTTGGATAGATTTGGAAACGAATAAACATGTTGTTGACTGGAAAAAGACGTAAGAAGTGAAGAATACACAGATCGCAGAATACAGCGCATGGCTCCTCGACAAAACATACTTTTTTACTAGCCTGAAATATCTAGTAGCTTAATAAGAAAACGGTGAAAAACGGCGATTTTTGCTCGAAAAATCTATATTTTTGAGATTTTGAATAAAATTTGTAAATTTTATGTTTAAGAATAGTAAAAAACCGCTTAGAATCCCTTCCACTATTTATATTTGGAAAAAGATGGTCCCCCCGATAATGGGAAAGAACTGAAAACCTAAATTTTTTCGCCAAATGTAATGTTTCAAGAAAATCCATTACAAGACCAAGCCTCCCGATCCTAATACAAGCACTATAGTTGACGACGAGCAAAAAAAGAACAAAAAAGATGAAATGCGGCATTTCGACGCTATTTACATTTTTCAAAGTCTAAAAATTTACATAAAGAATTCTTTTACTTACGGAAAAACGCAGGAACTTCGATTAGCATAAATTTCATGGTATAAAAGCTGGGACAGCGCCTATTGTAGCCGTTTTTGTACTCTCCACTCGACAATTATGGGTTTACTATTTCAATTCTTAACAACAATCATCTCGTGGCTTGGCTTCAACAGTGCTCTTGGTCATTTTGGTATGCTTTTTTAGGTTTTGACGATTTTTAAGATTATGCTAATGACGCTAATTGCGCGATAGAATAAAACAATTGCTTCTTTTGCATTATCGGGGGGGTTCCTAAAAATCCAGAAATTCCTAGTAAATTACTAACAAGCATTTTAAACAGCTTTTGTAAAATTTTACTTTTGTCAAGTAGAAAAGCTATCTAAAAAGCTAGAAACTTAGAAATTTTAGCCGAAAAATCGCTATTTGCATTTTGTTTTCACAAAAGCGATGAAATCTTTGTTTGAGAGTTGCGAAAATAAGCTTAGGAACGCTTTCCCTGCCTAGATAAAATAGTGGTTCCTGTGGAAAAGTTGTCCCCCGATAACGCGAAAGCTCCAAACAACATTTCGTTTTTTTGGCACAATATGCAGATTTTTTAATTAATCGGAATAATTTAAATATAAACAATTTGCAGCTTTATTTTTAAAAAACCTTGGTGATAGGGCGCGGATTAGGCAGAAAGAAAGTGGCACTAAGTTTCCAAAAAAATTTAGTAGCTGCCAATTTCGCCGAAACACATTTTTTTCAAATCTTGTTTTAGAATTTTCCCGCATTGTAAAGTGTTAAATGATGGCATTGCCATTAATTAAAATGATTGTACAACTCAACATCCAAAATTTGCAGTGATGCTCTCCGTCGGCACGCTGCTGATCGTCGAGTGCAAGACGGCGCAGACGACAAAATCTGGTCCGGCTCCTAAGGTATCCACGATGCTGCCTTCAAGGCCTGGCTACAATTCTTGATTTAATATTATTTTGCGAATTCGTAATATCGTAAAATATCGTAAAAATAAATCGATATTCCGGATTTAATTTAGACACCAGTCGGGCCGAAACCTGCCTCCCGAAAAGGCGTCAAACCGCCGACAACGCCGCGCAAAGCCGTCCAGCCGTCCGTCGGCGGAAAGACGGGTAATTTGGAGCGTTGTGGAATTTTTTTGGTATTGGGCTGTTAGCCGGGGTAATAATTTTTGTTTTTCCACCTATGCCTGCCTGTTAATATTGATTAGTGCATTTTCATAATGTTTTTCAATGTTTTTGATTGCTTGAAAGTTACAACAAATATTTTTAACATTTTTCAAAATTCGAAAACCAGCCTTATTGGGTCATTTTTATCCATTTTTTGTCGAACATTTTTGCAAAATTTGTTCGCTTTAATAATAAGCATTTTATATAGAAAAACGGTGCTAAATGCGATAAAAATGGATTATATTTGGTTAAAGGGCCGCATTGAGCTTCCGCGGAAAATTATTCCCCCCTCCACTAACTGTACAATCCCAATTTTTCGTTAATTATTAGCATGGCGCCTGATATGGGAAACCCATTAACGAACAAATTTTTGAAAAAAGTATTGCAGATTGATGAAACATCGATTTTGTACCCAATCAAAGATTTCTTTCTAGCAGTACTTTTTCAGATAAACAGGCGCACGGCGAGCAAACGGAGCGCGTGTCGATCCACGCGGCGCCTAGCAGCGAGCAGCTTGTCTGTTTTTTTTTTGCGAAAAACCTTTTAAAACCTATCAATCTTAATTACAATTGGTTGTTCAATTAAAAGATTAAATCGCAATTTCTAGATCCCCTAAATACGCAAAAATGACATCTAGAGAAGCCTTTTTTAGACATGCAGCCACGAGGGCGTGGGCAAGACGCAGATGTCGATTGAAGGTGCGACTGGTTACGATATAAAAATAAAATTAAAAATCACGAAGAATATTTTGCTTGAACATAACTGATCTATCTAGGCGGTCCACCGGCCGCGACGCCCCGGAAGCAGCGCAGCAACACCCAAGGCACCGGCCGTGGCCCGCCACAACGCCGCGCACCCTCCAACACACATAAGGTCGGCAAAATGTTATTATATAATTTACTCTAATAAATACATTTACTTTACTTTACCTAATTTAGCGATATTTCAAGTGAAAACTCTAAAAAAGTTACTAAATTTTTATCGGAACTCTGCCATTTTTGGGTAGAAGAATCCGTATTTTGGCATTTAGAGATAGTAAAAAAAACAAGCATATGCTTAAAAAAACACTGAGCAAAATAATGTTTCAGACATTTTCCAACTCAATAAATCTGGGCATAACGTAACGATTCGACGGTGCTACATTCTAATAGTTTTCGTTCACATTGTTGCCTAAAAAAATCAATGTCAGGGTTTACAATCAAAAACCTCTGTTTTCAGAAAGCCCCCCAGAAGCAGAACACATTCGACGGCACGCAGGAGCCCGACCAGGAGCACAAGGAGAAGGAGAAGGAGAAGGAGCGAGAGAAGGAGAAAGAGAAGGAACGAGAGAAGGAGAAGGAAAAGGAGAAGGAAAAAGAGAAGGAAAAGGAGAAAGAAAAAGAAAAAGAAAAGGAGAAGGAGAAAGAAAAAGAAAAAGAGAAAGAAAAAGAAAAGGATGACAAGAAAGAAGAAACCGAAAAGGACAACGAAAAAGAGCCGAAGGGCAAACGGCCCACCGAGGAGGAGGCCAAGAAAAAGGACAAGGAGGAATTGGTGGGCAATTTTGAGTTAATTTTTCCATAGATAATAGCTTATAAAATTACCAAAAACAAATTAATGTAGCTAATTTCTTAAATTACAGTGAAGCTAGCGATTATACGGTAAAACTATCGGCTTTTCAGGAGGTGATGGTGACGCAGGACAAGGACGAGAGCCAAAAACCCCCGAAGACCCCGACGGAAGGTCGGTTTTTTCAGAAGACTCTGAAATTTCAGCAGCTAGCATTAAACACAAACTTAAGAATAAAGAAACATAATTTCTCAAATTTCTAGCGAATAAGAAAATTCGGAAAACCTTTTACCCACCGTTTTTGCAGAAGAGAAAAAGGCCAAACCCGAGGAGCCGTCCGATGAGAAGAAGGAGGCCGAGAAGGACGAGAAAAAGGAAGAAAAGAAGCGAAGCGAAAAAGAGGAAAAGGACGAGAAAAAGAAGGAGAGGAAGGCCAAGGAGACGAAAGAGACGATGGATGACGAATAGATCGAATATGGACCCTGATGAAATTCCCTTTTTTTGTGTATCATTTTCGTTTTGTGCGTTTGACTGATTTCGAAATTATGCCCCGTTTTTTTTGTGTTTGGATAAACTATTAGATACCGAGTGTACAGATACGGAATCAGATACCAAAAGAAGATTGCTCGGCCGACCGAGCGGTTCGGCGCCATGTGCTCGAAAAGCGCCGAATAGAGCATTTTTGGTAGAAATCGAGATGTTTATTTTTATTTTTAATAGATTTTTAATAGGAGAAATAAGTAAACCAGTTTCAAAAAAATAGTTTAAAAAAATGCAAGCGTTTTTCGGCGGATGACCTCAAAAATACGACACGTTACGCGTATTACCGTAACTTGGAACGTAATACCTGCCCCGGAACTTTCCATTTTTCTCGCTGGATAACGAATTTTCTCGCCGTTTTGAAGTTTTGTTATTTATTTTGTCAATTTTCTGCGACGGTCTTTCAAAAGGAGCAAGTTCAAAACCACGGTGTGCTTGAAGCCTCAGCTCAATTTTCGGCCTTTTCAGGCATGTTATAAATCTCATTTTTGTGTTAGTGATCAGTACAAAAGCCATCGCGACGTAACTGGCGACAAAAGACGGTTTCTTGGTGTGCAGGGTTCTGAAACTTGCGCGTCTCAAAACACCACCTGCTTGAAGGCGATTGCAGCAAAGTAGCAAATGTGGTTAGCAGCAATTAAATAACGCGCGAGGGAGAGTTGTTTTCAAGGGAAATTCGTGAGTCTATTTAGGAACTACCGTGTGTAGTAAAAAAGTCTATAAGCTACTTTTTCCCTCTGCTTCACTATGAAACGCTCGCAGCGCTTGATAAATCAGGCGCCGGCGCAGCTCGGTTCATCTTTGAGGCGCCTTCTAACCATTTTACTTGCCTCTTTTTGCTGATCTTTCTTTCTGCCAAACGAATCTCTAATCTCCATGTTTTGCAGGTACAATGCCACCAACCGTCTCGGATTCGGTGCGCTTGCCCCGCTCGCGTACCGCTTCCGTGGCCGATGTGCTCGAAGAAGCTGAGGATATTGTGAAGCCGGTGTCTGCCGCTGCTGACGAGGATTTGGTATAGGTTCTAATGCGTTCAATCCTTTCTTCCAGAGCGAACCCGATACGGATGCGGCCAGCGAGTCGAACCTCGGCGCCGAGGACGAGTACGTCGAGGATGAGAATGTGGTCGTCGACTACATGAGTGACGATCTTGGAGAGGTAAATAATAATGGAAAACTTCAAGGATATTTCATTCGAAAAACCGCCTCGCGGCTTTTCAAGTCTGATTCATCCCGAACACAGATATAAAAGGGTTTAAATGAAACGAGTTTATCGGTGGAGGAAACCAAGACTTTTTTCTTGAGAGAATTTTTCAAATATGAATAGCGGAAGTGTTTTAAACTGGGTTTTTACGATTCCTAAACGTAAATACTTGCGAATTTTATTAAAAAAATACAAAATCATCGGTTTTTCGGCCAGAAATAGCCGTTTTTGACCATTTTTATACTTTTTGTCACTAAAAGCATTATTAAAATACTTCCAAACGTTACTGGGCAGTCTAGACTAGTACAAATAAACTTGCTTTCCGCCGATGATGTCAAAGACCGCATAGAGCCAACTCGAGATCTCGACATAGTTATACCCTCTATTTATGCCAGTATCACGCTAATACTGGAACGCCAACAGTAAAACTATTTCTTATTTTCTACTCATATGATGATCATTTAGGTGATCTCCCGCTTTCCATGCCAATACACGAACATCATCCCCGAGTTCGCCGACGTCGAATTCTTCATGGTGTCCATCGATTCGTTGCTGCTCGAATGCGCCGCCCACAGCTACCACAACTGGCACAATGGCGGGCAAACGCGTGTGCTCATCGCCCAGGTTCACCCTTCCCCCGTTTTCCACGTCCATTTTTAGGTTGACAACTTTGTCGACCAGTTCACCCGTCTTGGCGGCAAGTTCAAGCTGGTGCTCTTCAACCGTCTGGGCGATCTGTTCAAGAAGGACACCACGCTGGGCTTCATGCGGGCGGCTGTCATCGCCCATTTGATGCAGGGAGCTCACAAGGATGAAATCGAGGTATGATTTAACGGTTCTTTCGCATTATCGGAGGGGGGAACCGAACTTTTTTGTGTGTTTTTATGTCTAGTAACTTAATAGCAACAAAAAATAAATCTGGTAGAAAAATCCATGTTTTTACCCTGATATTGCGAAAGAATCTATTCTACTTATATCGTCTATGTGATTACAGAGCTTCGACTCTCCGATGGACCCTCGCTGGGCGCATTACATCGCCGATCTGACGCCCTCGTTTTTTGTAAGTTTCTTTCGTCGCGACAACTTTTGGTTTTTAGATGACGAGCACCTCCGATCCGGTGTCCGGAATCTGCCCCGACGAACACGTGAATACCAAGGCTCATTTCGAAACTATCGGTAGCTTTTGAGCCCTAATTGACGTTACTGCTGGTTTTAGTACTTGACGTGCTTGCCCGTACCGTTCCCGTCGTGCCGCTCAGCCATCTGGTCGTCAACTTCTCGTCCGTGAGAGCCTTCTACATCTCACCGAGGCTCGTCACCGCGGCCAACCACGAGCAGTACCTCGAGGCGCTGTGGGGCTCGGGCTCGTGCCAGGAAACTGCTGCCGCTCCTTCGCAACTCGCCGGAGAAGATGCGCCGACCACCTGGGCCAACATCATCAAGCAGCGCAAGGGGTCAGTGCTGTTGTGATTTTTCTCGTCTGCATCACTGGTCAGAAAAATCACTAGATTCTTGTGGATCTATTCTTATTCTATCGTCTATGTGATGCACTAGAAGCGTTTGTACATTCTTTTTAGTATTCCTGTGCACAAAAACTTTCAAAATTTCAAGTAAAATTTTAATTTTAGCTAAAAAATTGATTTGTCTCGCCAGATTTTCGGCTTTTTCAAGTACTTTTCTATCCTTTTTGATCGTTTTCCTACCTTAATTATAGTTAAAACGTGCTATCAGCGATATCAAAGCACTATATTTGATGGAAAACTTTCACCTCGATTTTCTCTTTTAGATCCGGCGACGAGCTCAGCCCCGACTTTGAAGACTTTGCCAACGCCGTCATCTTCGCCTCTATCCTCAATAAGAAGCTCGGCGCCGCACGTCAATATCCCGCGGAGAAGAAAGGGCAACCCGGTAAGGCTTAGCTAGAAACCTTATATTTATTTCAGTTGCCCTGCCTTCGGAGCGCAAGCTCTTACTGCAAGCTGCAACCAAGTTGATTGGCCAGGAAGCCGTGGCTTTTCCGATCATCGACCTCTGGGATGGTCGCTTGGTCGCAGCTCTTTTCGACGGGATCAAGGCTGGAGACAACGTGCTGCCAGCCAGTCTTCAGAAGGAATTCGAGGCTCTACAAGCCATTGCCGGCTCGAAGAAACCGCTTCCGGTTGACGCTGACGAGAAGCTTCTCAGCAAGCCGACGGCCGGCACTGCGAAGGAACTGGCGGTGCCCTGCATTCACAATGTGGGTAATTATGTGCTTGATTTCTCATTTATGAGGTGTCCCAAAGGTGCCCTAATTCTCCTCCCTAGAACGAGTTATAAATAATTTTTCTAGCATTTTACATACCTTTTAATCAGAAAAAATTTAAATTTCTAAAAATGTTCGCAAAGGTTGGATTTTTTGGTCTAACAGTCCAAAAAAAGAAACTTTTTCGAAACGAATTTCTGCTTGAATAAATACCATTTTTCGTTTTCAGATCTCCTCTGCGCTGTTCGATACCTACTTGAAGGATGTGAAGGGCAGGGATAAGCCAGTGCTCATCGATGGTACGCTACTTGACTAACAGCTTTTCATGCCATTTTAGAGCCGTTCGACGATCAGCTGGAGACGCGCTACCGCTGGCGTTTCCACGCCGTGCCCGAACTATGCGCCCAGGAGACCGAAAAGGTCGAGACGAATGAACGCCTGAAGAAGCGGGCCAACAAGAGCCGCCAATTCTTGAGCCGTTGGTATGAGCAATTTGCGCACTCGCTGGAGGGCCGCGGCACGAACCTTGTCGTCGACTTTTCGCGGGCTGCTAGGGTGACGGCCACCGCCGATGAAGCCGCCGAGAAGGAGAACAAGAAGGGATGGGCCGGGCAGAAGAAAGGAGGTAAATTTTTGAGCATAAGAATTTAGGCGCCATTTTATTAATGACAGTGTATTTTTAGATAATTTTTATTAATTTTGATGACAAGAATTGAGTTTTTGGACATTTTTGCTTTATGTGAAAAAAGTGGAAAATCTTTGCTCGAAATTTTGCCCCGCAAATGGGAAGCGCGAAATGTATCCATTTTCTAGGCGGCGGCAAGCACAAGGTGTCCAAGAAAGCCGAGATCCTCGAAGCAAACAAGAAAGCGAAGACGAACAAGCAGATGGAAGACGAACGGCACAAGGTCAAATTCGCCATGGCACAAGGCAAAAATGTGAGAGCTTTCCCAGATATTGAAATTATTTTTAGGCCACCAACTGCCTGGCCAACATCTACTTTTCGCTGGAGACCCCGGAGATGAAGTCGTTGTGCGACTACGAGCTTTTGACAAGATATGCTAGGTAAAAATATCTTCTTGTTTATGATATTAACTCTTTAGGGATATGCAAGAGACGTGGGCTGGTGATGCGCATCTTGAAGACCGCCGTCGATATGCTGTCAACGTCGTCGGGCTGCTGAAGAAGGGCATCACGCAACATTGGGAACATTTGGACGAGAAGCAGCGTGATGATGTAGTCAAAATTTTGTTATTAAATTTCTCATTTTTAGCTTTCCAACATCTGGCACTCGCTCGGCTTCGCCCCGTTCACCAGCCGCAAGGTTTCCACCGAGGCCAAGGCCCAGAAGTTGACGCTGAAGATGAATCCGGTAATAATTGGCTGTGCGTAAATTCACCCACAATTAGGTGTACTACCAAATGCGCTACGGCGGCGAACTGATCGACATCCAGTCGGACCCGCAGAAGGACGAGCGCGTCACCGGCTTCCACCCGGACGCCTGGCAAAGGGACATGTTGGACGTGGTCGATAAAGGTATATAGTCTTCAGTGCTTTCGCATTAGCGGGGGGTTCAACTTTTTATCATGTCAAAATTGCAAGTTTCTTTTAAGAATTACAAAAAAAAAATGGATTTTGGACCAGATTTTAATTTTTTACAGTGTGGGCTAGATTTTTTTGTTTGAAATCTCACCGTCGTTTGAGCCGTATGAGTATGAAAATGTCGTGGCTAGACAGATCTGGACTTGTTGATAAACCCCCCCCCCCTGATAATGCGAAAGAAGCTAGTTTTCCCACGGCTTACATTTTATTTTAGGAAATTCTGCCTTGATCGTCGCACCGACCTCCGCCGGTAAGACGTTCATCTCCTATTACTGCATCGAGCGAATCTTGCGCGCTTCTGACGAGCACGTGGTCGTCTACGTATCCCCGTCGAAGGCTTTGACAAATCAGGTATGCACATTGGGCCTTCCTTATCGGTTTTTAGGTGTGCGGCTCCATTTACGCTCGCTTCCGCAACAAGTCCATGACGCCCGGAAAATCGCTGTTTGGCACGCTATCAAACGACTATAACTTCAATGCCCTGAATTGCCAGGTAAAATTTCTGCCGTTGCTAACTTAATTTAACTTTTAGGTACTCGTTACCGTCCCGGACGCCTTTGAGAACCTGTTGCTGTCGAAGACGGCCGAGGCAAAACAATTTGTGAACAAGATCCGCTACGTCATCTTCGACGAAGTCCATTCTATCGGGTAGCCTTCCCTAGTCACGATATATTTTTGTCTTTTTAGCTCTTCTGACGATGCCGTCATCTGGGAACATCTCATATTGCTGATCAACACGCCGTTCCTCGCCCTCTCGGCTACCATCGGCAACGTGAACAAGCTGCACGAGTGGATGAACAAGCTCGAGCAGGACAAGTCGGACAAAGCCAGAAGGGTGTGTTTTGTAGCTTTCGAAAAGTCTTTTTTTTACTAGGACCTCGTAAAAGCTAAAACAGGTGACGAAATAAATTGCATTTTTCACGCTCAAGAAATTTGTTCCCCTGCTAACCTGTGTTCTTTGTTCAATTTTTATCCTCATCTCTAGGTCTCGCTGATCACGCATCAAGAGCGCTACTCCGAGCTCGAGCTCGCCATCCACAACATTGTCGACGGAAAGGGCGCCGAGGAGAAGATGGTATGTTTTTTTTATTTCATCAATACTCGTTTTTTTCAGGGTCTGATCCCCTTCATCCCCTACGGCGTCTACATGCCGGAGAAGCTGCGCATGTTCGGCATCCCCGAGGACCAGCAGCTGACCGCCCGCCAGATTCTTGAGCTCTACGAGACGATGTGCGAATTTGACGACCAGACGAAGTAAATACTTTGGATGTTTTATGCTAATTACTGTACATCGACTGCCTTATGCTAATTTAGAGTCGACTTTGAACCTTGCGCCTTCTTCAAATACGAGCCGACAAAGCCCGTCTGGCTCTCGAGGGCCGATCTGAGGAGGCTGGAGTCGGGGCTGAAGGATCGGTATGTTGCTTCGTTTTTTAAATTGTTCGTGAAATTTAACTTGAATTAAATATCGTTTTAGATTCCTGCACCTGTTGCAACACGACGAGCCCAAGATGCGCCGAATTTTGGAGGCCTTCCAGAAGCCTATCGAGGGCCAAATGCAGGCTCGCTCGCGCGCTTACAATCAGGTACCTTGCAGTTGGCGTGTTAGATTTTTATGTTTTTCAGGAACAACTGCTCAGCCAGCACATCGTCCCGCTCATCGACAGCCTTCAAAAGGACAAGATGTTGCCCGCGATCTGCTTCAACGAGGATCGCTCCACCTGCGAAAATATGGCAAAACAGTAAGGAGTTTTCTGAGCGCAGCGCAATTTTTCTGGTTTCTGACTTTTTTGAGACCGGTGGTTGCGGTTCAAAAAGTGCTTTTAGAAACTTAATAAGCCATCTAAAAGCAATCTCTGTGTATTTTCATAGGCCTTCACTCCTTCCCGCCAACGCCCTGAATTTGCGCTTCAGTGAAGCTGTAAAAGTTATTTCAGCCAATTCGTCTTCAAAATTGAGTTTAAATTTAAAACCGGAGCTGTTCGTTCAAAAAGTTAGGTCTGCAAAGTCTTGACGCCATTTTCGTAAACGTTTTTTCTTATATTTTAGACTCTGCGATGTCCTCGAGGCCCGCCAACGAGAATGGGAGCTGACCGCCGAGTTCAGGGACAAGTTCGAGATCCGCGACGAGGAGAAGCTGCTGAAACAGGCGAAGCGCCGTCGCGATGCTGCCGAGAAGAAAAAGAAGGGCGACAAGCCGGAGGACGAGCCCGAGCAGGAGGATTTCGCCTCGGACCCGCTCGCCATGCAACGGGCCAAGCTGGAGAAAGCGTTGGAGCGGTCGGTTTATAAAGCTTGTTCTTTATTTTTTCCTTCAGTTTCCGTCTCCACGGGCGGACAATCGTCGATTCTGATGCGTACGAGAAAATGACGGAACGTATGAAGCGCCAGGCGAAGGGCAGAAGTAGCACAAGGTAGCTTTATCCAATCCCTGGGAAAACGTCTCTTTTAGGTTACTGCTGCAATTGTTTGAGCGTGGCATCGGCTTCCACCACGACGCCTTGTCGATGGTCGAAAAGGGCGCTGTTGAAGTACTGTTCCGTACCGGCCATCTGTCGCTGCTCTTCTCGACGAGTACACTGGCTCTTGGGTAAGTTGAAGTTGTCTTTTCCATTTTATTCCATTTTAGTATCAACATGCCGTGCAAGACCATCATCTTTGGCATCGACGACCCGAAGTTGACGCCGTTGCTCTACCGGCAGATGAGCGGTCGTGCGGGTCGGCGTGGGTTTGACCACTCCGGCAAGGTCATCTTCACCGCCATTCCGACTGGGTAGGCGTTTAGCTTTTGCTTGCAACCCTAATTTTGCTTTAGAAAAATGCGCCGTCTGCTGACCGGCTCGTTGCCCAACTTGCACCCGAACCCGCCGTTCACGATCTCCTACTTGCTGCGCATCTTCTCGCGCCTTCACCAGCAGAACCCGGAGCACGAGGAGGGACTGAACGAGTCGATGAACACGGTGCTGGCGAAGAGGCTCAAGGTATCGTTTGTTCTACAGGGTCTATCGGGATGTAGGTTTTTGATTTTGGCGATTTCTGGTTCTTTGCATTATCGGGGGATGGAACTTGTTTGTAAAAGTCTAGAAATGTCTAATAACTGAATAGCAATTGTTTTAATAGTTTTATTATTAAACAAGAGCTATATTCCAACCAGAAAGCTACCTAAAAGGTTTTGGCAACCTCGCCATGTTGGTAAAAAAGCGGCCATTTTTTGTTGAAAAATTTGGATTTACGAGTTCAATCAAATTTTGTATAGTTTTCATGTTTGAGAATCGTAAAACCATTTAGAAAAATTGCCACTAATTTTATTTGAAAAATTCGAGTCTCAGAAAAAGTTGCCCCGCCCGATAATGCCAAGGAACCCATAGAAATCTGGCACTCCCAGCCGCGACGGGTCTTTTTTTGTATACCAATTTATTTCTATTAACACGTTTAGGCCGCCACGAATCTGCTGACCAACTCGTTCGCCTTGGTCACACGTACTGGCGACGATCGTGTGAACCTGTTGCGCCAGTTGCGCGTCTACACCTGGTTCTCAGCCCAACTCCTGCGCGACGAGCAGTTGATTGACAATAAGGTCTTGTCGCGAATTTGCCTAAAAAGATCTATTTTAGGGCGCCGGCCGCGGCCTGTTCGAGATGGTCACCATGCTGCAGGCGTACGAGCCCGGGAATCTGGTGTTTGCGCACCTGCTGCAGCGCGGGGTCTTCCACCACCTGTGCCGCAAGCATAAGGGCGACGAGCTGAAGCAGATCGTGCTGAACATCCTGGCCACGCTGCTCACGCGCAGCTACTTGCCGCCCAACTACGACACGGCCAAGGGGGTAGGCGTGTTTTTTTGATATTTTCATTGTCTCCTTGTTTTTAGGTCCACCTCCAACCTCTGCCGGAAATCGTCGAGGTCGAGGTGGTCGGCTACTCGGCGAAGGCAATGCAGATGTACAACGACTTCATGCGCACGCTGGCCCCGAATGGAACTTTGATGGTAACTGCTAGAATCCGCCTTTATAACGATTTTTAGGACCCCGACTATGCCATCTCTGGCGCCACGTTCACCAAGGAGCACCACTTCAAGCGCGAGCTCGTCCCGGTTTTCGCCAAGTCGTTCTCGTTCGACGAGAGCTTCGTGCCGGCCATCGACCTCAAGCCGGTCGACCACCGTGGAGAAAAGGTAGCTCTTTTTTTACCTCTTTTCGCACCGCAATTTCTAGATCCACCTCAACTCGTTCGCCGTCGACTTCTGGAAGCACCGCTCGCGCAACTATCTGCTGATGAACAACAAGATTCCGGTGAACCAGGTCTGGTACATGGTCACCGAGTTCAAGGTAAGCTATATCTTTGCTTCTTGATCTAGAATTCAGAATGCCCTGCTCACCATCGGTCACGCCCTGCAGCTTGTAGCCCGCCCATCGGATGCTGTCGCCGATTTGATGCTGGTTCGTTTTTCGAAGGACTTGTATTTACTTTTCACCTCCTGATATAACTTTTCTTTCCAGAACCTGGCCAACGAGTACGACGAGCGCATGCGCCGCGTCTTCGGCATGAAGAAGCGCAGCTGAGCACGCCCGAGAAGTACAAAGCCCGAAAAATTATATTTCACTCGCCTCCCATATTGTCTTTCCCTTTAGCGATTGATTGTTTCTTTCTGCGCGTGTGATAACATTTCCAGTCTTTCTGCACCCACTGTTCTTCCGTTGGTATTCTTATAATTGGGTGCGTTTTATATGTTGACGTTCGGCTTACGATAAATTTTAAACTATCCTTGCGATTGAGAGAATTGGAGCTTTGGGATGTCCAATGATAACCATGACTTATCGGCTTCCGGAAACGCGAATCGGCATATTTTCCCGGAGTATTTTATCAGTATTTTGTCTAAATACTTTTAAAATATTTTCAAAAAAATCTACATTTTGCTAAAAACGTGCCAGTTTTCGTCGTAAACAATAATTCGTATTTTTGATCTGTTGCTGAAATTTGTAATTTTTTACGTTTAAGAATAGTGAAAAACGGTTTAGAAGCAGAGCCGCTATTTATATTTGGAGAATTGGATCCTAGGAAAAACACCCTGCCCGGTGTTGGAAACCTTCTCGAAAATGTTCAGCCGAAAATTTTTGTAGAAAACAACGTTTTTGTGAACAAAAAAATTTCGAATGTGGTGTTTTTGCCTAGCTACTCAGTCGGAACGGGATCTTGTCCCCTCAAGGCCACCGTGAACACAAATTTCAAAAAGGCGGGTGGGACAACGAGCGAAATTTCCACGATAACAACTGATAAAAACCCAGGGGGTGGGAATTTTTTGTAATGCGCATGAAATAGAGGGCTACTTGAGAGAATAAAGAAGGGCTGCCGCGGTAAATAAGATTTTAGGGAACGGCCTCGAAGATGGGACTAACTAGAAGATCCGCCAATTTAATTTCAACAATATCTTTCGCTAGAGGAATATACGTTTTAGGTTTTTGGTAGCTGTCGCTAAAGTCGTGTATGCCAGTATATATTTAAAGTTTTGTTCAAGTTTTCAAGTTAGCTCGAGCCAATGAAGCAAGTCAAAACTTCGAAAACAAAATGTTTCACGGGTTTTTAGATCGGGCAATTCCTTCGATTTCTTTTTTAAGAGGTTCTAATCGAGAAATTGGTTTTTTGCCATTTAGAATGCGCCAATTCCTGATCGCCATATTGCTGTTGATATCGTTAGCCGCGGCAATGCCGTTCCCTGGCTACGGTGGAGGAGGTGAGTTTTGAAGTCGAAAATTATTTAAAAAATTTGTGATCTTCAATTTTCGGCTACTACTTTTTATTCGAGCTAATTAGTGAGACAAAAATAATGATCCTGTCTTCTCTGTCTCTTTGAAAAACCTCAAAATCCAGGAATGTACGGCGGAAATATGGGAGGGATGTACGGTGGAGGCGGCCAGTACGGTACGTTACATCTTACAAAGATTAGAAATTTGCAAGGTTTTTAAAAGCTCGTGGGATAAAGACGGAGAAGTCGAATTACGATGGTAAATCGGCGAATTACTTTTTTCGCGTTTCAAAAAACTTAAATTCATTAATTAAATTTTGATTTCAGGTGGCGGTGGATACGGTAATCCGGCGCTCCTTCCGTAGCCTGTAGACGATCTAACTCTGTTGAGAGCCCTGCTTTTAATTAAACGAATTTTAAAGCAAAGCAACAATGCCGTATAATTACACCCTGGTGAAAGCTTCAATATTCGAGACGCGTTATTACTTGAACCGGATATTTTTTGAAACATTTATGTTCCAGGTTTGCAGCAATTGGCCATGATAATTTTCAAGTGGCCCTAGATGTTTATGGAGATGAAAAACTTTCGAATGTTTTGATTTTAGGCTTTAGGATCTTAGCCAGGCTGTCCAAAATTAATATTGCTTTCAATTCGTCACACTAAATCCCCTTTAAGCTCTTGCTGGCACCATCCCTTTAACATCAGGTTTACCATCTAATAGCATATAATTCGTGTATTAAATAATATCATTGCAAATTATATAAACCTTTTCAGGCGGCGGTATGGGGCCGGGGATGATGGGCGGGCCGGGGCCAGGCATCGGCGGGCCTATGATGGGATGAGAAAATGTGTTTCACAATTTTTTAGTGCCATCCATCAGCAGATTCATGTAATGCATCTTGCTTGGCGAAGAGAGTACTAATAGAATTTCATTTAATAAAATTAATTAGTTTTAAATGAACGCGGATCACAATTAAAAAAACCACAGCTTTTTAAAATGTTTCGTTATTGAGGATTTTTAGCGTCAAAAATTACTTACTTACTTACTACATTTGTTATTTAAATTAATGTTGATAGAAGTTTGGTGCCTCTGTAATTAGCTTTTCGGCTTTTTCGACTTTCAAGACATTCACCAATTTTTCCTGAATTAAATAAGTTAGGTAGTTTAAAACAATTAACTTAATTGTTGCCATTTATCAAAATTTTAATTTTCTCTGATTCTAATTCGTTAAGTGTGGCTTTTAACTTTCAGAAACTTTTAAAAACTGTGACAATTTATATGCTCCGAGGGTTTTATTTCTCTCTAATATCTATTTTATTGTTCCGTTTTAAAACTAAACTAAACGTTGGCCGGCTGCCAAAACTGTGGTAAATATTATTCGTCGATTGGCCGGCTAATCCTCGAATAACGAGCCGTGCAATTAACAACGCCGAAACACACCGATTTCACGACCGAAAATAATCCGCCAGTCCATTCTGAATTTCACATCGATTCCCACAAATCGAAAAATGACTAGAATTCTTGTATTTTTGATGGTTCTTGGTAAGTAGTTTAACTATAAAGGTTTTATACCTCCAAATTAGTGGGCCTGGCCTTGGCGCAAGACGAGCCGGCGCTAAACGACTTGAAGATTGGTGAGCGCTAAATTTTAATTCAAGTTTTGTAATTTCTAAATTCTGGAAGTTAGAGAGCTTTAAATCTCGGCCATCGTGCTTGTAATATAATTAAATAACAACGACATACCTTCGCATCAAAATTTTCGTTTATTGAATTTGTACTAACAATTAATCTTCGTTTTTAGCTGAATTTTCGGGAAAAATAGCATTAATATTATGGGAAATATAGAATCTGAATCTCATTGTCGCTTTTTGCACATCAGTCAATCCTATGTTTCAATGCCTATCAAAATTTAAAAATGTACAGTCCGCGTCATAATGATGGGTTCAACCCATTTTAGGACAGCTTGTTAATCTAGAATAAGTTTCGGATAAAACGGGCGTTGTAATCAGTTAGGGCATAGCTCAAAACCTTCAAGGCCTTTATCCATTTGGTTAGAAAAGGCTTCTAGATTTTGAAGGAATTTTATCTCAAAAAAGGCTTACTGGAACCCGCGTCATAAAGATAGGTTCACCCCGAATTTTTTGGCAAAAATCATACATTCGGATCTTGCTTGTATTTTTAATTAAGTACCATTGAAGTATACATGAGTTTCCTATACTTGGCTTGACTCGAAAGGTTTCAGGGAATTTTTTGCAAAAGTCCATTTTAACAAAGAAATCACACTTTTTTAGGATTATCCTGCGATCCTCGTTTTAAATTTTTAGTATGTAGGCGGTCTCGGAAAGTGCACTTAATGACGAGCATTTTGGTATATAAACGGCTATAGGAACTTAGGTGTTCACGAATATACAGGCCTGGAAACATGGAACCTACTGGGGCCCATACTAAATGGCCGCCAATCTTACTTGCGCAGTACATCCCAACTTTCTTCGTTTGTGTCAGCCCACTATCGCCGAAGCCAAAGACGTTGTTATATACCAAAATGCTTGGGTTGAGCTGCTCTTTCAAGACCATAGAAGGAACTTGCGCTTCCGGTTAAATCCAGCCCGTATTACCACAAAAATAGTAATTTCTTTGTTAAAATGGACTTTTGCAAAAAATTCCCTGAAACCTTTCGAGTCAAACCAAGTATAGGAAACTCATGTACACTTTATGGTTACTTAATTGAAAATATAAGTAAAATCCGAATGTATGATTTTTGCAGAAAAATTCGGGGTGAACCTATCTTTATGACGCGGGTTCCAGTAAGCCTTTTTTGAGATAAAATTCCTTCAAAATCTAGAAGCCTTTTCTAACCAAATGGATAAAGGCCTTAAGGTTTTGAGCTATGCCCTAACTGATTACAACGCCCGTTTTATCCGAAACTTATTTCTAGATTAACAAGTTGTCCTAAAATGGGGTGAACCTAAGATTATGATGCGGACTGTATGTTTCAAACAAAATTTTAAAAATACGGAATTTGATTTTGGCTAATTTTGAGCCCTTAGCTAAGAATTCAATTCCTTTTTAATTTTTAAGGCGTAATTTTCTAAAATAACCCTAGGAGTTTTAGGTGGTCCCGCTTCAGCCCCAACTATTCAGCCGGGACAACCAGAGAATGGTAGGGTTAGTACGACAACATTTTCTGGTTGTCGAGATTTCCTTTGGCGAAATTTAAATTTGTCGAAAGGTCGAAAGGTCGTCGAAGATTTTTGGAAATATAATTTATAAAAAAATTTTTTTTTTAAAATTTTTAAATTTTGCCAAAGCTCAATTTAAAAAAACGAATTTCGACAAAATGAAATTTACAAAAATAATTATAGCAAATAGATTCAATTGCAAAGTATGTCGTACAAAGTCAAAAATTACAGGCTTGCCCTCGTCATCAACGGGACAACCCGTCGAATTGGTGAGATTTTTTAATTGCTCTCTCGACCCCAGGAACGATTAACTTTAAAAATTTTGGTTGGGTCCGGTGTATCGCTGAAACATTCTTTTGGAGCTAAATAATCGGATTTATCAGTCTTAAACGAACGATTTTTATACGGCTTCTTTCCACTGCTTTTTATATACAACAGGGTTTTAATTATTTGGGCGTGGCTTTGGTTTTCGTGTTTTTTTTCGAAACGTGGATAATTCGTAACATTAATGTAAGACCTAACTACATTACCATGTTTGCGGATTTTATTGATTTCAGTTGTATTTTGTAATTCCTATGTTGCATTAATTCGCGCTAAAAAAACTTAGTTTTATATTATTAGTATATTTTTGACTCTATCTGATGGCGTTAGCAAAATTATGGAAAAACACCGAAAATTTCGAAAACTAGCTTTCCACTATATGTTCTTATTTGGAAATCCGGTTCTAGGTATCATTTTTGCTAAAACTTTTTTATTATACGTAATTTTGAGATAGAATTAAAACTGTTAGTGGATTTTCTGCTGCTCTATCTAATGGCATCCTTCAAACCGCAAAAATCCAATTAATAATTTCGAAAACATAATTCGAACCCCATTTTCGATCGTTATTTTGCAATAACTTTTTCGTCGTAAAATATTTTCGGCCGCGATAAAAATTCATAGTTGATCGCTTAAGGCTCTGCCAAATGGCGCCGAAAAAAAACGCAAAAATCCAGCAAAAACCCCGAAAATAATAGAATTAACGAAAAGTGTTCTCTAAAAATCGGCTTTTGATAATGTGTTTCAGAAAAATATGGGTTGCTCAGCATTTTTTCTGGTAGAATAACTCAAATTTAGCTCGAAAATGCCGAAAATTAGATACGAGCGGGGGCTTGAAATGCAAGTTAATCTGAAAAATTTTGGGCCGGTGATGACGAGCCGGACGTGAGCGTCGGCGAGGAGGAGGGCGCCGACGGCGAGAAGGTCAAAGTGTTCAGCATCCACTCCAAAGGCAAGTGACGCATGGTTTAAAGGGCCCCAGAAGTCGGGGACAGATGGGAAAATCATGATTTCTCTGTAGTAAAAATGGGGTTAAAAATGGTTTTTTGGGGTATAGAAAACGTCTTTAATGTTTTCAGTTAGTTAAAATATTATAAATAGAGTTCCACGATTATTTTATTGAAACTGCAGCCAGAAACGTGAATTTAAAAATGATGTTCCATTCTGTAAATTAGATAAGCCAGGGCGAAAATCCACGATATAATATCCGGTCATCAGAACCAAATCTTTTCAAGTTTTTTTATAACTAAAAAAGCTAGATTATAATAACTAGAAACTAAAAACTATTTGTTGATTGCTATTTATGAATAATGGAGAATAAATCTTTTGAATTTTGCCTTTTTTGGAATCGGCCTATTTGTATCTTTTCGATATTTTTTAAATGTTGTTCTAATCATACAAAATAATTATAAATTGATTAAAATAAATACTCATATAAATTTATTAATTTTATTAGATAAGCCTTAATCGGAAATTCCGAATTATTGATTTCCAGCGGGGTCCGTCCGGTTTGCAGAATGAAACATTATTTTTCAACCGTCTGGTTTGGTTGCATTCAAAGTTGATTCGGTTCTCGACTGTTAGCGGGGGGGGGTTTAGCAGGGGGAAAACTTTGTTTTTCCACCTATCTGTTGATACATATATTGTGTATTTTCAAAGTGTTTTAGTAGCATTTGATTGCTAGCAATTCATACAAAATATTTAAAAAGGTTTGATAATCGAAAATTTTGGCCTTTGTGGTCATTTTTCATACATTTGTGAACAAAAATTCAAAAATTTTCGGCCGAAGGATTCGTTAAGAAAACATGGTTTTAAATTATGCCATTAATTAAAGTAAATGCTATAATAATATACTTTCTTGTATTATCAAAATTTCCGTCTGCCAAGCTTTTAGCGTTTTTTAGCATTTTTATCATTTTTTAGCAGCCGACTTCTAGGCCAGTTTGTAAAGCACACTTTTTGCAGACATGGGAGATCAGAAGATTACGCTGGGCAAGAACAGTGTGAAGGTCCAGTCGAAAACCGTGTTTTGAATAAAGGTTTTACCGTATTCGTTTCGTACTGTTTAACGTTAAATTATTTTTTCGAAAAATCTTTTATATAACTTATATATATATTTTATTCATTCCCTTCTTTAAAAACGAATTGTTTTCCAGAATCCGAAAATCCCCGAAAAAGCACTTTATTCAGCGCATTGGCAGTAGAAATGGGGGGTATGGGGGGCCAGAGATAGGGAGAAACATCTCAGGGGAGCCAGAGAAGAGGGAGAATGGAGATGATTAGACTTCGAACGAGCCGTCGGTTGTCGAGCGCTTCTGGTAGTCGAAAAACGGGACGATGAAGTTGCTCAACTGCCACAGCCAGCTCCCAGATCCCATCAGGGCGACTACGCGAGACTCTGAAAATGGAGGATGTTCTCAAATGGTCTGCTAGTCTGCCCTCTCCTCTTCCTCAACAATCGCTGCTAGCCTGCTCTCCCCCTATCTCTCACACACTCTCTCTCTCTCTCCCTGTCTCTCTCTCTCTCTCTCTCTCTCTCTCTCTCTTCTACCCACTGAATGTCCGATCCTGCGGGGCGACATGGTTGAACAGCTCGTCATCCTCGTCGACGCATGCCAGGCGGACAAACTAGAAATTGATGTTCCAACGTCAGAACAATCTCGTACCTGGCCAAGCACATCCAAGAAACTGCCGATGATGTTGATGAACAGCCAGATCGTGCTCTGAAAACAGATTAACAAAAAATAGAATAATTTTTTAGCATAGTTTGGACACTCCATCCAATTGAATCTATGAAATCCCGACAAAAAGGCTAAAATGCCGAAAATCACGGTAACGATGTTATCTTGTACCGCACCGTATAGTGGAAGAGGTCGGCCCAGGTGGGTGCTCGGCGGGTGATGAAGATGGAGGTGAACAGGTAGAAGTAGCCGACCACCACATCTGAGAACAGCTGAGCAACACCCGTCGACGTGTAGTTCTCATCGTCGTAGTGGCTAGAAGAGAGGCAGGCTAGCAGAGATTGTTGAGGAAGAGGAGAGGGCAGGCTAGCAGAGATTGTTGAGGAAGAGGAGAGGGCAGCCTAGCAAAGATTGTTGAGGAAGAGGAGAGGGCAGACTAGCAGAGATTGTTGAGGAAGAGGAGGCAGGCTAGCAGAGATTGTTGAGGAAGAGGAGAGGGCAGGCTAGCAGAGATTGTTGAGGAAGAGGAGAGGGCAGCCTAGCAAAGATTGTTGAGGAAGAGGAGAGGCAGACTAGCAGAGATTGTTGAGGAAGAGGAGAGGGCAGGCAGCAGAGATTGTTGAGGAAGAGGGAGGGCAGGCTAACAGAGATTTTTCTTGCTTCTGGTGTTGTCCGAGCACGAACGAGATCCCGATGGCGGTCCCGATGTAGACGTAGATGGCCAGAATCAGCTCGCAACGCTAAAATAGAAAGTATGGAGCGAGAGAGTAAGAGAGAGAGAGAGAGAGAGAGAGAGAGAGAGAGAGGAGCGAGGGAGTGAGAGAGAGAGGAGAATTTTCTTCTTTTCCAACCTTTTCAAACAAAAGCAGCAACGGCTTCTCCAACACCAACCGTGACGACGTGACGCCGCCCGGCTCGACGCTGCAAAGCGCAAAATAAAAGAAATTATTATAAAATGACCAATATCAATAAATAAACTGAAATCAAGATAAAATTGATAAAAAGCCCATGTTTCACTTAACCTACTTTAACTTTCGATCATAAAAAAATTTGATTTGTTGTAAATAAAGAACTCCGAAAACAATGCTTGATAAAATCCTACCATCTGGCCCAGCAGATGGCGAGCACGTTTAGCAAAATTTGCCACTGGATGAAGCGGAGCGCAGCCCACCAGGCGAAACTGGAAAGATAAGATTTCGATTTTCTTTTGCACTATCGTGGGGAGGCGGCTTTTTAGCGCCATTAAATTAATTTTAATATCGCAATTAATAAAATTTAGGAACAAAACTTGAAGTCAAAAACCATCTAAAAAACCTTAATAATTTTTAAAAATTCGAAATTATGGTCGAAAAATCGAAATTTTCTGCTAGAAAAATATGCAAGTTTTTAGGTTTAATATCAAGGATATAATTCTTTAAACAGAAATAGCGGAAGTATTTTATTAAAAAGCTTTTACAATTCTTAAACATGAAAACTTTGCCAATTTTTAGGAAAAAATCAGAAATGTAGGTGTTTCGACCAAATCTTGGACATTTTTGAATTATTTATTAAAGCGTTAAAAATTTTAAGCTAATAGTTTTTAGTTGAAACATAGTTTTTTTTAGCAAATACCACTATTGAAACCATTTCTACTAACTTACCAGACATTTCTAGACGTATACAAAAATTAAGTCCCCCCGATGATGCCAAAGATCCATATAACAAATAATAACCATTAATAACAAAAGAAGCTTTAATAAGAGTAAATTAAAACTTACGGGCTCTCGGTGAGCCCCCAGAAGTCGTTGTAGATGATGTACTCGAGGGGCAGGATCACTAAAAATTGTGTTTCCGGGAGCAGCTAGGCAAATTCTTACAGACGGTCAGCACGCAGACGCAGCGCACGATGGCGAACAGCTTGGAGCAGACTGTAAAAAACCGATTTGAATATTGAATCGGAAAAAAACAAAATTCCATAAAATCGTCACTGAAAAACCGACCGTTTTCCATCGGGATTGAAGTTTTTTGGGAAGACCGATGGTTCACCAGGATTATGCAAACCCAAATTGCCCGAGTATTGAAATTTCGTGAAGCATATTTTTTGCCCGACCGCGCCCGAATTTTCGTTTTTGCCAGTTTAATCGTGTTTTTGCTAAAATGTCATAGATTTCAAGTGGAAACGCTTAATAAAAAAAATTATACGCATTTTATTTTGGTGCTTTTGCAGCATCGGGCGCTAATTGGGGAGGGGGGGCGAATTTTTTGGAAGTAAGTAACAACGGAAAATTAAATATTTTAATTGTTGTAGAAAAATTTATTCATATTTTAAGCACCAAAACTATCCAAAAAATCGCAGAAAATCAATAATTTTCAATTTTTAGCAAAAACTTTGAAAATTTTTGCGTTTCGTGATACTAAAAATAATGTAAATAATTTTAGCGTAATCAGAAATTATCTTAAAGGTGGTGTGACAGTGTTAGTTATTTTTTAAAGGTATCGCAACATCCAAATTTAAAATGTGAAAGTTTAAAATCAATCAAATATGCATTTCCTGTTTTTCGACGTAATTAGCATCTGGTCCAGCGTTTAAAAGGAAAAATCTTGGGCGTAGAGACCCATTTTCTTAGTTCAACTTATTCCTTTGTAGCGCATCGTTTTTGGGTGAGTTTTTTGGCCGATTTTTACGAAAAAATCCAAACCGTATACAGGTGCATCGCGGAACAAATGGGATGTACGCTATCGAAGAAGCATCGAGCCAACCCGATCGACGAGAACGCCAATCGATCCGTAAGCTGTTGAACCGGGGGAAGCCTAAGCCAAGCCTAAGCCAAGCTTAAACCAAGCCTAAGTCAAGCCTAAGCCAAGCCAAGCCTAAGCCTAAGCCTAAGTCAAGCTAAGCCTAAGCTGAGCCTAAGCCTAAGCAGTAAGCCTAAGCGTAAGCCTAAGCTAAGCCTAAGCCTTAGCGTAAGCCTAAGCTTATTAGCCAAACCTAAGCCGAAGCCTAAGCTTTTTTGTTGCAGAGCAGCTCGTCGAAGAAGGTGCTGGAGATGAAGCCGTCGGACACGGGCATGCGCCGCGGACGCACTAATGGCCATCATGAGGAGGGCGAGGAGGAGGCGTTCGTCCCGCCCATCACGTACGGTATCACGGCCTTGCGGGCTCTGGACGGTTAGCGGGAGAGCCAAGCACTTTTTGGCTGAACTCCAGATACCCCCCTCCCCCCAGCCGGCCCCCCACCTACCGTATCTCGGTTCCCTGTTCATCTACAGGTGTGTAAAGTATACCAAAATACTCGCAAGAGCAAGACGAACATTTTGGTATACTTTACACACCTGTAGATGAACAGGCTGGGGGGTAAACTGCACTCTAACCAAAAAATGTGGTTTTTAAGTTGTATAAAAACTTTGAAGTATTATTAGTGATTACCAGGCATTTCTAGGCTTATAAAAAAGTCCGATCGCCCCTATAATGCGAACGAACCTAAAAAGGTCATTTTCGTAATCATTGTCGCGTCCTAAGAAACCGTGCATTAACGACATAAATTTTAGCGTGTGCACAGATTTTGATGAAACACCTCATTTCTTGCAGACAGCGCAGCCAGCGGAACGGCAGCAGCAGCGGGCGCAAAGTGGTCCCCCGGCCCGGCACGCAGACCATCGATCGCAATCTGTAAGCCCAGCTGTCCTAAGCCTAAGCCTAAGCCAAGCCTAAGCCGAGCCGTTTTCACTCCCCCATTAAAACACCCTTTTTCAGTCGACGCCACCGCCGCGAAGTGCCGACGGCGCCGCGCAGCGCCAGCCTGCAGCAGCGCCCCGCCGCCGAGGCAGCCGCTCGCCCCCTCCTCGCCCACATCAACAACAAGACGCCCACCGTCGCCGCGGCCAAGAAGCCGCTGGTACGGGAGTTGGGGGCGTGGCTTAGCATTCATCGTGGCTCAGAAATTTCATGTTTCAAAAAGCTTCAATTCCTAAACGTTTCGAACGATTTTGCTGAAATTTTACTCCGGCAATCGGATCATTCAAGAATTAGTTTTTTCGCATCATCGGGGGTACCATTCTGGTCTAAAGATTCAATTTTTCAGATATCAATAGAGGAAGTGTTTCCAAATTGTTTTTTGCGGTTCCAAAACGTAAATACTTTACACATTTTTCTTGAAGATTTATATCTGGTTTTGAGGAATATTTCAGCTTAAATATCTTAAGAATTTTGAATGTTTCTAAAACATCAAAGCTTCGAGAATTTCGTGCATCTTCAATTACAGAGTTTCTGGCTTGTTTTTAAAAATTTTGAGAATCCTCGGCTAAACTACAGTCTTCTCGAAACATGTTATTTTTCCGAAATCATCTTTTTGCGGGAATCGGTGAGCCTGGTGCCGGCCGGGCACGGCCATTCGAAGGAGAGCCAGAAGGCACGGGAACAGCAGCACCAGCAGAAGCCGGATGGAACAGGGTCGGGTGCATCGAAGAAGGCCCCGCCATCTGTCGACGATATCAGCAGAAAGAGGAAGGCCCACCATCAGCAGGCCGTTCAGCCGCAGCCTGCGGTTGTCGTGGCCCCTCCGCCTCCTCTGCCCGCTCAAGCTCCTCCTCCGCAGCGCGCCCCGCCCCGCATCCCGTCCATCACCAACCAGGAGGAGTGTGGGTTTTTGCCCCAGGAGAGAGGGAGGGAGCGAGAGAGAGAGAGAGAAAGAGAGAGAGCCAGCGAGAGAGAAAATAAAAAGAGAGAGAGTGAGAGCGAGAAATTCAACTTTTTAAGTGCGCGCCCACGGCTCCCCGCAGCGCCAGCCGCCTCATCTGATGACCCCCCGGCACCAGGCCCACGCCTCCCCGCAGAAAGGTAAAAATACGGAGCTTTTGCATTATCGGGGGGGGGGGGGATTTTTATCAAAGCTCAGCAATGCCTAAAACGTAAAAGTAAGTGTTTTAATGTTTTTATCCCGGAAATTAATGATATTTAAAGTAAAAAAAAATTGCGAAAATTACGAAGGGAAATCTATATTTTTTGATTTGTTAGTAAATTCTTTACATATTCAGAAAAATTGAATACTAAAGAAGCCCCCCCCCCGCTAATGCGAAAGTACCGAAAGATCCCTGATAAGCGTATGGCTTTATTGACAAAAACTCGTTACCTTACTGACTAACAATTCAATGCATAGGGCTCGAATGCGAGAAATCTATTAGGGCTTAAATTGCCTGTTAATGTTGCTGAATAGTTGTAACATATTTTTTCAAAAATTTTTGAAGTGCTCTTTGATTTGCCAGTTTACAGTGTTTATGCAAATTGCAGAGCGCCGCCAGCGTGGCAGCGAACCGCGGCAGCAGCAGCCGGCCGCTCCTCCCAATCAGCCGCCAATCGCCGCCGTGCTGCCGATGCCCCCCTGCCACCAGGGACCCATTTCCGATGGTTCGTTTCGTTCCTATTTACATAAAGCGTTCATTAGTAAAATTTCGGAATTTTTAAAATAAATATTGTAAATTCGAAAATTTGACGTTTTTCATTTTCACAAATTTTTGATCGGCGAAAAATGGTTTTCCGCTAAAAATCAGCCCCGCTAACAGTCCAGTACCCGGAATTTTTGATTCCTATTCGACTTGTTAAATTATTTATAAAAGGTTCTACAGTTGTGAAAATGGCTTAAGAGCAGTTTACCCCCCCCCCCAGCCGGCACCCAACCTTGGTATCTTGGCACCCTGTTAATCTACAGGTGTGTAAAGTATACCAAAATGTTCGCCTTGCTCTGGCGAGTATTTTGGTATACTTTGACCCTGAATGACGTTTCCTGACCACCTGCCGTATCGCGGCTCCCTGTTCATCTACAGGTGTGTGATGTATACCAAAATACTCGCCACAGCAAGACGAACATTTTGGTATACTTTACACACCTGTAGATGAACAGGGAGCCGAGATACGGCAGGTGGGGGCGTCGGCGGAGGTATAACGCAATTTCACAGTGAAAATTCCTGAAATTAACGTGTTTCTACTAATGCAGAAGGGGCAAAATCTACGGAACATAACATTGGAAAGAGGAAGATTATGCAGAGGATGAAAAAGCTTTGTCCGAGTGGCTGGCCGGAGTGGCTGGCCGGCCCCTTTAAACCGGACCGAATTTTTTGTGGGCGTTTCAGTGTTCCCGCCCGAGAACGTGGACGACGTCGCCGAGCGGCAGCGCATCGAGCGCAACATCCAGGAGCGCATCCAGGCTCGGTAGGTTTTATTGATTAGCTCGTATCTTTTTATGAAGCGTTTCTAAACTGTTTTTCAGTATTCTTGAATGTAGCAAATTTCTTTTAAAGCATACAAAAAATAGAAATAGACTTTCGTGCAGAAAGCCCCGCTTTTGGACCAAAATCCTGAATTGTGCAAGTTTTCTGCACCTGTTTGCTTGAAATTTGGCTATTTATCAAAGAACCAACTTTTTTTATTTGAGGATCTTTTAAATTAAATATTATTTTATAAAAATATATTTCTATTTTTTGTAAAAATTTTTTGTAATTAAATTTAAATTAACTTTTTTTTTTTTTTTAATTTTTTTTTTTCGCGAAACATTTATCTTTATTCCACCTGATTTATTAAAAATTCAGCGCTCCAAGATTGTTTATTTTTTATGCAAAACATTTTTTTTAAATCTTCATCATAGCATTAAATTTCCAGTCAACGCCTGCGCCACCACTACCCGATCGACCCCGAGGAGGACACGCTGTACGAGGTGAGCCAGGCTTCTTTTTATACCTAACGAGAATTTTATTCTTTTACTAGCTTTTTGACGTCTTTAAAGCACATCATAGGGTGCTTTTGCATTAGCGGGGGGGGGACAATTTTTTGATTCTGGTTCCATTTTTTAATATAAAAAAAATTAAATATCGAAAGTAGCTTTAAATAGTGAAACAATAAATTTGAAAAAACGATTTTCTTGAGATTTTCTCCCATTTTGTCGTACTTGCAGGTGCCGCCGCGGATGCCGGAGATCAACCTGATGCACTGTTAGGTGTTTTTGAAGGGTACGGTAGACGCGGGATTTCCCACTTTCAGCTGATGCTGCCCCTGACCACCACGATGATGATGGCGACAAGAAGGGTGCTACCGCCCTCTAGCTGTGCCCTGGCCAAGCCCCACTTTTGCCCCTCATCTACCACATCATCATCGTCATGGTCATGCTCATCTACCGCCCGCTCCCTTCCCTCTACTCGCCGCGTCTGCCCCCCAAAAACAAACGTAATACACCTATTTACGATTGTGGTTACTGGATTTTTACCGGGGGGGGGACGAAAGCCCTTCGATTAAGGAAAAATGTTCATAGAATTATATAACGATTTCATAGAATTATATAACGATTTTAGACACGAAAAGAAGATAAAAAACAAAAATGCAGGGCGAGATTTTTCAGGATCTCTGCGTTCTTCAACGCCCCCTACATCATCACCAAGACGTTCATCGCCCCCCATTTAACGATGCTAATATGATGGCGTGTTTGTTGATGTGACCCCATGATTATTGTAATTATTTATATCCGTCCAGCGTTGTGATTACCTTTTCTTGTGCTCTGTATTTCTGGGAACAAGTCAAATGAATAAATGGTCGTTTCGGGTTGACAATCTCTGCTAGTCTGCCCTCTCCTCTTCCTCAACAATCTCTGCTAGCCTGCCCTCTCCTCTTCCTCAACAATCTCTGCTAGCCTGCCCTCTCCTCTTCCTCAACAATCTCTGCTAGTCTGCCCTCTCCTCTTCCTCAACAATCTCTGCTAGCCTGCCCTCTCCTCTTCCTCTGCCCCTGATGCGCTAAATACGGCTGGAAAACGGGATTAAGGAAAAGAGAAATCAATAATGAATCAGCTTCTTCGGCGCACTACCATTGTGGATTTTTGGTGATTTCGATGGTTTCCTGAAACATCGTTTTGCACTTCTTTAATTGTTGCTTCATCGCTTGCCAAAACTCAGGCTTTTATATTTTAGGAATGGGATTTTCATAAATACCCAGTATTCGAAAAATAACCAAGGCTTTTTCTACTATTTTTTCTCGATCTCTACTATAATTTCCGCGATGATCCTGGAGACGTTTTCCGTGAATGTGGTGAAAAGAACCGGTTATTTAGAACCAGAATTCCGTGTACATTTGCGCCGTTTGTTTGTTTGTCTATTTCTATGTCTGTCTGTCTGTATGCCTTCCAGAATTTCCTGCCCATTTCCGGCGTGCGACGGCCTGGCGGCGGGGGCATTTCCCTTTCTTGGTTTTTCAATGGATGTTCGTTTTCTGTGTTTGTTTGTGTGTCTGTCTGTATCTCTCTCTGTCTCTCCTCTCTCCCACGCTACATTTTCCAACCAGTTTCCCTGCCTGAAAAATGCCAAAAACAACCCGTCCTGCTGGCGAAATCATTGATTATTTATATGTTTGTGATTTATATCTTTTTCGATAAATTTTGATTACAGTAAGTTTCAAAAATATCTGTTTCTATAGATCCCAAACAATAATTTTTCTCTAGGTTAAATTGTTATTTTCATCATTCATTTCTCACATTTTAACGTTTCATTTCACAGCGTAGACTAAGCAACCAGGAAATTATTTAAAACAACAAAAACACTTATCGAAGAATTGAAAAACGCCTTTTTTTTAAATCGTCACTTTTCGTACTTAATTAGTATAATATATTGCATATTTTATACATGTTTACTTTGAAATAAATTTTAAAATTTTGTTAAAAAAATATCGGGTTTTTCGACCAAAATGGCGCCGATGCAAGTAACATTTCATAAATTCTTGAACATCGGTTTAAAACTCACTTTTTTAATGAATTTAAATAACGATTAAAAATAGCAGGCGTTGGCGCAGTTGTATATTCGTTATCATTATTGGTAAGATTAGAAAAACACCAGGGTTGAAAAGCCGCTTCGCGAATTTTCAACCCTGGCCCCGTCTTATCCCATGAAATTCTTCACTTTACATCATTTTCCCGAATTCAGATAGCATCACGCGGCCTCTCTCCCATTATATAAGCATCATCACTTCCGGTGTATGTTAAATTTTTTCTAACAAAGAGGCTTCCCTAAAATTTTACAAAAACTTAAATTTAACGTTGAAGATAGCTGATTTTGTAAAATCTTAGAAGTGTGCAGTCATCTCCAGACCATTGCGCACCTAATGACGTATCATACATACCCCTAACTACCCCCCCTTCTTGAGATACTATTGGAACACGCTGACGGAAGTTGCATGCAAAGTGGCACACACACACACACAAACACTATTTTTTTATATATAGTAGGATATCTTAAAAAATCTAGACGCTAAAAAAATCCACGATTTCTCAACTTTTCCCCATCAGGGCCATGTGATCTTTCCTGGGTGGGGGTTTATCTTTTCCGCGACAATACGCCCCCGTACACTTCATCGAGGGGGGTAGGGCTCACGGGGGGAGACGGTTGGCTGGAGCGCGAGCCGGGGAGCACGAGCCGGCCGGACAGCGCCGACGACGAATATCGATTCGCTCGCCCTCAGATCTATCTTTTCCTCCGTTTCTTCTAGAAATCGAATTCTAGAACATTTCTTGATAGAATTCCATGGATTACGACTTTTCTTTTAAATTAGCGCCATAAAAAAGCGTAACCTAATTTTGCGACCAGGCAAAATGGATTCAACCAAAGAAATTCGTTGTTCCGCAATATCGATGCGGCTGTTTTTCTAATTTAAGTTTTTAAAAAAAAAAAACAGGACTTAATTGACTTTTACTGAAAAATATATGTTTTAACAAAAAACCTAAAGGAAAATATTTCAGAAGGGATTAATCAGTATCAATTTGCTCTATTATTACAATTTTCTGGAAAAATCTAGACAATTTTTATAGGAAATGGAGACGCTCGTCTCGCAGAACCCGTACCAGAAGCTGTACAACAAGAATGTGCCCCAGATCCGGCTGATCGACCCCGATGGGGACAGCCATGCTCAGGTGGGTTTGTGCATATTTCTAAGGGGACGTAAACAGGCCATTTCTTAAAAATCACTGATTTAAGCAGTTTAAGGAGCCTACAAAATTGCTGAAAAATTTGAGTTTTGATCTTTGCTTAGGTTAAAAAACATGTTTTGCCGATACGCCGATTCTGGGAACTGTTTTTCCGAATAATGAGCGTATTTTTTTTTTGGTCATAGCACTTTCGGCGTCCTAAAAAGCTAAAAAGTTAAAACTACAAAAACACCCTCGATTAGCGCCTAATTAAAATACCGTAAAACGTGTTTTTTTCACTAGTTTTCCCAAAATTATTATACCCAGCTGGTTATGCTCCGATAATCTCTGAAAAGTGACGGCACCCTAAATACGCTGCAAAGGAAAAACCTGGTACGATTCAGATGGCTTTTAAAAATGTGTCTCAAGATTTAGGGGCCGTACTGGTTTTTAGCAGGCTGTAATGGAGTCCCGACCCGGAGTCAAAAAGTATGAATATTGAACTTCTATGAAATTAATGCGAAAATTAAGTTATTTATCCGTCTCTCTCTCATTCTCTCACTCTCTCGTCTCTCTCTCTCTCTCTCCTTCAATGTAAATTTAAAAGACGCCAGAATCAGAAAGCTACGCCCAAAATATCGAGTCCAGCGGGGTACATACAGTTTGGGCGGGCAAATAAAATCCCGCTCTCTCTCTGTCTCTCTCTCTCTCTGTCTCTCTCTGTCTCTATCTCTCTCTCTCTCTCTCTCTCTTTCTCTGACTTCAATCTGTATGTCCAGCCCCAATATTTGGCACCCTCTCGGTCTCAGCTCCCCCCGCCCGACCCGACGACGTCATTTTCGGCCGACCGGGCGAACGGCGCTCCTTCTTTCTCTCTCTCTCTCTGTCTCTCTCTCTCTGCTTCTCTAATTCTCTCTCTCTCTCTCTCTCTCTCTCTCTCTCTCTCTCTCTCTCTCTCTCTGCGATTCCCTTTTCGGGTCCCCCTCTCCCTGTCTCTCTACGTGAAGAACGGAAATGATAGCGCCAGCCAGCCACCTTCCCCTTGTGGAAATCCACGTTTCTTTTTTTGATCGGCCTAGGTCACGATATTTTTAGCGAAAATTTAATGCTATAACTTTTTCATTTTTGTAGTAATCACTATAAAGAACTATTCAAGCCAACCAAAATTCCCAACAGCCCATCACTGCGCGCATCCGACTAAATTATCAAACTTTTGTCGCTTAGGATGATTAGCTGAAACACGCAATTTTTCCCCGGCTGCTCGACTCTTGCTATCAAGAATACACCACAATTAGCATCCAATATATATTTTAGAAACTTGGACAAATTTGGTGGGCCGTTCGATAGGTTATATTTTCCCGATTACCACATCGCTACGAAACACTAATTTTCTGGCGTACAGGCTTCAGCATGATTTTAGACTACTTTGCAAATAGCTGCGTTGCTAATAGAGAGATATAGGAGCTATCTAGTATTAAATAGACCTAACAAGGCAGCAAAGTTTCTAAAAAATTGTGAGCCTTTTTTTGAAAGACAAGGCTTAATTGAGTAGTTGCGATATTCACGAAAACCTTATTTATACGAAACCTTGCTTTTTTTAAGGATCACTCCTGAAAACGAAAAATTATACTATTTTTCATCAAATTAACGCTTTTAAGGGAACGATTCAGGCTCACGACCTACCGGGTATTGGTTTATCGTGCATGACAATTTGTGGATTTTTGAATTACAGACAGGATGGAAATCTCATATTGCCATAGCGCTTTTTTAACCAAAAACGGTTTAAAAACAGTTTTGTACGATTTCAAATTACTGTGCAATCAAGTCGCAAATTTCTGCAATTAACTGGCAATTTGACGAAACACATTTTATCTGTAGATATTGAACTTAGCAATTCGAAACCATAGGATTTAGTAGACTTCTCCATCTTTGTCAGTACCGATAATCCAAACTCTCGACCTGTGATGGCTTCGCGTGAAATACCGTTTTTCTCGAAACATAGAAACTTACAAAATCTGAAAAATCTTAGGCCATGAAGCTGAATTTTTGCCGTTAGAATATTGGACAAAACCAACGTTCTTTTTCTGCTTCCCGACAACACTATAAAAAGCAAACTTCTTAAAGGCCCATGGGTGGAGCATGGATCAGTTTAGACCAGGAATGTAAATTAACTCGCATTGGAAAATCACTTTTTCCCGAAAAATCAATTTGTACGAAACATAAATTTTCAATAATCCCTCGAAGATTTTATACAATGAAATTCTATTTTGCGAAATTGCGACGATTACGATTCTTGACGAAATCGAATTTTTTTAAATTACTTTTCGAATAACGACGATTACGATTCTTGACGAATTCTTCAAAAAATTTAGGTGTTGCGATTACGATTCGAAACATACTTGTTTCGCGAACACCATTATTTCTCCAGACTTACGCCTAGCTTATCATTTGACTTTTAAATTTATAGAGATCGTGTTAACGATTTAAATAGTCCAATATTTATTACAGGAAATACCATTTTGCCCGAAACACCTAAATTTTCAACAAAGCTTCAAATCTTATGCAATGAAGCCTGGGGGTCGGGGGGTGCCGTTTAGGGGCTGGGCAGAGACGCCGAGCGGGCCAGAAAAGAACGATGTAGAGGGTGAGAGGGTAGGCAGAGACAGGGTGAAGTGAAGCCCCCACCCCTGGCGCTCCATCCTCCAATTGACTCCCCCCTGAGCGGGCCCCTTGGGTTCAGCCTGGGCCATTTTGGGCTTAAAATTACCTAAGAAATTGGGTACCCTATTTAAATCTTCACTAAATAGTATAAATTAATAATAAGGCTTTACGTTATTGATTGAAATTATCGATTTCCGAGGACTTATCGATACCTTAAGCACCGTCAAAGAAAGTGTGATTTTGAGATTGGAATTGACATGTTTCACGTTATTTCCGTGTGGCGTTGTATAGAAATTCACGAGTTCTCCTCGTTCTGCTATTTTTTTTTCAACAATATTTACGAAAACCAACCTCGCCTTTGTCTTCAGCGCTCCCTGAAGATACCTGATTTGTTTTTACTTTATGACTACATTATTAAAAGTAATAAAGTATTAAAGTATTAAGTATTAAAGCCATAATTAAGCGCGTTAATGTAAGGTTATTTGCGATTGACAATTTTGATGCTTTTTCTTAATTTTTGGTTTGAGAACTTTGCGAGAGGTCAGTATAGGGCCAGGTGTTTTATTATGCCCTTATTTTACTGAAGCATATATTTTTCATGAGCCTTCTAAATACCTTTTCTTGTTACTCTTATATTAAAAGCTAACATAATCCAAAACAGAGAATTAAGCGCATTAATGAAAGGATATTTGGAAGCGGAATTTTTAGGATTTTTTTTGCAGCTAGATCGGGAAAACTCTAATAGAACGAAACGCTTTCTGAAGAACTGATTTTGATGAAACCTATGTTTTCCACGCGCCTTAACGCCCTTGCCTGCTAATTTTTGATTTAACGCTGTTCGTAATCCAAATGAGATGATGAAGCGCATTAAAGGAAGGCTGTTTAGAATTAGCCATCCTTTAGGTTTTCGCACATAAAATACGGAAACTCTTGAATGATTTCAAGGCAGCATATATTTTTTACGGGCCTTAAGATACTTTTCCCGTCAATATTTTATCTAAACCTTATAGCAGTCCAAAAGAAAGTTTACAAGTGACATTTGCACGATAAAGGACAACGTTCACGCGCATATCACGATTGGCAAATTAACGGTTGTATTCATCCTAATGATGTCAATGCATTATTGTGTCCAAAAGTTTCCGCATCCTCTTAACTTGATGAAACACCTATTTTTCTAGGATTTTTTTTCAAGAGTTTGAAAGGTTCCAAGGTGGTTTTCGAGTCAGAGTCCCCTAATTTGAAGAGTTTTAAGTAAAAAGTTAGAGTTTTGAGTAAAAAAATGTTCTAAAACACCTTAATACCCAATAAAAATACCCTTCCAGCCGCCCGACGCTCTGCCAACGCACCGCGGGCCGCTCAGCAAACAGGTATGAGTTTACGGGAATTTTATATTTTATTTAAATATTTTTGAAAAATGCGAAACTAAGCTATAAAATTAATTTGATGAAGTAAACATTAAAGATGTAAGAATAGCGGCTTGGTAAAATCAAATCAGAAGATTTATTTATTTGAACCTTTCTGAGAATTTAATGTTTCCTGATAATTTCGGGCTACCGAAATAAGAACGCCCTTAATATTCGCCTCTCCAGAATCGTAATTACAATTAATTTATTACCGATTTTTCAGAAATCGATCTCGTGCGAGGTGCTGCACGCGACGCCAGCCATCGCCATGGGGGATGGCCAAGGTTTGTAAAATTCGCTTTACAAGAAGCATATTCAAAAATACATAAAAGACAAATAAATTTATAGTTAGCTATTAATGCAACAATTTATGTTAATTACAAAAAACTAGTAAAACTTCTCCAAAACTAGGTTGTCAATGGAGCGAAGCAAGCAATCGACCGAAAAAACGGGTTAACCTTTGGATTTTATGAAACTTTTTTTACGAAATTATCCTTGCATTAGTTTTGTTTTAATGAATTTAATTTTCTAAAAAATTTAGATTTTAATTAATTGAAATAAAGTTAATCAAATGGTATGCAGGAACATGGTCAACATCATGGAAAATTAAAGCACTTACTCGCAAAAGTACCATGGTTTTTGCTGAAACATGATTTTACGAAACTTATGATCCGTATTTATTTTTTATTTTATCTAACCCTAAAACGGTTCCTTTCGAATTAATACACCTGAGCCAAGAACTTTTAGAAAATCAGATAAAATATTTTTTTCGCCGGAATTGGATTCATTGGATGGACCCAAGCCAAGAACGTTTAGGGAGTCCGATAAAACATATTTTTGGTCAGAAATTTTAGTATGTGGATTGGTGCTCTGTTTTTAGATCCGTCAATCCCGATAGTCGAAAACGATTAAATGCTTTTTAATAAAGGTCAAGATCATCGCATTCTAATTTTGTCAGGACGGCCGAACCTAAAGACGCCCGTCAGCCGGCAGACCGCCTACGTCAATCTACCCAAAACGACGCCGAAACGCCCCGGGTCGGCAAAGAGTCACGGTACGTCAATTAAAATTTCAGTTAGGCTAAACGATTTATCGACAACACGTCAAGAGACATTAATGAGTTAAAAATCTGATTCTGGACACACAAATTTTGAAACTCAATTTTTTTTGGTTTTTCGGTAATTTTTCCAGAGACTGATTTTAAATACTTTTTCTAGAGAAATTTAATGAAATTGACTAAGACCCTCCCCCGATACTGCAAAAGAACCATCAATAAACTTTATTTTATTACAGGAAATGAGGGCGACTCGTCCGGGGGCCCGTCACCGATCTCGGCCCGATCCACGCCGAGGCCGAGCCACGAGAGTGATTGTGATGTGACGGATAATGAAAGTGAGTTTTTAATAGGCCAAATCCCAAGTCAAGCCTAAGCCTAAGCCAAGGCTAAGACAAGCATATATAAAATATTTTTTGAAGTTTTTACAGGGTTTTGAAAAACCTTGAAAAACTTCTAGAAAAATTCCCTATCTATATTAGAAAAATTCGTTGTCAATGAAAAAATTGTCCCCCCCCGGATAATGCCAAAGAACCCAAATATTGAAAAATTGGTTTCGAATACACGCATTGGACATGGTCATCGTTTTTTGAATTTTTACATCGATGAAACACACTTTTTTCAGCGCTCGAAGTCCGATTCCGCGAGCCAGCCGAATATGAAGAGGCGGCCGGGCCAAGCGAGGTAAAAATTAATATTAAAAAATGTAATGCGTCATATTTTAATAGTTTTAACAACATCATTAATTTATTCAGATGTACGACGTGCTGAACGACTACCAGGCGGCCAACGACGACGAGCTGTCGCTCCGCCACGGATCCGTTGTACGGCTTGTGTCGAGAAAGACGTAAGTCAAATTTAGCATCTAATTATAACATCAAATTAATAGTAGAATTGACCACTTTCTTAAAATTGTTGATAATGTTGATCAGAGCATTTTCCCCCCAGTTTTTGACGTGTCAATGACGAAACACATTTTTGCAAACTCACGAAAAACATATCGCGTGCTTAAATTTCATTACTAGGTACCCAAAATAATCTTAACAGTAGTTTTGCATTGCAGATTAATTTATTTAACAGGTAATTAAAAAATAGCCCGACTTTTATTCCGCTGCTTAATGGAGCATTTTTTCCCAATTTTAGGCCTGTCCAAGATGAAACGCTTTTTTCCAAAATTTATGTAAAAATATTTACTTTGTTTTGCTTCAGTTTAATCGCTAATGATTTATAATTACCACCTTCGAATTTCAAATTTTATTGTTGATCCTGGAAAATAGGAAGTTTAACCGAAAAACGGAAAGTCCATTCGAGCGTTCCCACCTATTTGTTGACCTACCAAAGACGAAACACTTTTGTTCTTAACGTGAAATCGCCATTATATCGGAAAATATATCGGAAGGCTAAAATTATCTGAAAGTATCGACCAAAATCAAGTTCCTTTTAGTGGCGAAAGCGAGTGGTTCGTCGGTGAATACCACGGGAGGCGGGGCCTATTTCCGGTCACCCACGTGCGATTGCTTGGCGTTGAGGCCCCGATAGTAAGTCTTTAAAAAAATATGCTTTTTTCTTAAACTTAGAGTCATAAAATTTTAAATATTAAATTTAAATTATACAAATATTTTAAGATCGGTTAAAAACTACATTTTGCAAAAATTTGGTTTCAAAAAATTTCGTTGCTTTGGGCGGCAAGTATTCGCTAATATACAAGGTATTCGTGTGAAAGCATTGGAAGACTCATAAACAGTGCCAACAATTTTAATATCTCTATTTTTCAATTATTTAATCAAGAATTTTGATTTAATTTTAAATGTCTTTTGGTGAAAATAAACATAACTTTATCGAAATCCACTCTATGTTAATCGAATTTCAGATCGAAGCTCAAGATATCAGGCGAAATGGTTCGATCGGCTGGGGAACGTTTGCCAACGTTTTTCGGGCCCAACTGAGGAGGAATGTGAGTTTTTAAGAAAGAGCTCACTCTCTCCCTCTCTCTCTCTCTCTCTCCCTCTCGTCTCTCTCTCTCTCTCTCTCTCTCTCTCTCTCTCTCAAAATAGGCATTCCTTTCCAGGGCAATTGGATGAATGTTGCATTCAAACAGCCGAAGAACATGAACACCAAGGGCGTCATGGAGGGTAGGTTTTTACAGCTTAAACTTGGATCATAAAAAGCAATTAAAGTTTTAAATGGGTTGTATAGACGACTAGAAACTTTTTTAAATTAGTAATGACATTATTTCAAATTTAATATTTGTGCTGTTCTTACCAGCGAAAAAAATGCAATGCTAAAAATAATCAATGCCACCCATCAACCCAGACCATCAATACCAACGTTTTCAAAAAAAAATGCAAAATTGATGTTTCACTTAATCACTGACTGAATTGATTTCGCGTAAAATTAATGTTGTTCCTGACGATGTCGATCTCTGAAAATGAAAAATATTTATAGCTTGCTTAAATTTAGTTAATTTTTGGAGGCGTTTGAAACTACAAACCTTTACGTGTTCATTTAACGTCGATCTGAATTAAATTCGAGTAAATGGAATATCGGGGTCGTAGATTTGGCCCCAAAAAGAGGGAAAATAATTAGAATTTTGAACGAAAAAATAAATTCTAATTTGTCTAAAACATTGGTTACAAAAGTGTTAACTTTGATTAAAGCCTTCTATTTTGCTATTCTTGCCATCAAAAAATTCATATGCGATGCTAAAAATTCTGAAATTTTAAAATCCAAAAATTTTGAAAAAATTGTATGTTTCGTTTAATTTAAGGCAAAACATTTCGCGGAGATGTGATAGTTCTACTGCTTCTAGATCTCTCAAAGTAAAAATTTTTTTATATTAAGAATATAATATTAACGTTAATAAATATTAATAATGTTTAATTAAAAATCATTGCAAATCTTTGCAGACATGAAGCGCGAGGCGGTGATGTTTCACCGCTTCTCTCACCCAAACGTCGTCAAGCTGCACGGCATCTGCCTGGACACCGGCTTCGAGGGGTTGCTGTTGGAGTTGTGTGAAGGTGGGTGCTTGATTTTATTTAATGAATGTTTTTATTTTGAACTTACCTAGAAATTATATCTAACTCTATTTTTAAAGCTGAGGATTTTTAAATATTTTGTAAAGCCGAAATTTCAATATGTTGAATTGTCTGCGTAGTATTCGGGGGTTTCGAGGAAATTCACTTGTGAAAATTTCGAAACACTGAATTTCCACATCAGGAAATTTCGATATTTTAAAAAACCTTGAATTAACAAACAAATCGATGCCGAAATATGTCGAAATTTTTTGCATTCGTGGATTTTCCAGGGAATTCACGTGTGGAAATTTCGAAACACTGAATTTCGACATCACCAAATGTCGGCATTCTGAAATTGCGACATTATGCTTTTTGACATTGGGATTTTCGACATTTTAAAAGCGACCCGTAATTATCATACGAAGCTCTTATTATGTGAGGCACGATTACAAAAAAATAATCAAAAAATGAAAATCTAAGCGGCAGTAATGCAAAAATCGAACATTTTTAATGCCGATGGGTTTTCTTATCACTACTAATTAATAAGAGATTCTGGAATTTCTTGTTATTTTTTTGTCATGAAACATGTTTTTGAAAAATTTTTATTAAGTTTTTTGGTGCTGAATTTACGACCGTATTTGCGCAGATTCGAACTTGCCATATCCGTTAAAATGATACCTTACCTATTTTTTTTCCAGGGAACACCCTGGCCCAGGTGCTGCAGAAGTTCTCCAGTGTGGCGATGGGTGCCGGAGTGGTGGTGGGGTGGGGGGCGCAAATAGCCTCTGCCATGTCCCATTTGGTCGAGCACGGCTGTGTGCATCGCGATCTGAAGGCCGATAATGGTGAGTGCGGATTGGATTTTTACTTCTGGCGGCTTTAAAGGGACCGGGACAGCTGCAAAAACTCAAAATATGCATAAAACAATCGCCGGAAAAAATTAAAGGGATTGTGCCACTTCACTGATCCCAAAAATTAGCATGAATCCGCCCGGAAAAACGCCTCAACGGATGCAAATTAGCATACGTGGGATTCAGTGGAAAGCTTCGCACTCCCGTTTTTTTGCCAAGCGTGACCGTTTGGAATTTTGCCAATTATCGATGGGAAATCGCCAAATTGCCGACATTCAAATTGCCGACAGCCAGATTGCCGACAAGCCAAGTTGCCGACAGCCAAGTTGCCGACAAGCCAAATTGCCGACAGCTAAGTTGCCGACAAGCCAAGTTGCCGACAGCCATATTGCCGACAGCCAAACTGCCGACAGATTATACAAAAGACAGTATTTGGGGCTAAAATGGAAATTTTATGTAGACATTCATATCCGGGAGAATTTCCGGTGGATTCAAAGCACAATTAACATACGAGACGGTAGCCTGCGGGCTCTTCCCCGGAAGCTTCATATATCTTCTCCGCTTCCCCTTCACTGTCTGTCTCTTGGTGTAGTGGTCTAAAGCGCTAACACCAAGCAAAGGTTCCGGGTTCGGTTTTGTCACGCAGCCAGACCCTACCCAAATTTGGCATCTTAAACAGTCATGCTACTCAAATATACCAAAGCTTAGACTTGACTTAAATTCACGAATATGTCGGCAATTCGGCTGTCGGCAATTTGGCCTGTCGGCAACTTGGCTGTCGGCACCTTGGCTGTCGGCAAGCAATTTGGCTTGTCGGCAATTTGGCCTGTCGGCAACTTGGCTGTCGGCAATTCGTATGTCGGCAATATGGCTGGAATTCATTATCGATGTGCGCTGATAAAAATCGGCCGTCCTTATGCGTATAAAATTAGCATAATTAGCCGGAATACCGACAGCAAAATGCCGACATTCAGAATGCCGACACCCAGAATAGCTGGGAAAAATCAAATGGTGCCGATATTTTGGCTACCTTTATTTCAATTTCGTTATTTCGGCTGTCGGCATTGTGGCTGTCGGCATTTTGGTTTTGAAGCCAGCAAAGACGTGATGACAATTGGCTCTCTAAAGGGACTGGCAAGACAAGTCTACTGATTTTTGGCTTTGTGGACAATTATTTCCGGAATCCTCCTTTTTATTTGCCCGATCCGGCTTCGGAAAAAAATGTTTCAACAAATCACCTTCTGAGGCCGCGGATTTCAGGCCACAATATCCTCGGCAACTCGACCTTAAACTTAGAAATTACAAACACCTAAAAGAAGCACCTGGGTACGGAATTATCAAAATTAATAATCGTTCGTGTGTAATTTTTCTGAAACATAGCGCTAGAATTTTTAAGGCCAACAGAACAGCTATCCAAAATGTATAAAATCACCAAATTTTCAGTATTGGTGAAGGAACCGGTGTGCAAGTGTATCCTGAGAAGCCCCGCTTCAACGCCGACTGGGGATCCGACCAAGGTAATTGGGTTTGTAATGGTGCTTACTTACTAAGTTTCGTACGCCAGTTGTGGTGACTTTTTGCTAAAACATTCAATTTTTGAGTAAATTTTTAACGTCAAAAAGTACTAAAAAGTTTACAAAAAAGGCTGAAACAATTTTTACAACTCGGCGAAATGGAATATTGCTAATTCCACCCGAAATGACTCTAGACTAATATTCGAAAGCCCTCCTTTTTACAAACTATCTATAAAACATTGCTTTTTTCTAGTCCGGCCGCTGCTCGATATGCGAAGGATACCCGCTGCGCGATCTCACCCTCAAAATCACCGATTTCGGGCTCACCCGCGAGGCCAGCGACGACAGGCGAGGATTTTGCGATTTTATGACTTTGTTTTGATTTGAAGTAGGTAATAATTTTTCCCCTGCACCACAACGTGAGATTAATTAGCTAGCCTCTGCTTTGCGAACGTTAAAGGCTGGAACACATTTTTTTTAACTGGCTGCGCATTGGCATCTGGGATTTTTATTGGGCAAATAAGCAAGCATTGGCAATTAGTAAAGTACAGCCGGTACAGCCGGATAGAAAGAATGGGCAGAGGAGAGAGCGCAGACATTTTTCTGCGTCTCGCCCTTTTCCATACAATCTCGAAACGGCTGTACCGGCTGTACCGGCTGTACTTTACAAACAGCCCAAGCATTAGCTAGAAAAACAGGAGCAAAATGTGGGCATGCTAGCAGAGTTTCTTTGCGAATGCCAACCCAGGGTTGCATTATTTTATTACAGGTCATTTGTGATAATTACACACGAACGAATTATTTGTAATACAGGTTAATATCCTTTTCTTATATTGTTTAGCATTAACGAAGAGATGATTAGGGAAATAACAGTTAGCTGCGCAACAATTTTTTTAAATCGTAGCAGCGATTATTTGCAGATTAATGGGAGCCGGCGTCTTTCGTCAATTAAAGAACTTGGTACTAGCTTGTTAATTTTGGTGTACGAAACATATTTTTTGACAACCTAGTTACACGGATTCTCCAATAAATTTCGTGCTAATTAAAACTGATTTAGACAATCGATGGCCGGCGGAACGGAGGCGTGGATGGCCCCGGAGGCCTATATGCACCGCCAGTATTCCGAGGTAGATTAACTAAATCGTATGCCCCAATATATTCAAAAAATTGTTCTGGTTAAAAATATATATGCTTTACATCCGCATGATATATGATAAATATACAATAATAATAAATTAATTTAAAGGTTTAGTCCAAAAAATGTGTTTTGCAGGCGTCTGACATCTGGTCGTTCGGCATCGTGCTGTGGGAGTTGCTGACGCGAAAAGTCCCGTTTGAGGGATACGAGTCGGTGTTCGTCGCGTACAGTGTAGGTCCTTAAAAAACAGGAATTAAATTCGATACAGTTAATGTATTTAAATTCCACGAATTTTAAAGAGAATGTTTTGGAAAATCTAGATTATCGGATTGGAAAAAATTAAGCAATCTCGATCTGATCTGTATGTATCTGTATAGTTTTCAATAATTTTTCGTGCTAGGATCTTAGAAAAATATTTTTAAAATACATGAAATTATTGATAAAGATATTTTCAACATTGCCAAGAATGAGTTCTGACTTTTTTGTTCATTTTTCATATATGTTTGACCGTCAAAGTCGAAATTTAAGACCATTTTTAATTTTTTAATGCGCCTTTTACATCTAAAAATTGTGTAAAATGCTATAAAAAGGTTTGGTTTTAGTTTTTGACCCTACGGAATTACCCAGAATCCCCCCCCCCCCCGCTAACAGTCAATTGCCATTTTTCCAGGTGGCCACGATGGGGCTGCGGCCTCCGATCAGCAAGGAGTGGCCCGACATGTTGAAGTCGATTTTGCAAAGGTATTCTACAACTATTATTATTTTTAAAAGTTATTGTTTAAGGTGAAGCTATTTTTGAGCTGAATTAATATTTTTAATGGACATCGAAATTTGATTACATTCCAAATTTCTTGACAAAGATGTTTTTTTGGAACATTAGTATTGGGCCGAATGAAAGTTTCACTATCAGGATAATTTCATTTTTTTTAGCTGGCTTTCGCAATAATGTTTAATTTTAGCCGCGGTCTTAATACCTTTTAAAAGTACTGTACCCTTTTCAATGTATCCTACCCCAGGCTAAAGCTCAACAAAAGCAAAGTTACGATTTGTAATTTCGCACAAACATGTTCCATCAAACTTTGGCATCGAAAAAAATTCGAAACTCGGGTAGAACCAGGACAAGATTATTCCATGACAAAAAACCTTACAACAAGACAAAATTGGATTTCTGCTCTAAAAACCTAATTTTCAGCTGTTGGCAAGATACGGCCTCGGAGCGGCCAAAGTTCACCGAGGTGCTGAAGCAGCTCAACGAGCTCAAGGTGGACCTGGCGGTGCGTTTTTTAGTCGATTTTATGGGGTTGTAACGGCCAACAAATTGTCAGATTTAATCGAAATAATCGCGATTTGATATTATAAATCTCAGAGGACGACATTGACATAGAAAGATCTTGTAGAAAAAATCTTCAAGTTTTCGTCTCGATCGTGAAATTAAAGATGGACGTATAATGAAATTCGATAAAATTAAGTGTTTCTTGAATACTGATAATAAAAGTGGCTGGAGATATTGTCAATTAGGCTCTTGTACATGCGAAAAATATATTTTGAAAAAGGTATATTCGGGCCTAATTCCCTGTTTTAGCGCGAAGAACGCGAGGAGCAAGTGGGGCTGATCAGCGAGATCGCCGGCATCATCCGCCAAAATCAAATCATCGCCGACCCCGCCGAGCTCGAGCAGTACGTTTTTTTGTATAAAGAAAGCCCATATTTAAGTTTTAAATTAACTTGTAAAACTTCAAGAAGCATGAAGAAATTAATTATAGCTAGAAGGACCAAAAAGTGTTAAAAATTTGAAACATTTGTGATTCTGTCACAGCCGCTTACTTTTTAAATTTTTACTCGGTGCTTTGACATTATCGGGGGGAGCCGAGCTTTTTGTATAAGTCCAGAAATGCGTAGTAGCTTCAAAAAAGGTTTTTTAATTGTTTTAGCAATCTTTTACGACATTTAAACTAGCAAAACTTTCTAAAAAGTTAAAAAATGTTGGAGGTCTACATTTTGGTCAAAAATCGGCCTATTGTTGTCGAAAAACCGGTGTTTCCTATATTATTTTTTTAATTGTAAAGTTTTCACGCTTAAGAATAATATAAAAGCATTTATAAACACTTTCACCATTTATATTTGAAAAATTGGCTCCTAAGAAAAAAAGGTTGTTCCCCCCCCTCCCGCGATAATGCGAAAGAACCTTTGACTCTTCTAAAAATTAATTTCTCATCTAACAACATTACAAAATGTTACAAAAATAAGGAACGATGGAACACGGTTAATCCGAATTCATAGTGAAGTAAATTTGCCTGATTTTCAGGTTCCGTCGAATGTACGAGGAGCTATCGTCGAGCCAGCCGAAGAAGGTGGGTCGTCTTTCTGGCGCTCGAATGTTAATCGAGCTTATTTATATATTAATATAGATGGAACAATTCCTTTTCTTTTTCAAGCTTGCATCGATTTTTTCCATATTTAATCAATTTCTAAAAATATACTTCGAAAAACGGCCTCACTTCGAATCATTAGAAAAACGATGTTTCAAAGAAAAGATGATCGATATCGCAAATTTTTTACAGATTCTCTGATGATTTAGATGCTTCGATTTTGAGTTCCAATTCCAAAAAAAATTGTTTAGCAAGCTGCCCCGTTGGTGCCCCGTCGCACGACGCTGCGCCGGAAGGAGGACAAGAAGAAGGAGAAGAAGCCCAAATTCAACAAGGAGGACATCGGTCAGCCCCAAGGTAATGACGGAGAAACTAGGATTTTATCCGGATACAAAATTAGGAATTTGATCTCGATTCCTATTTACCAGTCAAATTAGGTGAAAAATTGTGTTTCATCTACAATGCTAGCTAGGAGTATATGCAATTACCCAATCCATTCCTTCGCACTCCCATTTTTATCGACCGTTAGGGAGGGCCAAAGATGGGGGAAGAGAGAGAGAGAGAGAGAGAGAGAGAGAGAAAGAGGAGAGATAGTGAGCGAGAGAGTGAGCGAGCAAGAGAGAGAGGGAGAATCACAAACAAAATGTTTCGGAATTTCTGTGGGACGCGAATTGTCTCGGCTTTCATTATCGGAGTGATACATTTCGTGTATCAATTTTCCAAAGCTTGTGAAATCCACAAATTAATAAATTCAATATTAATCCCAACATTTGCCGTTGCGTTTTTTTAAAATATTTAAAGGTACGTGTGTTTCAGGATAAGCTAAAATTAAAAATCCTTCTGGCCACTTATTGCAGTCCATTTACTGCTTAGTTCCAAAATAGCCCAGCCGTGTCATGAACTTTTTATAGATATTTTATTTTACGCTACAAGGTTTATTCGAAAAAAATCGCACAATGCTAAATTGACCAAAGGTTTCAAAAAATCTTGAAATTCAGAAAATAGCTTAATGAATAATTTGGCAAACAAGGCATTGCAAAACGAACCACATCTGGTGGTCTATAGGCTGGTGGCAGCGGCGCTGTACGAACACTGCCCGATTGCGCTGTACGCAATTATCCCCCACTTTGGGTTTGTCGGCGGCGTGATTGTCTCGAGTTTTTGGGTGTTTATTGGAGTTTTAAAGTTAAATGGTGTGGCCCATTCGATAGAGCAATAAATTCTATTCTTTCCTCATGCTGAATAAATTTTTAAGCGATGCCACTAGCCCAAAAAAATGAAAAACATTATTTTTTAAAGAGCAATCCTCTTAAAAATCGTAGAAATTTATTTTTTGCTCTATCGAATTAGATACCTTACACTTTTATAATTCCAATAACACCGGAAAACGGCTCCAATTTCCGAAAAATTCTTGATACTTGCACCCTGAAAAGTCGTGTGTTTCGTGAAGATTTGTGAAAAGAGCACTTCTGTCTCTTCTAATATCTTTAACTTGAGCATTAATGGAAACCGGATAAATTTTCCGATACTTATTTCTTGTAATTTAAATCCAAACGTTCTTTTTCTAATTTCTAATGGTCTGTGAGTTAAATTAATTTAAAAATTCGTTGAATTTTGATCATTCCAAAGCCGATAGCCTTTTGAAATCCCATAAGACTAAGAATTCCGAAAAATAATTAAAAATCATCACCATTTAATGCCTTTTTACATATTTTTGTAAGAAGATCTGTTTTTAACGGCCACAAATACCCTGAAAATCAATATTGCAGATTTCACGCATCTGGCGCACGTGAGCGCCGAGCATTTGGGCCCGTCCAGCAGTCGGCAATACGAGATTGATTGTGAGTTTTCAAAACTCTAAAAATTTCTGCAAAAAGGGCTCGTTAGTTTTGAAATTTTCTTAACTTTATTTTTGCTTTTTGCCAAAATGTGTTTCGCAGAAAATGCCAGATCTCGTCATTGTGTTGCGTCGTGCTATATTGATAATAGATTAAATGAAAAATTCTGAATTACCATAGCTTCAGCGCTACCGTAGCCCCCGTAATTTGTTGTGTGTCGTATCGCCTATAGCTTTCTCAAAATTCCCCCCCCCGCCAATTTTGTTGTTTCGTATCGTATATAGCTTTCTTAAAGTCATACTATTTTGAATTATCGTACCTCCGGCCATACCGTAGCCCACCGTAATTTGTTGTTTCATCTTTAGCTTTCTGAAAGTTATATTAGATCAAATTACCATACCTTCGACTCTACCCTAGCCTACCGTAACCCCATCGTCACGTGTCGTCATTTCAGTTCCGCGAATCGGCGAGCCGCGCGATGGATCCCATTTTGGCACGTTGCCAAGGAAGCTGATCAGCGGCGCTTCGGATAGCGCGCTACAATCCGCGAGATACACCTCGAGTCCGAATCTGAACGGTGTGGCTCCACTGGGTGAACGTGTCGGAGGCGGCGCTACCCCGCTGCTGCCCACCTCCGCCCAGACGCCCCTCGCCCGAAAGAATGCCATCAAAAAGCACAAGAAGCCGAGCGAGGACTTTGATGGTGTGTTTGTGGTTGTGAAAATTAGAAAATGGAAGTTTTGTGTAAAAAGTGTTTCAAAATTTATTGAAGATCAAAAAATTCTCGGAAGTTTTTCCGGATAATCCTGTGCAGATTCCATCTTCCTCTAAAAATGCACCCGGTTAGGAATCCATGTTTCAAGAATTTCGAAAAAATGGACGATTTTTATACGGCACCATTCGATGTTCGCATTTGATTACTTTTGGCTAAATTGGCGAACTAAAAAAAAACAAATTAGTTTCATTAATGTAAATTATTAGAATTACCATTTTCAGGTCCCGATGGCATTTTCCAGAGCCTGGGCATCTCGTCGCCGAAGCCCATCAAGGTTTGTTGATTCGCTACTTTGTCAAAAGAAATATTTTTACCTGGAAGTTGTAAAAAAAATCCGAAATTTCCCTTTATAAGCCACCACTCAATGACACCCATCATCTTGCAAAAGATTTTTGGGATTTGCTAAAAGACTGAAACATCTCAACTTTTTTTTAGGCAAAAGACAAGCGTACGAGCCAGGAGGGCGGCGTGCTGTCGTGGATCCGTGACTTTGTGGTAAGGCCGGTGGGTTACGGTATTAATATTGGTTAACAAATTAAAGTATCAAATATAAACCTTTTTACCACAATTTTTATCACTGTTTTTTATTCTTACCAAAAACGCAAAAAAATTATTTATATTGATTTTTTGAGTGATTTTTATAAACTACCAGCTCGATTTTTGCCTGCGCCTAATCAATCGTTTTTGTAAAAAATATTCTATTTTAGACGATTAAATTACTATGCTAAAACTTATCAAACGACCGGAATTTTAGCGCCGCTCGTCACGCCAGGAGTCCGAAGATAAAGATGAGAATTCACCGTGGGTTTTCTATATTTTTCGCTCGACGGTAATAAAAATACAAGACTAGCTATAAAAAGCTAAAATCGCAAATTTGCTAAATTCTGAAAATCCGATTTTTTATGCTCTGATATCATTAATTAATTTTTATCGACATGGAATCGTGAAAATCGTTCGCAAAAATGTTTTTGAAGTAATCGTGAATAAAAACCCCTCTTGAGGTCATTCTTTGTGATGCTCAAAAAAATTTAAGCTGAGCCTAATTTCAGTAACGGGCGGGCACCATCGGAATCCTCGGAAAATCGCACCCATCTTCCATTGCCAACGCGCGGAGCGTTTAGCCCGGTGACGCCCATAAAGGTATTTTTCAAAACAACACAAAACCCGTGCAGCCAAAGCCCATTTTACTGTGCGAACTATTTTGCAATCTTTTGAAACGTCCAATTGTTATAAAAATTTGTAGTAAGCGACATCTCATGAATTACTGCCTCTTCGTTTACCATCTTACTTATTCTTGCCTCAAAACATTGTATTTTTCAGTCGGGCCCCCGACCTCGTGGGAAGTCAATGAATGACGAGGAGATGCACGGCCTTCGACAGCACCGACACCCTAATATTATTGCGCCCACCGAGCGGACGGCGTAGGTTTTATCGGATTTCTGAGCTTCTGGAAAATGGACAGTGAGGGCAGGCTAGCAGAGATTATTTGGGAATCAGAGTGAGCACGAGCGAGAAGAGACGGAGAGAATGAGTCAGATAGAGAGAGAGCGAGAGAGAGGTAGAGAGAGAGCGAGAGAGAGAGAGAGAGAGAGAGAGAGAGAGGTAGAGAGAGGGTGAGAGAGAGTTTGCGTAAAAGAATGGTATATACAAATTTTGTATCATAAATCCGCCTGTTGCTATTAGGTATTTTTATAGCGTTTTTACTAGTTTTTGATGGCTAGAAAGTATCAAAAACTTTGACATTTTTGAAAATTCGAAAATTTGGACTTTTTTGGTTATTTTTCAAACGTTTTTACCAAAAACTCAAAAATTATTGTAATTTATAAATGTTTGAAATCTTTTAATGATTTTAAAAATTCCAGCCACTTCGTCAAGCATCCCTCCTCAAACAACCATCCCCCAGCCCCTCCAGCCCGGCCACAGTTCCCCAGCGGAATGAAGCGGAGCCCGTTGGAACCACGAATGGACGACGAGATACCCCGAACACCGCCAGACGCCCTGAATGGCATCTACGAGCAGCACTATGTCCACGATCCATTCCCATTCCAGGAGCGCTCACATCCCAGCACAAGTATGTTTCAGGATTTATAGGGCAAGGCTGAGAAAAGTTGAAGATAGTCACCGTATGGCCTGCTTCGATACACCACAAAATTTTAAAAATTTTCAAAGTCCCGTCGACAATTTAATAGCGCAATGGTTCTTGAGCATTATCGGGGGGGTCTATAAGTACAGAAATTAAAAAATTAAAAGCAATGTCTTCCTAAGTGATTAAATAGGGATTTTAATAAAACTTAACTGTATTTTAAGTAGAAAAACATCTTAAAATATTCGTCTTAAGAATTTGAAATTACATTCAATTCAATGTTAATTTAATTTAGTTTCGAAAATCTTTTCTTCTAAAATCTAAAGTCGACCTTTGAGTGGAACAGTTGATATTTTTGTAGTTTTTAATAAAAATTAGCCAAAATCAATGTTTCTTTTTCGAGATGAATACTTTTTTATCTAATCAATCAAAATAAATATACGAACAAAAAAAAATTTTAAAAGCCTGGGCATTTTGGCCGGAACCCGGCCTTTTTAGCGGAACCCTCCATATTATTTCTTAAATAAAATAAGTCAAATTCAAGGCTTCTTTTTCTAGATGAATTGATGAATCACTTTTCAGGCAACGGTGACCTAAACCCGGGCTACTGTCAGCTCATCAACAAACCGATCGTCGACGCGGCCGGACACCGTGAATATGGGTGGAGCCTTGATCAGAAAATCCCCGTCTCCAACTCCCATCCAAAGGCGGTGGGTTAAAATTTAAATTTAAACAGATCACTTATTACATAACGATAAAACACTAGCGTCAAAAATAATACCAAGACATGCCAAATCTCCGAAGTTCTCAATAATGTGAACTTCAAAACCACTTTTTACTGTACTTTGAAACATTTTTCGTGGGTTTGACGTGAGAAACGACCATTTCATATTTTTTTACTTATTCTGAATTCATTTTCGCAGATCTCCCCGCTGGACGAGGCGATCCCGTGCCAAATCGGCTTCCGCAGCGCCTGCTCCACCACCAGCACCACGATTTCGGTAAGTGCAAATTTTCGTTTGCCGTTCAAGCGTTTCAAGGAAATAAGTACCCCTGAAAAATTGTTATTCATTAATAGGTCCTCCGTTGTTCGACGTTTATAATTTATGGCTCGATTTTCGACTAGTCCATTCCAAATTTTTTTTAAAAACTACATCCGAAAGTGTAGATTTTTTGACCAAAACTAGAACTTTACAATAATTTAAGTTTTCAAGAATTGAAAATATACTTAGATAACTAAAAAATTATACTCGATTAAATAAAGAAAATAGCACACTTGGGATTATTAAATAATTACTAGTATTAAATAAAATTTAATAAAAGTTTATTAAATAAAAATATTAATAATAAACAATTACTAGGCATTTCCCCCGATAATGCGAAAGCACCAGCAATTCGGCTGGTTTTGAAAACAAAGTTAGCTTCCCGGCCCCTTTAAGCCTTTCAAACGCATCTGATCATCTACAAAAACTATTTCAGTCGCAAAACCCGAACGCGTACACGCAGCTGAAAAACTACCATGCGGTTGTGGCACCGCCCGGTTCCGGATCGGCCTCACCTCAACCCGTTCCCCGGACCAGCACCCCAGCACAATCCCCCTTGCTGGTAAGTTGCCTTCACCTACAGGGACGTAGCGTAAGGTGGGCCCCCTGGGCCCGGGCCCCCCCCGAAATCGGCCGGGGCCCGAAAATTTCATAAGGGGGACCCTTATGATTTTATTTGTAGAGCTATGCAACCCTTTTTCCAAAATTTTTCGCCTGCGGCGCTGTTTTTGCCTTAATTTTTTGAGTTTTTCGGAAAAAATTTTCGGGCCCCTCCCGAAATTTTTTTCTGGCTACGCCCCTGTTCACCTATAAAATTTAATATTAATATTAATATATACGGATTTAATAATACGAATTTTATTAAAATTAATTGCCCTTAACAAAATATCTTTCTATCTCAACTTAGTAGAGCATTTTCAGCCAATCCGGAAGAAAGGTCAATTTTTGGGTAAAAATCGATAAGAAGCTTTCTTATTTTCGGCTTCTTCACCGCTAAATCGCCTTATTTTGCAGGAATTGCCAACCTACGATCTGCGTTGAATAAAATAATTTCCCCATTTGTCTGCTTCCTCGTTTTTGAAACATTTCATTTTATTTGGGGGCGCTAGAATTTTTGTTAAAGCGGGAAGCTGGGTTTGAGTTTTCTTAGTTTTGGCTAATTTTTCGGCAAAATTTAAGGCGTTGAAGCGAGCGGTGATTCTTAGGGATATTTCTAACGTTTACCCTAGATTTAAAATTTTGCAAAAGCTAACCTTGCGCTTTTCAGGGAACCCCGCCCGGCTTTGACGCGCCCCCGCCGCCGGAGGCGCTGAAGAAAGCTAAGGAGGAGGAGGAGAAAAAGAAGGAGGAAGCCAAAAAGGCTTACGAAGCTGAACAACAAAACGAAGAGGCAGGAGCTGTACGACAGGAGGAGCAAGAGAAAGAGACGGAAGCTGATGAGGCGCACGAGTCGCCGGCGCCCATCAAGAAGGCGCCATGCGTCCCGCCACGACGCCCATCGACGGAAGGCCGTGATGTTTTCCGGACCCTGCAATTTACGGTGAGGAAAAGCTGGCTAGTTCATCGTACTTTCTCAAAGCTTGTAAATCAAGCTTCAAACTGACGATGTCTAGCTAAAATTGCGCCGTCTTCTACGTCTTTCTACGTCTTCTACGTCTTCTACGTGTTTAGCGTGCATTTTACGATGGAAAGACAAAATCTACAGCTTTTAAAACGAGACGATAAGTTTCTAGAAGCTCCCCGCCCCGGCACCATCGTCCGAAAAGCCGGAACGTCCGGCCACGCTAGACCTGGCGGTAACCCCTGGTGAATCTGGAATCAGGTATGTTAAACACAGTTAGAGATCACAAATCGAAATTGTCAATTAGAAAATTAACTACCAATAAGATTCATCAAAAACCCACCTCTACTTACGAAACACTTTATGAACTAGCGACAGAAATTACCAAACAGAAGTTCAAGCAAAACAGGCCATAAGGAACATTTTAATATAGTAAAAAGCTATTCGTTAAATGTATTAAAACACGAAACACTTTTTTTTATTGCAAGAAAAAGACAATAAAAAAAACTGCTGGCTGGGTTACTACAAAGAGATACAACATTTGGCTAAATTTCACTTTACGGTAACTAAATAAAATGTCGATTTTTCTATTGGAATCGATAGATCTCGTCGAGTTCTATCATTTCCAGTTGAAAAAACTATTGGGACTCGCTTCTAAAAAAGTTATAAACATTTTAAATTGGCTAGTTCACTTTACGGTAACTAAATAAAATCTCGATGTTTTGACTGAAATCGATAGATCTCATCGAGTTCTCGCGTTTCCCGTTGAAAAAACGATTGGGACTCGCTTTTAACAAAAGTTATAGCTGTTTTAAACCAATTCACCCGCATCGGAAAAGTCGGTTTCGGCTACGAGGAACTCCTTTGTACGGAAAAACGTAATAGTTGTGAACGTACTGGGGTACCGAATACAGGGTCGCTGCAAAAGGCACAGGAAAAACTTGATTAGCACATTTTGCACTTCCTCCGAATTTCTGAATTTCTGAAGCATCAAAAAGACGGTTTTGCAACAGGAGTCACTCAATTTGGAGGGAAGTGACCGCTACTTCCTCTGCTCTGCGACTAGAAAAAGGCTTCGTGCCACCGGGGCCTAGTCGCTTCGGATGGGTGCGAGCTCGTACAGGGTTTCGAAATGGGGACGCCAAGGCCGGCGAAGCGGCCGGGGCGCCCCATTCAGAAGAACGGCAGCCCATCCGAAGCGACGGCCCGCCTTGCCTGACAATGTCACAGTCAAATGTCAAAAATATAGTGTAGCCTCCTCCGAACAACTTTCCCAAAGGTTTTTTCAATTGTAAATGCAAGAACTCGACGAGATCTATTTATCCCAGGCGAAAAATCGCATTTTTACGAGGTTACTGTCGAAACCGTAAAGTGAACCAACCACTTTAAAACGTTTATAACTTTCGTTAAAAGCGGGTCCCAATCGTTTTTTCAACGGGAAACGCAAGAGCTCGATGAGATCTATCGATTCCAGTCGAAAAATCGAGATTTTATTTAGTTACCGTAAAGTGAACTAGCCAATTTAAAATGTTTATAACTTTTTTTAGAAGCGAGTCCCAATAGTTTTTTCAACTGGAAATGGTAGAACTCGACGAGATCTATCGATTCCAATCGAAAAATCGGCATTCTATTTAGTTACCGTAAAGTGAAATTTTCCCCAACATTTTATAAGGAGCTGACCTTCTAAAAACGAACCTTCAGCACTGCCGGCAGCTCGTTGCCGTCCAGCTCGCACTCTCTCCCTCTCGGCCAATCGCGAAGCACCACGGTCCCCGTCGAGTTTTGATTCGGACGCCCAACTCGTCGAAAAGTTGCTTCAATAACGTCTAAAATGACAGCCCCGCTTCAACCTTCAAAACTTCGAAAAACTACGTAAAGCTTCTCAACTTTATTTCCGTAAGATGGCGGGCCACCCCTTTCCCTATTTTAGTGTATATAGTTTTCATTTTTTGTCGTCTAGTAATGGCATATTTGTTGTCATTATGCCCGTTGTCATTACCTAAACTCACTACTGCCCAAAGCGAGGGCAGATCTGACCAGATGTCGAGGCACACCTGACGTTTTATCTAGGTTTTTCTGCAAAAAAATCGAAATCTAACCTGCCCTTGCTAAAGATTAGTTTTTATTTGAGCATTTTTTGGATTTTTCCTTCCTCCCTTGTGCTTTGCCGTGCTCTACTATCGTTGTCTACTCGATTCCGCCGCCCAAGGATATTTCGCTTGCCCCCAAAAAAAAATCATCCCCCGAAAGCCCTACGGTTTTGCACACTTTTCCGCGCGTTGTTTGGCAGTTATGCCGCGAGTTGGAAAATGTTGAAAGCGAGTTCTTTAGCAATACTAACGGAAACAAAACTTCGTTCCTTCCGGATCGATTTTTCGAAGCTGTTAATAACAATAAAAAAAATAGCCCTACGAGACTATTTGTGCAGTCTGAACCTAAAAACCCGAAAAATCTCATGACAATTCCAAATCGGGCTTGCCAAAATCGTCTCGAAAAACGTCGGTTTCCAAATCCTACCCATCATCGCACATTCTAGCTTCTTGTTCCTTGCAAAAAAAAAAATTTAGTCGAATCCCCGATTGTGCCTTATCGCAATTCTAAAGTCTAAATGCCAATGCCCCCCGCTGATATACGCAATCCTTGCATTTCCTATTTCTTCGACTACAGCCCAAAAATCACCCACAATCCCTAGTCCCAAAGCCTGTCCCCCCACCATTGGCCTTTACAATGTGTATATAGGCCCCCCGTGAGCCTCCGTTTTGCAAGAAGCGCCGGTCGATAGTAAACGTAGGCAACATTGCGCCGACGACTGCCGAATCGATCGGTTGCTTCGCCGTCTTTCTCGTTGCGTTTTATCGTTTTGGGGTAATAAACTGTTCATACACATAAAAAACACGAGACGATACGTCAGAGAATCCACAATTTATCGTTTTATTCCACACATACATACACAGATTGCAATCCACAAAAAATGCACAATGCGGAGCGCGAGGTCGCACAAGTGATGCCCGGCTCAGGGGCTCCAGAGGACCACGGGAAGCCGTTGCCTGAAAAAAAGTAAAGCAAAAATAAAAACAACGCTTACATGCGGGGTTCGGCAGTGATGGGAATCGTAGAGCTAATTGGTGGCACTTTATCATAGACATTGGTGTTAGCTGAATGAGCGAAACCGTTGAAAGCTAATGTAATCGGCTTACAGATAGTTGGGACGCAGTCGTAGACGTTGGAATTGAGGAGCACGCGGTCCTAGACAGCGGAATGGGACGGGATGAGATCGTAGAGCGTGGACTTGGGCGGGACGTGGTCGTAGACATTGTTAGGCCCTAAAATCAGAGATATTTCCGTTTTCGGAATAGGAAAAGGTACGGCAAGCCGAAGACTCACTGGGCTTTTGGTTTTTCTCAAAATTTGGACGCGGTTGTTCGAGCGGGTCCAGCGGGTCGGTGTCCCAATCGCTATCCCAGCTGATCAAGTGCTAAAATGGCCTAGATGGTCGCAAAACACGCGATACCTTATCCTCAACAGCCTCGTCGCGCGCAGTCTCCATTTGGCCCGTGACTTTGTCTAGCCGCATCTAGGTAAAAAGTTTAATTTTTTTCAGGATCCTCACCTTGCCCTGATTCGGCGTCACGCATTCCGCACCAATACTCTTGCGGCGCCCAGCACGACGCGCCGAGTTCTTCCCCGATTTGTGATTGCTTGAGGTGATCGACTTGCGGCGAGTGTGGCGCGTGAACCTAGTTTTGAACTAGAAAAAGAAGCTAGAATCCAGCAATAAAAAGCGTCTTACCGGCAATAGGTTCAGCGAATCCTTGACCACACCCAAGATTGCGTGCGCATTCTCCCGAATCTGGAAGAGTAATATTAGGATAATCAAGCGCAAAATAGCCATACCTGCGCTTTGAAGCGGGTATCTTCAATGCGCGCTTGACCTTCAAATCTATTCTCCAGAGAGAAGCCCTTGTTCAGATTATCCAGTTGCTCATCGATAAACTAAAGAAAGGCTTTATCGGATATGGCAAGGAAAAAGCGTACCCGCTCGAAGTACTGCGCGCCGTCACGACCGACAAGAGCTTCCAAGAACGGACGAACACTGCTGGGTTGTTCGGCGATGAACCGCTCACTGTTCCAGGAAAATGTCTAAAAAATTACTGGCGAGTCTAAAGACGAAAACTACCTTCCCGGCCGGCTCGAACACAAGACCCTCCTTGAAGCCGCTGAAGAGCTGGGAATTGGCGCGCAAGAAGATACGCGAGAAGCGATCGCCTGCTTTGGTCACCGCTTTCAGCTTTTCCTTTAGATATGCTGTCAGCGGCTCGGGTAGATGGCTAACATCGTTGTGTGAGCCGTTTAGCGTCTTGGTGTCCAAATCGATTACCATCACATCACCGATCTCGCGCAGCGTCTGAATTTGAAAAATCAAAGTTAGCATAAATGCATCATACCTCCGTCGACAAATTGCGCTTGGGGACGCCGATCAGGTAAGGCATAGGCGCATGCAGCATCTCGATAAGTGAGGCCGGAAGAATTGGAATCAACAGCGATTGCCTAAAATTAAAATTTGGGTTATCGACATCAAAATACCAGTGCATAGGGAAGAGTAGGGTGCTGGCAGCCATAACACAGCTGCTCACTTGCGATAGGTGCGAGCCGGTGAAGATGATGCGACGCTCTTTTAGTAGGCTGAAAAAACCAGAATATTTTCGAAAGGAACCGAATTTTAATTAGAGAAAATTAATTTCTTACTCTCTTTATAAAAGAATTTGTAAAGTTCGCGGTTTAGGGATAGTAAAAAAAACAGGATGACAATACTGCCTCAATTTTTATTAGAAAATCCGACCGGAAAGATAATCAAACGGCCAACTTTTACCTAGAGTAAAGCGCAATCAGCTGCATCGGCGGCATCGTGTTGCAAAACTCGAGCAGGCATAGATTTTCGTCCAGTCGTGGAAGCTGATCCCAATGCGGTGCGTTCAATCGGAGAGGCTAAAAATGTGGAAGTCCGGGATAAAAAAAAGAAAAGGTACCTTGCCAATATCAAGCTTAACACAGGCACCAGGAACCGGGACCTGATGGCGGTAGAGTTCCGAGAGGATCACGTCACACTTTTGTTTCTGGAAAATGACTTTATTGACTTAAAAAAGGAGAGTTACATCATTTCGCTCAATTGACTGCGAGAGGTGGGCGAGCACACTTTCGAAGAAGCCATCCCAGGGTAGCGCACTAAAAAGAGGAATTCTTTCCGCTTGCTGCCAAGAAATGGTACTATTCGAGTTGGAGTCGTTAACTTTGGGATGATCCGGATGATCAGGATGAAATCAGCCACCTAAAATTACCTAACAAAAATGAGCGTGCGGTCGCTTCGGGGCAGCGTACGGCAGTACCCAAATGTGTATTGAGACCGCGAATCCGTCAAAGTAAAGCAAAACGACTCGGCCGGGCCTCCGCTATAAAAATTTGATTAGTGAACGGCTGAAAAAAACGGACTTGTTCCCCGGACATGGGTCGGCAAACTGCAGGACCGACTTGATCACTGCGGCATTGTTAAAATCCTAAAAGAAAAATTTAACCAATCGCTACACCACACCTCGGGATACTTTTGTAGCAACGTTGGCTCTTCGCCTTTCGCTCGAATCACGCAAAAGACGTCGAAAATCGTGACGGGTGTGCTAAACACGACAATTTCCAAAACACACAGAACCCTTACCGAAGGCGTGAATTCCCAGCAATCATTTACCAATACTTAGTGCGACGAGTAGTTAGTTGAGCTGAAAGGGAATTTGTGAGAGTCCATAGCAGAAACCGCTTGAAAGAGCAGAGAATGACTGGGTGGAACGAAGGGGGCGAATGTTTCGGGGAGGAGGCGTCGAAAACAATTACGAATAGTTCCTTTCGTGCAAAAAAACATAAAATTAAAATGATATAAAATACTGTAGTAGTAGACAAAGTATCAAAAAGAATTAAAAAAAACAATTTCAGAAGTTTTTTCTACAAAAATGGTTTGAACTTTAGAAGAAGGAAAGAAAAGGTCAATCGGGCCCGAAAAATGAACGCGTGAGGACAAATTACGGATCCTACCGTATTTTCGTTCCGAGACCCCAGTGGTCAGATCGGGTGCCAGTGGTTTTGTCAGTTGCACCTTTTTCTCTTCGCTCGCCGAGCGAAAATTTTTGAAACGTTCTTTCCTTTCCAATTTCCTACGTTTTTCATGTTCATTTTTCAGATACTGAATCATGGCCGATCAGAAGTCGGACTTCATCGAGAGGGCTAAGCTCGCGGAGCAGGTGCGTTGCTTTTCATTCTTTCATTTTGTTTGCCCTTTCGTGTGATATTCATTTTTTTTAGGCCGAGCGCTACGAGGACATGGCCAAGGTCATGAAGCAGGTCGTCGAGCTTGGCGAGGAGTTGGAGCTGGAAAGCCGAAACCTCTTCTCGGTCGCCTACAAGAACGTGGTCGGGACTCGACGCTCTGCCTGGCGCACGCTCGTCACCATCAAGGAAAACCAACAAGACCTCGTCAGCAACCACCGGCTCACTGACGAATACCGCACTCAGGTGGAACAAGAGCTGCGCGACTCCTGCAATGAAACAATCGTAAGCGTATTTATCTCTTTTGATCTTTTTTATAGTCTCTCCTTGAAAACTACCTCATCCCGAAGGCACAGTCCGCCGATTCGAAGGTGTTCTACATCAAGATGCGAGGCGACTATTTCCGCTACCTGGGAGAGATCCTTCTTGGAGACGATCGCAAAGGTATTGATAATTTATGCCATTCCTACCAGCTTCTTTAGCACTAGTCGAAAAGGCCGAACAAGCTTACAACGAGGCCTTCGTCATTGCCAAGGAGAACATGGTTCCGACGCACCCAATTCGTCTCGGCTTGGCCCTCAACTTCTCGGTCTTCTACTATGAGCTGGCTGGCAACCAGCAGAAGGCTTGCAAAATGGCTAGGGAGGTGAGGGATCGGTTTTTACGATTATTTTTTTCTTCCAGGCGTTTGATGAAGCTGTCAAGGGGCTGGACTCGCTGAACGAAGATTCGTACAAGGATTCTACCCTCATCATGCAGTTGCTGCGAGACAACCTGACGCTCTGGGGCACCGAGGCGCTCGATGAAAGCCAGCCGGACGACTGATTGGACGTCAACAAAGTCCCCAATTCATCTGTGTACTTGGCACCACATGCGTATCTTCTTTGAGCTTTTGCATTTTGAGAAACATTCGATAAAGCTTTTAATTCAGCAATGTTTGGTCACATCTTACAGCGTTAGCAAGCGCAGACTGTTTGAACAACTGTTGGGGGTAACATTTATTCAGGCGCACGAGTCTGTTCAAGTGAGTCTAGTAGTTTGTCACTTCTTCTTGTCAGCTCCGAAGCAGTCACCGCCCACGCCAGCCAGCGTCTGATAGTTGGGGTCGGCCGTCGCTGAAAGCCATGGAGATTGTCAAGTCTGTTTTTGACACAGTCTTATCTGACGACAAACAGATGTTCAAAAGTCCCACCAGCTTTGGCGCCCTTATTGGCAGGAGCGACTGGCTTTCCACCGCCGCCTCCACCAGCCTTTTTATCGGCTCCGAAGCAATCGCCGCCGACGCCAGCCAGCGTCTGGTAGTTAGGGTCGGCCGTAGCTGCAAACGACAAATTTTCGAAGTCGCGCTACGTGCTCCGAGTACGGGCTTCCCGAATCACTCACCAGCTTTGGCGCCCTGGTTAGCCGGTGCCTTCGGGCCTCCACCACCGCCGCCGCCTCCACCGCCAGCTCCCTTCTTGTCAGCGCCGAAACAGTCGCCGCCGACACCAGCGAGCGTTTGGTAGTTCGGATCGTGGGTGGCTAAAGTGTAGGGTTGAAGATGGAATGGTTACAAACCAGCCACTCCAGCGGCTCCTGGTTTCGGGCCTGCACCGCCACCACCGCCTCCTCCTCCGGCGGCCTTTTTGTCTGCACCGAAGCAATCGCCACCAACACCAGCGAGGGTTTGGTAGTTCGGTCGTGCGTACCTAAAATATTTTTGATTGAGGGTAGAATGGTTGCCAACCAGCCACGCCGCCAGCTCCGGGGGCTTTCGGGCCACCTCCTCCGCCACCGCCGCCCCCAGCGCCCTTCTTGTCTGCACCAAAGCAGTCGCCCCCGACACCGGCCAATGTCTGGTAGTTCGGGTCGTGCGTACCTGATGCGCGTGGTGAAAGCTAGGCAAATCAGCGTAAACCAGCGATTCCGCCAGCGCCAGGCGCCTTCGGGCCGCCGCCACCACCGCCTCCGCCGCCTCCCTTCTTGTCGGCGCCAAAGCAGTCGCCGCCAACTCCAGCCAAGGTTTGGTAATTGGGGTCGTGAGTGCCTGAAACAGTAGATCGACTGCCTGTACCATCGATTTACCAGCGACTCCTCCAGCGGCCGGGGCCTTGGGTCCGGCACCACCTCCTCCGCCGCCGCCGCCCTTCTTGTCGGCACCGAAGCAATCCCCGCCGACTCCGGCCAGGGTTTGGTAGTTCGGATCGTGGGTACCTTAAGGACTATTAAGGCTAGACGAGGAGATTAACCGGCGATTCCTCCCGCGGCCGGGGCTTTGGGTCCGGCGCCACCGCCGCCGCCTCCTCCTCCGCCGCCACCTCCGTCCTTCTTCTTGTCGGCTCCAAAGCACTCGCCACCAACACCAGCCAAGGTTTGATAGTTGGGGTCGTGGGTACCTGCAGACAATCAGGCCTTCGTGTTGGACTAACGGTGGATGGGTAACTTTCCCCCAAATAATCGCGCAGCGAAAATAACGGGATTCCTGGACCCTTTTTCCCCGTGGAAAGGTAATTTCCCCGCTAAGAGCCCAGGCTTTTTCCGGCGAACGTGCCACCCACCAGCAATTCCTTCTTGCGTCGGCTTCTTCAGTGGATCCGCTCCTTTGCCAGCTGGGGCCGCGGCGGCGGGGGCTGCTGGCTTCGCTCCTCCAGCCGCGGGTGCAGCTGCGGCTGGGGCCGCCGGAGCAGCTCCCATCTTTGAGGCACCGCCCTTCTTGCCAGCACCACCAGCCTTCTTCTTCTTCGGGTCTTTCTTTGGCTTGACGCCGCTCTCCGCCGTGCCGGGACTGCTCTCTTCTTCTTCCTCCTCGTCATCGTCATCCTCTTCTTCCTCTTTTTTCTTCTGGAAACAAAATTGCTTTCTACCCAAGAAGTTTTTTTCCCACCTTGCAGCACTGGCCGATAAGGAATGGCGCGCCGAGAACGAAGGCAAACTGCCCGAGCAGTATGGACAGCAAGATTTCTGAATTATGGAAATTTGAGGACTGACCCATGAAATCCATACCTGTCAACTCCATATGCCAGATGTCCAACCAAATAGAAGCTCGAGAATTACAAATGTTGGCCGGGCTTCAGAATTTCTGTTTTAGATCGGGAATTTATGCAATTAGACGTGAGCTTCCATTTTATTCGAAAGCTTGTAAATTCCGTATTTTAATTGTATTTCAGTAGTTTTCGGCCAGCAAGTTTACCGAGATTGGGGGATTTTAGGCTTTTTTTCAAATGGTTACACTCGTTTTTCGGGGTCTTTCTCCCCATGATGCTCTTTGGCGTGATTTCATGGTTTTTTCCCGATTCTTTGATGCGAATGCTCAGCAACTCCTTCCCGCCAAAGCGACCTCGAGACCCCCGTCCTCCTCCCGTCTCATGCGCCCCTAGGATAGTACCCAGCTCTCTTTCTCTAAACCTCCAAAGGGGGGAAGGGCCGCGGGAAGGCAAAATTTTGAGTTTGCAGGGCGTGTTGCTGAATGCGGGTGGTCCTTTTTGAAAATCGATTCTTCAATTTCAATATTTTTCCGACCAGTTTGTTTTCGCTAACCTGTTTTCACATTCATAATAACGACACCTCCGGTCTTTTTCATACGCCAGTTTTAGATGCCGCCAAAGCGCAGGGGATTCGTCGACAGCGACGACGAAGATGAGCCGCAACCATCGAAGCGTGCCAACCGCACCACGCCGATCAAGGCCGCCCAGAAAAGGCCCGATACGGCCACGCCAAGGAAGAAGGTTCGTTAATTTTTCGATTTACGAACATTTTTGTGCTTTAGGATGTCGGCTCCGTGTTCACGGCCGACCATTTGATGGATGGGCCCGAACGAGGAAATGAATTCGATGACGACGATGAGGGGCGCATTGTTAGTTTCAAATTCACTCCTTCAACTTCTTCTTAGGATTACGCGGCTCTGGACGACGAGGAGCTGATGAAAATCCAGATCCCGCCAGCTTTCGACCCTGACTGCAATGCTGATGCGAAGAAGGGCCGTCTCGTCATCCAGCGAATCGATGTCGAGAATTTCAAGTCGTACCGTGACAAGACGACCATCGGACCTTTCCATACGGTGAGCATTTCGTTTTTGAAAAAATTTGGATTCCTTGATTTTTAGAATTACACCTCCATCATCGGCCCAAACGGCTCCGGCAAGAGTAACGTCATCGACGCACTCCTCTTTGTTTTCGGATTCAAAGCCAGCAGGGTATGTCGCGTTTTCTGTGCCAATAATTTGCGGCTAATTTAGATCCGCACAAAAAACGTCGGCGTGCTCATCCACAACTCGGCCGGTCACGACAATTTGACGTTTTGCAGCGTCGAAATTTTCTTCACCAAGGTTATTGATAAGGTAAGGTATTTTCAAAGATCTCTGATTGAAGTTTTTAGGAAAATGGGTTCGACGAAGCCCCGAATTCGCGCTTCTCCATTTGCCGCACAGCATACAAGAGCAACAAGAGCGAGTACGAGATCACGGAGAACGGGCGCACGATGAAGGTGAGAATTTAGATCGTGAGCTTTTTAAAAATGCCAACCTATTAGTGTTTATTGATATTCCGTTTTAGAACGTGAAGCTGTCGGTGGTAGCCGAGAAGTTGAAGTCGGTCGGCATTGACCTGAAGCACAACCGGTTTCTGATCCTGCAAGGTGAAGTCGAGCAGATTGCGATGATGCCCCCGAAAGGTGACGACAAGAAGAAGACTGAGGGCATGCTCGAGTATCTTGAGGATATCATCGGGTAGGCGACAATTTTTTTCTTGAAATAACGCATTTTAGAACCTCGCGTTACAAGGAGCCTCTACAGCTTCTAGAAACCAAGATCGCGGCCGTCGACGAACAGCTGACGAACCAATCACGGATGTAAGCTTTTTACTGTTCTGATAGTGTTTGCATTACGAAGCTGACATTTATTTTCTCATTTCAGGCTCAGCAACGCGACAAAGGAAAAAGACCTTTTGGAGGGGCCTGTCAATGAGATGATGGAAATCATGAAGCTCGAAAACCGGATCTCCTATCACAAGAAGCAGATGACGCGCCTAAAATTGAAGAACAAAATCACGAAGCTGAAGGAAACCGACCTAGTCGAGGCTCAGAAGAGCGAGGATATCGCAAAGGAAGAGCTGAAGGCCCTCAACGAGCTGATGCAGGAGAAGAACAGCAAGACGGCCCAGCTTACAAAGTAGGTGAACTTTCCCGTTGATAAAAAACTAAAAGTCGATTACTAATTTTTTTTTGCAGGGAAAACAAGAAGCTGCAAACAAAGTGCGATCGCGTCACCGATGAGCTTCAGCAGCAACGTCAGCGTGCCGGCAAGCGTCTGAATGACATCAAGAACAAGAAGGCCGAGGTCAAAAAGGCTCAAGCAGAACTCGCCACCCTCAAAAAGAAATACGCCGAGCTGGAATCTGCACCGGAAACTGCTCGCGATAAGGTCCAACGCCAGCGGGAGATCATCGAGGAGGCAGAGAAGGACGAGGCCGATTGTCAAAGGCGATTGGAGGAGAATCAGGACGACTACTTGGAGCGCACTGCCAAGGATCGAAAAGAAAAGACGACGCTAGAAGAAGAACTCGGAGTCGCTGAGCAAAAAGTCACCGAACTGGATGGAAAGACCGGGCGATATCGTGTCGAGCTGCAGGGCCTCACTGATGGCGTCGAACGCAGCAAGCAGCAGGTATCATATTTTAATTTTTTAGCATGCTTTCTAAGAGGCATGCTTTTGGGTTTAGGAAGAAGCCACTTTTTTAAACTTTAATGTTGCTTTCTTTTTCAGTACGAGCAGACGAAAGCCAAGAAAGAAGAGCAAGAGGCGCTGGTGAAACGAAAGACGGAGTATGTTCACTCTCATTTTTCGCATATTTTTTTACAGGGAACTGGAAGAAGTGCAGCAACAACTCCCGAACGCCGAGGCTAAGCTCACCGAGAAGCGGAAGCGCCATCAAGAGCTGAAGGCGGAGGAGGACGTCGTCAACCGCGAGTTCAACAAGCTGCGCAATCAGCGCTACGAGGAACAGCAGCGTTTCCAGCGGGGCGCAACGGGCAGTAAGATGATGCAGGTAAGAATGGCATGATTTCTGCTAATTTGTTTGTTTTCTAGCGTCTGATGGCGTTGAAGGCGAACGGCACGTTGCCTGGCGTCATCGCTCGATTGGTAAGGTATTAGCAGTTAGACTTTAGAGAAAAGTTAGAAAATAATGCTAGGAAAGATTCGCAATTTTCGCCGAAAAAAAACTGTTTTTTCTATCGAAAAGCACTTTGTAAAGGTTATGCTATTCTAGGGCGATCTCGGCGGCATCGACCAGGAATACGACATTGCCGTTTCCACCGCCTCCGGTGCCTGGGATAACGTCGTCGTTGAAGATGTGCCCACGTCGACTAAAGTCTTTCAAATCTGCCGTGAAGTAAGATAGTTATTACTGGGATGTAAATTCTTTCCTTCTAGGAGAAACTGGGCGTCGTCCATTGTATCTGCTTGGACAAGATCCAGCATTTGACGCAACGGATGGAGCAGCAGCGTCAGTATCCCGAGAACATGCCGCGGCTCTTCGATTTGATCAAGATCAACGACCAGCGGATGAGGGTGGCTTTCTACCACGCCGTCCAAGAGACGCTCGTCGCCACCGATTCGAATCAGGCCGCCAGGTAGTTTTGAATTTTCTTTCAGGATCTCTAGCTATCTCTATCTATCTCGCTCTCTCTCTCTCCCTCTCTCTTCCTCTGGCTCCTTCTCTCACTAATATTTTACTTATGCTTTTCAGGACCAGCCGCTTCAATGGCCAGCGTTACCGTGTCGTCACGAAAGACGGTGCTCTCTTCGAGACCTCTGGTGTGCTATCCGGTGGTGGCAAGCCGAAACAGGGAGCTCTCGGCAAGGACGCGAAGGTCGATTCGACCGGGGAAAGCGAGAAAACCCTGCGCACCCTCCAGAAGAACCTCGACGACAAGCAGAAGCAGCTCGACGAGGTGCGAGCCTTTCTCGTTCCCAAAAATTTGTTTTTAGTTGCGCGGCGAGCTCCAAGAATTGGACACGGACATCCCCGGCCTCTCCGCCCGCTACAAAGACCTCAAGTCGAAGGCGAGCACGCTGGAGATTGACATTTCGGTAACGTGTTTGGTTTCTTCTTGACTTCCCCTGTTTAGAATGCTGAGCCGCTGCTGAACAACTACACCAAGAGCTTGAAAGACGCCGAGGCCCGGATGAAGCAGATTGAGAATGACGTCGACGCGACCAAGGTTGAGGAGCTCGAGCGAAAGATGGCCAAGGCAAAGAAAGGTAATTGGATTTGGATTGTCCAATATTTTGTTTCAGAGCACGCCGACGCTGTTGAAATTGCTGACAAATGCCGAGCTAAGGTCAAGGCAGTTGATGCGCGCATCAACGCCGTCAGGGCCGATCTGCTTACGGTATGTTTTTTTTATTAATTATGCATAGTTTTTGCTTCAGCGTTGGGAAGATGATCGTAACGAGGCGCAAAAGAAACGAACTGACGCCGAGGCGACCATTGCCAAGGAGAATGCCGCTCTCAACCGTGTCGACACCAACATCAAAAAGGTGCAAAAGTATTTCTATGCGTATAAACATCCTTTAGAATCTGACTCGTCAAAAAGAGACCGAGGCCGACATTGCGCAGCGTGAGGGCGAGATTGAGGTGCTGGAGAAGGAGAAGGACCAAGGCGGCGATGACGAGGAGGAGCTGAACCAGCAGAAAAAGGAGTTTGAGGTTGGTTTTGCAGCAATTTTCTTTCTCTGCCTGATGTATAGTGCTTTGCGTCTAACAACAACTTTTAGGACCGCATGAAAGAGATCGCCGAGGAACTGAAGGAGTTGAACGCCAAAAACGACGAGCAGAATCGGCGCGAGGTCGAACTCGGCACCCGAATCAAGGACCTCAGCGGCGAGGTGCAGGTCATCAAGGCCGAAATTGCGCAGGCGCAGAAGCAGATCAAGCAGACTGAGGAGAACGTGAGTTTTCTGGGCGTTGAATTACGATATTTTTTAGCGCGCCAAACTGCCCACCCACGACATCACCGGCCTCGGCATCGACCAGTCAAAGATGGACATTGATGGTGATGACTTGGTGAAGAAACGGAAATTCGTAAGCGACAGTTCCGCTGTTATTTCCTGCTGTTCAGCTCATCGATATTGACGACGATGATCGAGCCCTCCGACAGAACCTCGATCTTGACATCCCAATGGAAGAGGGGGAGGTGGGATTTTACGGAATAGAGTTGACCAAATTCAAGCACACAGAAATTGTCACACCTCCAATTTCAATTCACCGAAAAATTAGCCAACGAAGCTATATAATAAATTTTTTCGTAAGTGGAAAGCCGCGCAGATGAAAATTCAGAATGAGGAACATTTGGAGATGAAAAAAACTGGATGTCGCAACTCTTGGGTCATTAACATTTTATAGGATGAAGCCGCCTATCGGCAACGCTGTGCGGACATTGAGCGCCAAGTGGACGACCGTCAGCTTCGGCTCCAGAATGAATGCGAGGACAAGCGACGCCGGCTCGAGGAAGAGATCAGCGCGGATGAGAAGGCGCGCCGGGCCCAGCGTGAGCAGGAGTGCCAACATCCTCTTATGACCGGCCACATGCCGGAATACAGTGACGAAGAGGTAATTTTTACGCGCGGATCATAATATGATTTTGTTAGGTGGCCGGATTCAAGGAGGCGGACATCGACTTCAAGATCAAAGCCTACGAGCAGCAGAACATGCAGGGGAAGGTCCAGCTGAACCTTGGCATCGTTGAGGACTACAAGCGAAAGGTACACAACCAATTTTGTAGCCAGAAGTCGTCTTTTTGGGAAAATTAGGGTTTATGGTTGTCGCCCAAAAAGTGGTTTTATGGAATGGAATGTGTAAATAAAGGTCAGAAACGAGTTTAGAATCGAAAATTAGGCGGCGGCAGACACTTTTTAGTATTGAAATCGATATTTTAATTTTGCGATCTACAACCATAAACCGGGTACAGGGGACACCGGTTTATGGTTGTAACTCAAACTGGGGTTTTGCTATACGAAAAGAAGAGGATGAGCTGAAACGAATTAAGCTGCAAAAATAATGAGGCGGAACGACGGAAAAAGGGGCAACAGGGGTTTTGAAAGGTGGGACTTCTAGCATTGTCAGGCAAGGCGGGCCGTCGCTTCGGATGGGCTGCCGCTCACTCTTTCGAAATCAGGGCGCCTGGCGCTACGCGCCCTCGGGCGCCCCGATTTCGAAACCCTGTCTGACTCGCACCCATCCGAAGCGACTAGGCCCGGGTGGCACGAAGCCTTATTTTTAGGCTAAAACTGGGTGTGATGAACAAACCTCCTAAGACTACGTCCTACCGTTTTCGGACTTTCCGCTTCATTATTTTGCAGCTTAATTCGTTTCAGCTCATCCTCTTTCTTTTCGTATAGCAAAACCCCAGTTTCGAGTCACAACCATAAACCGGTGTCCCCCGTACCCCGGTTTATGGTCGTAGATCGCAAAAATTAAAATATCGATTTCAATACTAAAAAGTGTCTGCCGCCGCCTAATTTTCAATTCTAAACTCGTTTCTGACCTTTATTTACACATTCCATTCCATAAAACCACTTTTTGGGCGACAACCATAAACCCTAATCAACCCGTCTTTTTCAGTTGCAACGATACACGGCCGAGGTGCACAAGGTGGAGCAGATTCGCTCGGTCGTCGTCAAATTCAAGTCGAAGTACCAGGAGCTGAACACGTGCCGGCTGACCGAGTTCACAAGGGTAAGGAAGCCTCGGGAAACCGGTGAATTTTGCCTTGCAGAGCTTCCAACGCATCAAGGAGTACGTCGAGCAGATGTACCAGATGTTGACGATCGGTGGCAACGCGCAGCTCCAGATCAAGGACACCATCCGGCCTTTTGAGCACGGCATCCAGTACCTGTAAGCTTTTTTTAATTGAAGTGGATTTAGAAAGTAATTCGCTATATTTTTACGCAATAATGCATTTTATACATTTTTATTTCAGCGTGCGCCCACCTAAAAAGACGTGGAAGAAGATCCAGAACTTGTCGGGTGGCGAGAAAACGCTCTCATCGCTCGCCCTCGTTTTTGCTCTCCACAAATTCAGGTAAACCTGCTTTAACTTTAGGTATGTACCATATTTCCAGGCCTACCCCCCTCTACTTCATGGACGAGATTGACGCGGCGCTCGATTTCCGCAACGTCTCCATCATTGGGCACTATGTAAAGGTTTCCTTTCGGTTTTTTTGCAGCAAAACTCTTGCTGTAGGAGCGCACGAAGAACGCGCAGTTCATCATCATCTCGCTGCGCAACAACATGTTCGAGCTGAGCGACCGGCTAGTCGGTATCTACAAGGTCGACGACAAGACGCGGCACATTGTCGTCGAGCCGAGCGGCGTCTACGAGAAGGCCAGCATCAAGCAGGTATCGTGGATTTTGGTTTTTAGTTTTACAAACGCTACCCTACGTAGTTTATTATAGGCGGTATAACAATTTGACCCTTGTTTTTCAGAAAGTTGTACAACGGGTGGCCGGCAAGGAGTCCGCGCCGACGGTCCGCAACAATTGAGACGCGGGACCACAATTGATCTGAACTCACTTTTCCCTTTCACGACATTCATACGATATACATTTGACTTTATTAAACGTGTTATTTACCCGATGCTTGTCCGCCAGTTGAGCGATAAATGCTTTTCACTTTTGCGGTGTTTTTACAAAATAAGAGGATCACTGAAGTGGAAATTTGTTCGAGGTGTCCGACGCTTAAGTGCCATTATTAATACAACGTTATAGCGGCGCTCTTATGAAATGAACTTTTTTAAACTTATTTTCGCGCGCTTGGCCCCAAAGCGGGCAGACTAGCCCAGGGAATCTGGGAATATTAAGCGCACCCGGTTTTTTTGTAAACTTTGAGTATATATTCGTAATCCCTGCATTAAATTCAGATATTAGTGCACCCTCAAAAAGTCGAATAGTTCGACCTCACCTGGAGAACAAAAGAAGCGGTTGCGCGATTGCGCGAATACCCTGACTGGCCGCCTCGCAGCGGGATACTGTCCTTTCTTGTTTTCTCTGCCTCTCTCTCTCTCTCTCTCGCTCTCTCTCTTTCTGGAGACACTGACTGCCCCGTTGCGCCACCAAAGGAAACTTTCCGCTAATTGGAGGCGCGAACCGGGCCCCACTAACCCCTATGCTAAAAGGGGGTGGGGGCGGATTGGCTCAGGTCAACAGCCGCTCACCACACATACAGTCGCTGCGGATTAACGACTTTTCAGTGGTTACTGGTACCTTTAAGGTCATTTTAGCGCCCTATTTCGCGTAACAATTCGATTAAACCCCTTGATTAGGTATTAGCGGGGGAACAAGTAAGGTTTTTTTGAAACAAACACCCAAAAGAAATCAAAACTCTGGGGTTCATTTGCATTATTGGGGGACGAATTAAAAAAATAAATAGTGTAAGTGTTTCTAGACACGTTTTTATTATTTCTAGCCGTAAAAAATTACAAATCTTCATTAAAAAATGACGCTTTTCGACCAAAATAGCCGATTTTTGCCCGAAATTTCGACTTTTCAAAACTTTGTAAACATTTTTTAGATGGTTATGTAGTTAACGTGAAGTAATATTTGACCAGGAACTCTAATAAAATACTTACAATCAAGTTGTTAGACATTTCTAGGATTATACAAAAAAAATTTTGCCGATAATGCGAAAGATGCTGCTGCTGAATTCCGATAAATAGCTATTAAGTTGAATTTTTTGAAACCTAATGCGTTGTGGTGACGCTTATTTGCCGTTTTTTTTTGCATGTTGGAAGGTTCACTAATTGGAAAACAAAAACCCAGCCTGAAAGCTTGCAAAGCTTGAAACACAAATTTTTCAAAGATGCGTCTACAACACCATCAATAACGTCATTTTTCAACGGACCTCCCATTGGCCTAGGTCCCCGTTTTTTGTGTCTATCTTTCACCAGATGTTCGGCACGTCCAGTTGGCCGTTGTGGCACCTATCGGGGGGCTGAAGCGCCGTTTGACATTTGAATAGGGCCCATTTTCCGGGCCTTTACTGGATGGGAGGGGTGGCTTTGATTCGAGCCGCCCAATTCCAAACAAACACCTTTGCGGCTCGATTCCGTTCCCCTACTAATTCCGGGTCGGTTCTCTCTCTCACTCTCTCTCTCTCTCTCTCTCTCTCTCTCTCCCTCAAATCCCGAAGTGCCAATTTGTTTCTAATGCGCTCGTTTCCCTTTGTGAGCCCGGAGTTAGCGGCTCGATAGGGAGGTGGGGTACTGTAGAAAGCGGAACATTTTACTGTAGAAATAAGGAAAAATGGCAGTGGAAATAAGCGCGATTGGTTTATAATATAAACACTAATATAATTCGTTAGGAAGATAGTTTATCAAGGAATTAAGAAAAAAAAATGTAGCAAACAACTCGGTAGTGCAAAAATTTTTCGAACGCTTTAGTGGAACTTGCCCGATAATAGTGATTTTGCATAATTTTGATATTCCCAAAAAGCTCCAGCTCGGTTTTGTTTAACGGGTTCTTTTCTAGTTTCGTTCTCTCTTTGTTTCGGCTGCAGCGTTGTGATGATGGAACTTTAGACGTAAAAAATATAGCAAAATAAATAACTTTTTTATGGTAGTAACGGAACATAGAAGCTCATTGTTGATTTTGTCTTATTGATGTTTGTTTGAAGCGGTGTATGTGGCATTATTTTGCAGTAATTTTACGATAGTCTTGGTTTCATGAAACAACTTAATCTTTTCGATTTACGGACTCTACTGTTGATAGGAGTATCGCGTACTATATGAGAAAATTAATTTGCGGGTTTTCGATGTCTGATTATGATTTTAAAAAAGCAACGAAGATTTTCGGGGACGCAGAAAGCCTTTTAATAGCTACTCTAGTCAGAATCGTTAGCCGGAAAACTTGTCGTTTACTGAATTTATATGAAACATTTTTTTGTTTACCTGTTTAACTGATTATTTTTGTCATTTTATTTTGACTTCTCTCTCTGAAGCAGTTTACCCTCAATTTGCCCACCTTTTAATTCAGGTTTATTGAGATTTCTTTCTAAAGGCCGATTGCGCGCTCTGTTTCGACAAATCTTCTCCAGCCATCTGCCCCATTTCAAAACAAAAATTCCCACGGTTTTGTGAGTCATAAAAAGCGGCAGTTTTGCCCGAGCCCGGGGATGCTAATTCGAATCGGCATATACTTTTCGGCAATCGGAAAGCGCCTTGGGGGTCAGGTTACGAAACTTGTTCCAACAATGCCCCCTATGTAATTACCCCCTTTAAATCGCTGCTTGTATCATTATTTTGTGAAACATCTTTTTTCCAAGTAAACTAATTACCAGCGATCGCTTTGTATTAGCTGAACTGACAAGGAGACGTTTTTGAGTGTCGTCGGAACTTTGCAGGGATCAGTATTTGTGCAGATTTTACGCTGATTCCGAATATGTTAACGTTTTGGAATAGCATTTTCGAAAGTTATGAATGATTTAGCCAAACAGCCAAATCGGCTACTTTCGATAGTCATAGGCTTCGAATAGGTTTTAGACAAAACCAGATAGTACATCATGTTCAGAAAAAAATTCTCTATAAAATGTACCATCTTTTGCAAAATCATTAAAAAGTTGGAAAAATTTGATAATTATTTCCTTTTTTTAAAGCTTATTTTATAGAGAATTTTTTTAACAAGATGCACTATCTAATTTTCTCTAAAACCTATTCCGAAGCCTTTTATGACTATCGAAAGTAGCCGATTTTGGGCTGTTTTGGGGTTTAAATCATTCATAACTTTCGAGAAATGGCTATTCCGCAAAAACGGTTAACATATTCGGAATCAGCGTAAAATTCTGCACAAGATAGGCTTGGTCCGGTGCCAAAGTCCCGACGACACTCAAAACGTCTCCTTGTGAGTATATGCGAATGGCGTTGAGTTAATTGCAAGACACAAATAAGGGGTGATTAGGGTGCTAAAACAGCTGATTGACCAAGGAATCTGCGAAACGTCTTTTTATTGGATCCTTCGATCGTACTGGACTGCTAGCGAGGGGGAATATCAGGAGGGGAACCGTTTGTTGGAAAATAATGTTTTATAGTGTTTTTAGTGGGCTTTCATCAGCTTTTTATCTTTAATAATAGCGTGAAATGTAATAAGGATGTATTATTGTTGGCTGCGTACGTCATTGATGAGAAAAATTAGCCCCGCCCCCGCTAACAATCCAGAACATCGTTTCGGTCACCGATTGCTCTCTCTTCTCTCTCTCACTCTCTCTCTCTCTCTCTCTCGCTCTCGCTCTCTCTCACCTCTCCTCACTTTTGACATATCAAATGCCGAAAGCCTGCGGAATTATTAATTTCTCGTCGAACAGGAAGTGCAAATCGTTGAAACATTTTTCTGTTTTTTTTTGCATCCAACAACAGGATCGCCGAAATTTTTTGCTAGTTGTTTACATACATATAATTTAATGATAGCAACCACTCTTCTAGCAGCACCCAACAAAGGGGCGTGGCCTCGCCACGGGGCCAACTGGAATAATTGAGACCGGAAATCTGTCAATAAAATCGGGGGGTTTTGGGTGGTGAAAGAAGAAGAGGAAGGGGATGGAACCAAGGTCATATTCGCATACCAAGTGCCCCACCTGGGGGCAGGGGTAGAATCTTCAGGATTATCCCTCTCTTCTTTTCGTCCTGCCTGTATTTTCTAAGCCAAATCCTAGGCCCTAAAGGGTGTATCCGGCCTCAAAAAAATGCCAAATTTTTAACCTTCTAGGGAATTTGTTTCTAATGTTGTTTATATGTCTTTAAAGCTAGAAAAATATTTCCCTCTCTCTTGCGCTCTCTATCTCTCTCTCTCTCTCTCTCTCTCTCTCTCGTTCTTACTTTACATTTTAGCCCATGTTGATTTATAAAGGCAGAAGAAGAGCGCAAACTTACACCCTTTTATCCATATTTCTCATTCCTAAGGAAACGCTGCTGATCTGTCCCCAAATTTCGGATTTGCTCAAATTGCGGATATGGCGAAGAAACGATTACTGCTCAAAATTTTTATTGGAATGCAACATGAGACAAAACATTTTTTTCCACAAACTCTAGCTTGGAAAATGGGTGTTTCATTCTTTTAGCTGCCTATTTAGAAATTAAGAAGGTCAATTTCGGCTTCTTCGTCAGGGCAAAACAACGTTATATCTGAATTTATATATTCAGGGCCTATCGACGTATACGATTTTCTCCGACCAGTGAAAGGGCTGACTTTTTAGGAGGGTCGGACATCGAGGCCGTTCGGTAATTTTCGGTTTGTCCGTAGAAGGGGAAATCGGTGGATCGGATAACCTGTAGATCATCGAACATCACATTCGGTTTCTGTCGTAAAGGTTTGTGAACGCTCATCACTCACTCTCTCTCTATCTCTCTCTCTCTCTCTCTCTCTTCGATTTTAACATACCCTAAAGAGGCGAAGAAGTTGCTGGCAAAACTGAATAGAAAGAGCAAATGCGTACAGATCCGTCTTACTTTCTGTGTTCCCTCTCCCACTCTCTCTCTCTCCCTTTCTCGCTGTCTCTCCCTCTCTCCCTCCCTTCCATAATCCCCAGGGCTATCTGTCAGTCCGTGACAAACGCGTGAAAGTGGCGCGCGACCCCACCCGAGCCCCTTTTAAACAAGTGTTTTCCTATTTTACGCCGACAAAAAAACTTATCCTTTTCAATATTTAAGTTTTTAAATAAAAAAGTAGACTATTCAGTGATCGAAGTAGTCCTTGGAAAAAAATGTTTCAAAACAAATTGGTGTGCCCGGTGCGGGTGAATCGATTAATAGAGGCTGATTGCGCTGGTTTTTATATTTCGATTAACTTAGTTTAATTTATAATTTATTCAAATCAGTTTGTAAAGATTCGCAAAAATTTTAGTTTCAGCGGTTACTGTACCGCACTAAGACACCATTTTGAGCACACAAGATTATCGTAGGATTTCGAATTATTCTGCAAGGACGGATGTAATAATAATATTTTTTGCATAATTTGCATAATCACAGTCCCCAACAATCTCTACTAGTTGCCCTGGATTTTTCGCGGCGGCCAATTAGCGCTGAAAAAAGCCGGGGTGAGGTGTAGAGGAGGTGTCGAATGATAGAGCCCTCGCGACAACCAATAAGACGAGAGAGAGAGAGAGAGAGAGAGAGAGAGAGAAGAGAGAGAGAGAGAGAGAGAGAGAGAGAGAGAGAGAGAGAGAGAGAAACAGGAGCAACGGCGGCTAATTGGTCCCTCGTTTTGCGTGATTTATGGGGGCCGAAGGGTGCCGATCTAGTCAACGGCGACGACGACGACACGCTCCTCTATACGCTCTGTGTTTTAGATGCTGTCAATACCGTATTGCCGTTGTAGACGTGGATCTTACAAAATTTTGGCCCCGCCCCCTCTTCAGTTTTCGTAACATATTTTTTTCAAAATCTCGAAAATTTCACTTTTTTCTTGTCACGTTTTTCAGGAGCCTTCTGCTTTGCCTACAACTCTCCTTTAAAGGCCCGCAGACACGGATTCCTACAAAATTAAAAATCAAACAAATCAAATTCAAACGCCAGCTCAAAGGACAATATTCAAAACAAATGTTTGAAGAAACTTTAATTAAATTTTTGTTCAAACATACATAAAGTCGCATTTACTTGTCTAGGCGGATCTTCGATCAAAATTTCAAAATTTTCAAAGTATTTAGACAGTTTTTCCACTTATTCTAGCTGTCACGCAAAATACTCTACTTTTGCTGGTACCCCGAAATACCCCGAAAACATCCTCCTGATAACGCCAAAGTACCCATAATGGAGCCGCTGACGTGCGCGTTGCGTATCGCGGGCGCCGCGCGCGCGGAATTTGAGCGATTTTTAACGAGATTTTTTAGCGAGAGAGGTTAAAAAATGTTTCGTCAAAATTCGATTTCCCAGGAAGAATCAGTGTTTCAATGCAGGAAACTGCGGTGTGCTTTAGCCGTACTTTCACACGGTTGTAGCTACTTACCTCTAGCCTTCAAAGATCCATTAAAAAATTCCGAAATTTCCCTTTTTCCCTGCCTTTTTTTGGGCGGCCCACCTGGCCGGCCAGATCAAAGGGCGCGCCGCGGTCTTTGAGCGCTGCGGGCAAATTAACGAATTGAATGCGAACACTTTTTTCATCGGCGAATTTCTCTCTCTCTCTCTCTCTCTCTCTCTCTCTCTCTCTCTCGCTCTCCCTCACCCTCTCTCTCTCTCTCTCTCCTTTTGCTTTGAAATGTCGGATCACCGCAAAAGAGCCATTTTTCCAGGCGGATAAATTGGGCATTTTGGGGAGGTGTTCGCTTCGAATGTAGGTAGCATTGAATTGGAATTTTTTTCGGGAGTTTAAAGGGGCTAGGAAGGCAGGGTTTTGATTTTCTGAGGATTTTAGCTTCGTAGCTTTCGTTATTTTGAAAAATTTGGCATGATCAGTTGCGTGTTTGACTATTCTTTGTCCCTCCGGAGCCAAGGTGGCCATTAATGCAGTATTGGTTGTTAACAAGTTGCCAATCCTTGTTTGCTATTTTTGTAGCTTTTTTAAATTACTGTATTTAATATTTAAAACAACCGAAATCCTGATTTCCAATTTGCTATCATAATGTCGGCAATCATCATGCCGAAACTTTATAACGTCCAAATTTCAGAAGGTCGACATTCAAAATTCCGGCATTTTTTGCGTAAGGTTCGGGGGTTTTCGGGAAAATCGTATCTGTAAATTTCCACACTATGAATTTCGACATTATGACTTTCGACATTTTGAAAGAAGCCCCTGATTTCCCGTCGCCGTAAAAACCAGCTAAATTTGCCGGAATTTTAATGTTTCATCATTTTTGGTCTCCGGCTCGCGCAGATGGCCTTTAATCCCTCTTTCTGTCCGGTTTTCTCAAAATCTAGTCGATTTTGCAGGATTACTGTAGCCCTCCTAGGTTACTGTATTTATTTTTGTGAAGTCAGATAAGCCTGCTAATTTTACTTTAAATCCAAGCCTTTAGCTCTTGTATTTCTGGGAAAAATGCCATTTCCGAGTCACCCCCCCCGCCCCCGGCCCGAGATTTCCATTAGCGCTGATATGCAAAGCGGGGTCGAGGGCTGAATCATCTAAAAGGGTCATGCCTTCTTGACCCAGGCCCATACACTCATCCCGAAGAATTCCCCCAATTTTTATATAGCTTTAAGGGGCCGGGAAGGCAGAAATTTTTGGAATTTCTGTATTTTCCGGAATTTCCGGAGGTAGTAGGAGCCAGCCCTTAATCAGTTTTACGCCCAAAAAGATTTGAAATTTTTAAAGGTCAACTTTGTGATTTAAATTTTTATGTTTTAGCGAGGGGGATGCCTTTAAGGGCTCCGGAATGGAATAATCATGTTCCATCCATGATCAAAAATGTATGAAAAATTACCAAAAAATTATCAAAAATGTCGTAATTTTTCCCTTTTTTGGAATTTTTTGTGAAGTTTTTAGCAATGAAAAGCTACTAAAAACACTATAAAAATACATCATACATTATCAAAAGGAAGGGAGGCATTGCCGGAAAAACAAAAAAATAGTTTCCACGCGGCTAACCCCCCCCCCCCCCTGTTAGCAGTACAGTACCGGAAATTCTATAAGCAATTCTAAAAAACCAATGATTGAGCAAATATTTTAAATGTATTTTGGCAGCATTTTGAATCGTTTAAACGCTGTTTTATTTATTTTAAAACGGTTTTTATTTTTCAATTTATTTCCAGATCCAACAAAATCCATAGTTATGCCTTGCACGTCCCTTTAAAACGTCTTTTCGAGCTCGAAAACAGTACGATATTGTGCATCTCGCAGGCGTCAGTGCTCACCGCCTCAGCTGCAACATAGGTTTTTTCCCGGCGTGTACGCGATGACAGCCGACACGTGCCATACCCCCGACAACACCCCATAAACCATCTCGCCGGGCGGGTAGATGGAGATGGGGGGGGGGGGGAGAAAAATGGGAAAAACCGGTGCAGCTGGACCGCCAGGCGGATTACTGTACCCCGGGGGATGCTTGTCAAAATAGTATTAATTTTGCAAAAACAAAGGTTTCAGATATATTTAAAAAATGAAGTTTGCGCGTCGCTGGAGTTCGGACATGTACTTTTCTAAAAATAGGTTACTGTGTTCGAGGAGATCCTGCTAACACCCATAAATTTCTTCGATTTTGGTTCCAAAATTAAAAATTCCAAAACGCTTGAACTCGCCCCATCTTTTGTATAAAATCGCAGCCCTGTTGCCGGGCGGAATTGTATGCATTTAAATTTCTGTCTAAAAAAAGTTCCAATTTTCGGCAAATATCAAAATTCTGAAAATTTGTTTAGTTTCTGCTGGGGAATTAGTCCAAAAGCCAACCCGGTATTATTTAGCGTTGCAAAAACATGTTCCAGTTATGATCTAACATAAATTTGGGGCCTTGCCCTGCATTCTGGTGTTTTCCTTAAACATATCTTTTTAATTTTGGGTGGGCCGGCAGATTACGGTCGTCAAGGGAATTAAAAAAAAAAATACCTTTTGAATTTCCTAGAAAAAGTTTCGATCTTGATTAAAAGGAGGCTAGTTGAATACTCCCTTTGTATTCGTTCCGAACTACTATGGCCCAGTCGTTCTGTAAGAAAACATTTTCATCCCGTAACAAATGTTTCGATTTTTATTGGGAATACGCGGTTTGAGGCCTTCAGAATTAATAGTGGATTAGTTTTCAGCTGATAAGTGGATAACGATAACTCAGCCATTTCTAAAAAAAAACCATTTTTGGAATTGAAATAATGCGCTAATCTTTGTGAAACGGCTTCTGAACGACCTCTACATCGTTTTCCAGATCTTGGAAAAGCTTTTCAAATGTTCGGGGTAAATGAATCTTTAGAAAGCCGTGCGCCTGGCGATTTTTCATAATCATGTTTTAGGTCACTGTAGCTCAAGAAGCCCTAAAATATCTGCAGTATAATGTATAGGAATTTCTAAAAAATGCACCAACTTTCTTAAAAAATTAATGCTCGATGGCGCTTTACCGGAAAAATGTTTCGTTCCTGTTCTTAGTCAAACTTTCAAATCTACACATAATGCGCCCAAAATATACAGCTGCCACTTGATCATTTGCTGAAATGTGATAATAAAGATTAGGTTTTTTTCCACTAGCGGGCGGGAGGACATTTTTCTTAGGAACCAGCTTTTTTAAATATAAATAGCGGAGATGTTTCTAAACAGTTTTTACTATCCCGAGGCGTAAAAACGTTGCAAACTTTTATTAAAATTAACAAAAAATTCACGATTTTTCGACAGAAAAAGTCGTTTTTGATTCAAAATGTCGACTTTTGAAAGTTTTTTTTGAAAGTTTTAAGTTTTTTCTGGTTTAACGTTGCTATATTTTACTAGAAACACTTTCAATTAAGTTACTTATGCAAAAGCTCACCCCCTCCCCCCCATGCAAAAGACCTATATTTCATTGTCATTCTTGTCGTATTTTATTCCGCGCCACACCAATGGACGTTAATGGGCGAATGATGGGAGAGGGCGCGCAGCTGTCTTTGGAAAATCTGCCCCGGAAAAGGGCAAAAAATGGCTGAAGTGAAAAACTGACAGATCGGCGAGAGACAGAGAGAGAGAGAGAGAGAGAGAGAGAGCTAGACCAGGAATTGAATAGTCCGATGAATGGATGATCGAGTCGTACGATACACTCCAATTGACACCCAGCTGCCCCATCTGTTTTTGGCCTTTTTGCCGTCGTTTAAAGGGACCGGCAAGCCAAATGCACGTTTTTTGTTGCTCTCTCTTTCTCTCTCTCGCTCTCTTTTGCTTTGGCTAATTACAAATTAGCTGCAGACTTTTTGGGAGGGGTGCTAAATGGTTTGCGGGCACAGAGTTGGCACCTCGCAGCCGTGCTCGCTGCCTTTTAGCGTATCGTTTTCTAGGTTAAACGTTTTCCCTCTCGCTTCTCTCTCTCTCTCTCTCTCTCTCACCCTTCTCTCGCTTTCTTTCCGCAGAATTTGGATTCGAATTCATGGGACTATTATTCATGAAAGCGCTCCCCGATACTTGTCATTAACTGAAACATCATTTTTTTTGACGTTTTGCCAGGTGCCGTCACATCAGCAAACCCGACGCAACTCCCTCCGTTTTTATGATCGGATTTTAGAAATTTACCAGAATATACTATACGCATTTCTCCAACTGTGCCAAATTTTTAGTTGGTTCCGATAGAGGACGAAGGATGTATGATTTTTCAAAGATTGTTTGTAAGCTCCGATTGTTCAGCCTACAAAAATCAGTGTGACTTTTTGATTTGAGTATATTTGGTACCAAAAAATTATATCCTATTTAATTCAGGCCACTGCACATCTTGCCAAAAAATTTCAGGGCCATTGGGTGTGAGACCAAGAAAATCAGCTAAATACAAAATTCCAGTAATTTATACTCAACGTTGTATCAGGCTTTTTGAAACATTTTTTTCTTAACCGAGAGTAGCCTGGGGAAATAGCAAAAGGCCAAAACGTTTTATCGACGTGTTGATTTTGGGGGGCTGACGGAGGGTTTTGACACTTCTAGAGGGGAGATGCCCTGCGGCAAGATTCTTATCTGCCCCCCTCTAGCATCATCATCATCCCCTGCTAATGGCCGTGCACTTTTCGGGATTAGGCCCGAAAGTAAAACATATTTTTACTCAATTTCTCTGATCTACTTATTTTTCTACGTTCTTAATGTTAGTATATTTTATAAAAGCTCTCTATAATTAGCCTCGTTCCAATATGTATGTTTTTAAATCAATATATTTTGAAAATGTTAGCCATAATTTTTAGAAATTAAAATTTAAAAAATAATATTCTAATTTTTAAAAACCCGTTTCATAAAAACCCGATAGATACAATAGATATATACAAATATACGATGTTGAGGCAAAAATTGGGCTAGGATTTTTAATGGGAAATTGAGATTGTTTTAATATACTTCATATTTATCATTTTAATACGGAATTTATGATAATAATCAGTGTGAAATCAGCCCTTTACCAAGCAAAAATTTAGATAAATAAAGAGCGTCTCCAATCGTCCTGACCTAACGGCCAATTGCCATGAGATTTCCTGAAACATCTTTCCCTTAATTTTTTTCGAAAAATTAAGCTTTTAAATCTATTACTTAGCCTTCCCTCCTTTCTTATTTTGAAAGCGATAGAGAGAGAGACAGAGAGAGAGGAGAGAGAGAGAGACAGAGAGAGAGAGAGCGAAAGAGCTATTTAGAGAGAGATAGTGAGAGAGAGCGAGTGAGAGCGAGAGAGAGACAAAGAAAGATTTCACTAACCATGCTGCCATAAAATCGAAATCGAAACCATTCCGATTCGCTCCAAATTTCGATTCATCCCCCGCCGGGGTTGGTCCAGTGGTGTAAAAGGGAATTTGATTGGCGATCCATCTTTGCCGACCGTGTTGCCAGCGGGCCGACCTCGATTTGGGGGCTACAGGAGATGGATCGCTTTCTTTAGGCCGTTAGAGCTACCTACCGTATCCGGAAATTCCGATTTTTTCCATTTATCGCAAATGATTTCAATAGATTTATCACTCCAAAAATTGCGAAAAATACCTTAAAATCCTGAAAAAATTGGTTTAATTACCCCTGGTTGGAAAATTATAGCAAAACCGAATATGTTCCTCGTTAAAAACTTTTTCGGGTAGATCGGTATAGACAATTTTGTAAAACATTGTTTTTGACGATATTTTTAATCGGTATAACGTGGGTTTTAAAGTATAAAGTTTTTTGCTTTTTTTTATCGCAGCTATATTAATATTTTTCTAGGATATTAGAGTATTCTTAAGACAATTAAAAGCAGTAAGATTAACATAGTTTTAGCCACCATTTATGATGCTTTCGTAATTTTGTGAATACTTTAGTGGCCATTCGATCACCATTAATTCATCCATTCATTTAAGATATTAATAAAATAAATAAAATAAAGAGATAAATACGATTATCATCAAAAAGGCGGGTGTCGAAAAAATTATATTCGAAAGCTGGGTTTTTAACATAGATTTTTTGAAACCGAGAAGACATTCTGGTGTCCAAACATTTGCCGATTAGACTGGGCATTAAAACATATTTTCTACTAAAATTATTGACGTTATAATAGTTTTAATGATAGGTGGTCTTTTAATAGAATTAACTAAGGCTTAGTTTTTTATAAAAATCCCCCAATTTCCGGTCAAGACGCCTGGGCGAGCAGGTATATTTGGGCGTGGGGCACTTTATGCAAATGAGCTAACAGAGGCTGGTGAGTTTTTAGGGCGGGAGGGAAAGAGGAGAGAGAGAGAGAGGAGAGAGAGGAGAGAGGCAGTACAAACCGAAAGCAGACAAGTTTAGGGCCCCCCTGGCTGGGTCCCTTGATGTCTTCCGCCATCCCGATCAAATACACCCATCCCCGATTTAACATGCGCATTTTCGGGGGTTGGGATGGCCAAGAGGGGGACACCTGCCTATTTTACGACCCATTCCTGTCATAAAAATTTTTTATTTTTGTTTGAAGGCATGAAAGTTACTCATAATTAAAAAAAATATTTGGCAATGTTAAAGTGATTGTTTGAATTTTCTTAAGCTTTTTTTTCGTTGTTGTAATAAACTGTTAATAAAGTGGTAAGCGGGAGCATTATTTACTAGAAATTTCTGAAACACCTTTATATTCTAGGAATTTCGTCGGCCGTTCATTTCCTAAAGGAATTCTTGTTTTTGTATTTCCTGCACAAACGAACTCCCGATTAACAGAACTCGCTTTTTCTCTCACCAGCAAATTCCATGCATATATTTATTAAAATTGACGCGTTTTTAGGGGAATTTTGGAGCTCTGTTTCTACCTTTTTAAGCAAATAAGGACGTCCCTTAGATGAGCGAAAGATCCGAACATTACTGCAGATTTGTGAAACTCCTCTATTTTATAGAATTTTTTAGGGCGCTTCCTGTCATAAAAACATTTTTTCTTTTTTATTTCTTAGCTTTTTACAACCTGGCTTCAAACGGAATTAAAAAATCAGCTCTCGGTCCTACTGGGCTGTGCGATGAAACATTTTTTCGCAAAACTGTCTTTTTTTTAAAGCAATTGGCTTTTGCACTGATTTAGCTGCACCTTTAATTTTTGGGAATGAAAACCGATCGACGTAAATACAAACAATCCAAGCAAAAAATAAAAAGACCTACGTTGCAAATCTGAACTAGAAAACGAAGGCAAACCGTCGACTATGCACTTCCAAGAAACATTGGTTTCGAAACAAATCAGCCGCTGCGTTTTTTAAGCTAATTGATTCGGAACCTTCTTTTTCCCGCCATTTTTTTCTATAACAAGCCGAACACAGAATTTTTACGCGGAAGCTAAGTAGCTAAATCACTAACAGATCTGTCTGTTTTCTGACCAGTACAAACTACCAAAAACATCAAATGATTAAAGAAATGAACGCATCCGCCGCAATGCAATTCCATGAAACACATTTTCAGCAAAACTGGATCAATTTCAGAGTTTGAAAATTCGTGTTTTCTTTGCAGTTCCGTAAGCCAGCCCTTCCAATTATTTAGTAGAAGTTCGGTAGTTTACCGAAAATCGATGAAACTTATAAATTTAAAGCATGGGTTTACAACCTCTTTGAGTTTGACAAATTGCTTAAACCGATAATTTTTCGAATCATATCGATTTGCTATCATAGTGCGCAAATCATAACGTCGAAATTCATAACATTTATGTCAATTTATGTGCAATTCATTATGCCGAAATTCAGAATGGAAAATTCAGAATGTCGAGATTCAGAATGTGGAAATTTTTTTTGCATGTGATTCGGTTCGGTTCCATTTTCCTGGTTTTATGGGGGTTTTAAGCAAATTTCAACATTTTGAAAGTAACCCGATAAATATCAGCTATTTTGAAGCCCATTAATAGTTAGATAAAAATTTAATTTTTGTTGCATTTTTTTGAAATCAATGTTTCATTAACGTACACTACGCCACAACAATCGGGTTTGCGAATTTTGCTATTCCGTCCGCGTGAGATCATCCGGGGTTCTACTACCAAAAATGGGCGTGGCCTACGGTATCGGGCTGATCGCGCCAGGCTCCGCCCCGTTTTCTCCCGCACCCAAAATTGGAGCCCCGGGCTTGCGGTTTTCCCGGTCAGCCATTTTTAAGGTCGCGTGAAGTGCGAATTTAACGAAAAGCCCGACTTTTAATTTTGTCAATTTTTCTGCGGTTTTTAAATAATTTCATTTTGAAAGCTTAATAAATAGATTTTTTAATATATAAATCTTTTCAATATAAAATCTCTGTAAAATTTGTGCGACTTAAACTTTCATTTGTGTTCTCTTTTTTTTATTTTGCAATTTCTTTTTTCTGTTTTTACTGATGAAGAGTCAGCATTAACCCAATAGAAATCTCCAGACCTACACAATTCTGTGAAACTTCGAAAATTCACCTCCAAAATGTCGGCAGCGCCAATGTTCCGGTTACTCGGCGGCTGTCTAATTTTTGGGATTACGGTACGGATAGTACTTATTGAAGGTATTTAAAAAATATTCAGTGGGCATCGATCGGCACGGTCCAAGTCCGACTTCACGTAGATGCTCATTTCGACGGGATCGAGCTGTTCAGATTTTGTCTTAAGCCTTTTAAGAGGCTCTCCGTGCCCCGGTATGGCGAATGTCCACTCGGGGAGCGGACTGTGGATTTGAGGTTCGTAAACTCTCCTTAATCATGAAAGCAATTTTTAATAAAGTTTAATAAGAAGAAAATGGGCTTTAGAGTTGTGCTTTGGAACTTCAAACTATAAAATTCGCGTTTAGAGTTAGAAATTTGTTTGGAGTGAATTTTTGCTGAATAATCGCAGTTTACATAAAATAATGAAATTAAATGAAAAAGAGTGTTTCATCAAAATTTAAAGTGACTAGCTTTTTTGCTTTTTACTAGGTTTCTGGGTACTAAGACCGAACTCCTTAATATTTTTGTTTGCTTTTTCCGAGTGTTGATGTTTATTTTCTAGTTACTTGTTGATGATAAAGAACGTATTTCTATAATGTTTTAGTATTTTTTGATTGTTAGAATGTTATAAAAATATCATAGTTTTGAATTCGAAAATCTACATTTATGCTTTTTGGTCATTTACCATCAATTTTTGGCCAAAAAGCAAAACATTTTTGGAGAAATCTAATAATTTTCATGAACCTTTTATATCTAAGAATTGTGTAAAATACGATAGAAATGGTTGATATTTCGTTGTAGTTTCTAGTGGCGGAAAAACGAGTTTCAAAAAATTAGCAGGTGTCTTATGATCCTATTCCTTCAATCTTTGAACGAGATTCAGCTTAAAAATAATCCTCATAATTGATTATTATAACTATTTAGACTCCAAGAAGCCGCCGACTACACGGAGATTGCGATACCGGACCCGGTGCATGTGTGGCCGGTAAGACATCCGATGTTTTTTCAAAAACTGAGTTTCAACTTTTTTCACTGATCGGGTCATTTCAGCATTGATAATCGGGTAGTCATATAAACGCGGAGATTCTGTCACTGGCGAATACTTTAAAACTGTACGGCATTGCGAGAAACTTATAAACTTTAAAAACGAATAAACTTTTGCAAATTGAGGAATTGTGCAGTAGCTGTGTATCAGGCTACAAATCACGGGCAGACTAGCAGAGAGAATTTACGGGCTTTTTTAGCGTTCGGCGAGATGAGAAACTGATAGATTGATCAGTTTTTTCAATGGCAACTAGCAGAAAGAATTTGCGGATTCTTTCGGGGCAAGCTAGCAGAGACACTTTGAGGATTTTTTAGAGCTAGGCTGGCTAGCAGAGAAAATTTAAGAATTTTTTTGGGTTACTTGGAGTCCTCCACTTTCGACCACCGGGCGGAAATTAATGGGCCGTATTGGGTGAGGGGGTAAAGTGTCATTGTGTTGTCCCGCGGAAAGTCCATAAACTGGTGGTAAATTGGTCGGAATAGACGGCGGATAAGGAGGTCATTTTAAAGGGAGCGTGCCAGATAGTGGTACCCTTTGAAAAATATGAAAACAAATTAAATCTTTACATTATAAGGAAATATATTTCAAAGCATATAAACATATGTAAAAGCGTATAAAATTATATAAAAATTTGCAGGATCGTTTCGCCTTCGTCGTTACCACGTCTTCGAGCAGCGCAGGTGGGCGTTAAAGAATAGGTTTCAATTAGGATTTAACTTTACAATTTTGCTTTTCCATGAAGTTGTAGTGTTACGCTTAGCCAACCCAGTTGATGTTCCATCCTTGAAACATTTCATTAGCGTTCAGAATGTCGAAAAACCATCTCCCACCATGCGATCTCGTATTGGCACTGTTATTCGGTGTTGATAATTATTTTTCACTAAAACATTTTTATCCGCGAAAGTCGTTTATTTTCCGTTGGTTTTCGAGGTTTTTAACCAGCTTGGCTCATAATTATTTTCCGTGAATTATTACAATTACGAGAAATCCCTTATTTCTAAGGATTTCTGAAACACATAAATTTGCTGGCAAAAACCGAAACTGTCGTTCGATTGACCTGCCTTCATGACATTTCTTAACCTTTCTATCGCTTCTGATGTAATCTAGCGGCTTCAAAATTCTCTTAAACGCCCCATGACTTCTTCACGAGATAATTAACAAGAATTCATAATTAATGAGTAGTAAGTAAATAATAACAAATCATTATAAAGAGATAGAAGCTAAAAATTAGTTTATTCTGCTTTTCATATCCAACTAAACTGACTCCGCAGCTCGCTTCATTCCAGCTTCTTTTCCCCATCGGGAAACCCGTTTTTGCGCTACATACTTTTTTTCTGTGGCACGGGCCAGCCGGTGGGCGCGCTAAAAGACGTCCAATTTCGGGGCGCGCGGGGAGCAGGTGTCCCTTTGGTTGTGTTGTGGGTGGATTGCGTGCCAATGGACAACACATCTGCCTATTTACGGGGTGAGAGAGAGAGATCGAGAGTGAAAGAGTGAGAGAGAGATGAGTGAGAGAGAGATGAGAGAGAGAGAGAGAGAGAGTGAGAGAGACGTCCATGCAACCCGATTGACACCCACGAAAATGTGATAACATCTCAATCTAGTGGAAACATAGCCCCGGGCATCTGGGGGTGGCTAGCGTAAAGTGAAACATTTAATCCCTTTATCGTAAGGTAGCATACACAGTAATAAATATCCAATAGAAAAATGTGTTTTTATCTAAAACTTTATGCAACAACAAAAATATTGCTGAATCGTCTTGTATTTTGCGCGTTTTCGCCATTTTATTTCTTAGCAATGTGGTTCGGAAAATCGAATGATTCGAGGTTTTGTCAATACCACAATTGGTCAATTCATGCATTTCTACGTCCAAACTGGATTCCAAGTTTGAACATCGGAATGAAAAATCAGCATAAAAACGATTTAGGGGACGGCGTGCAAGATAGGCCATTAGCGCCGAACATTTCAGCGTAGCCATCACTTATCAAGAAACACACCTTCCCAAAATACAAACCAGTCCACCCGGCTTTACGCTTTTTCGCGCCATTCTTCTCTCGCTCCTCTTCCTCAACAATCTCTGCTAGCCTGCCCTCTCCCTCTTCCTCAACAATCTCTGCTAGCCTGCCCTCTCCTGTTCCTCAACAATCTCTGCTAGCCTGCCCTCTCCTGTTCCTCAACAATCTCTGCTAGCCTGCCTCTCCTCTTCCTCAACAATCTCTGCTAGCCTGCCCTCTCCTGTTCCTCAACAATCTCTGCTAGCCTGCCCTCTCCTCTTCCTCAACAATCTCTGCTAGCCTGCCCTCTCCTGTTCCTCAACAATCTCTGCTAGCCTGCCCTCTCCTGTTCCTCAACAATCTCTGCTAGCCTGCCCTCTCCTCTTCTTCAACAATCTCTGCTAGCCTGCCCTCTCCTCTTCCTCAACAACTCTGCTAGCCTGCCCTCCTCTTCTTCAACAATCTCTGCTAGCCTGCCCTCTCCTCTTCCTCAACAATCTCTGCTAGCCTGCCCTGAAAAGGCTGTCCGAATCGTTTAACTTCATTATATTTCTAATAAGGCTGGAAGCTGGAGGTCCTGTTCCTGCAGGCTGGAAGAAGCCGCCTTTTTAGCTATTTTACGATGGTATACATTATTTGCCTGACCCCGGGTGACACGCGTCGACCTGTGAGGGCTGATTTATTTGCCAACAAAAAACTGGCGATAAGATGTTGCACGGCTACTGGGGGTGTGGAAATTAGAAGTCACCCATAAATACAAATAGCGTTTCTCGAAATGGCAGAAACAACTCAACAAAAAAAAAAACAATATTTTCCGGGCTTGGTTAAAAAGCGAAAAAAGCAAATTACGCAAAGCCCAGAAAGTCGATATTTTTGACTATCAACATGCGACTAGGGTGTAAAGTGCCCTGCTAAACTAGGGTTTGACCAGAAACACATTTTTCGCAAAAGCCTGAGTAATAGACATCTTCGTTACCGCTACTACCAGAATGCCGAAACTCAATTTTCCAAATATGAATACGTCTAATCGTTTTGCGACGGGGTTCTGGGGATTTTCCGGGAGATTTTCTTCTAGAAAAATTCGGCTCTCTGCAATCCACTATCCCCCATTAATGCGCTTCAACCTCTCCGTGGCCAATTTTTATTACGCAACATACTTTTTGGGAAAATTCTCATGATAATGAATGGAAAACGTGTTCGCGCTGAATCATCTGCACCAAAATAGGTGTTGCACCGTGCGGAATGTTGAAATTAGGCGCAATAAAAGTTGAGATAGCGGATGGAAATATTAGCTAGTTCCGGAAAAATGAGATGTTTTATCTTTGTAACTTATTCAAAACTTTATCAACGGATAATTTGGCAATAAACGCTGATCCCACGGCATAAATTTTTTTACTCCATTGAGAAGGCCGATTATACATTAATTCACCTCTTTCGTAGGTAGCTGCCCTGAAAGATAATTTTTTATACCATTGAAAATCGTGGAAACAATGAATTGTCCAATAGCTTAATGCCACGTATTTTAATCGCCTCCTTCGTGAAATTCTAGTACTAGCCCAAGCATAAGCAGCCAAACAATTTAGCATATTTAAATTTGATTATTTTAATTAACAGAAATGGAACTTTTGGTCGAAAAATCGATAGTTTTCTATTTTAAAAGCAAAATGTTAAAACTTTTTGCCTTTCTGAATATTATAAAAAAGGATTACAATAGTTAGTGAAGCTTCGTCGCACTGTGCGCAAAAAGATGTTGCGCTTTTTTACATTAGAAGCGCGTGCGGGCAGGAAATAATTATAAGCAACACTACCTTTATGGAAAATCGAATTTTTAATAATGTTTTGGCGTTTTTTAACGAGGTTTAGAAAATTATATTTGAAATTAATTTAATTTTTAAATAGTTTAACTTTAAATGATATCAGGGTTTTCCAGTATCAGTTTTTCAGGTAACGCGACGCTGAGCTACGCGGGTCCACTGTCCAATGGAGATGGTTGGCGCGCCGCCAATTTTTCTTCAGATACTACCATACTCTCGGGGGAGCTCCGGTTAAAATGCGCTAGGTATGTAAAATAAATTAAAAAATGATAAAAATAAATGAAATAAATGTTTTCAGGGCAGGCTAGCAGAGATTGTTGAGGAAGAGGAGAGGGCAGGCTAGCAGAGATTGTTGAGGAAGAGGAGAGGGCAGGCTAGCAGAGATTGTTGAGGAAGAGGAGAGGGCAGGCTAGCAGAGATTGTTGAGGAAGAGGAGAGGGCAGGCTAGCAGAGATTGTTGAGGAAGAGGAGAGGGCAGGCTAGCAGAGATTGTTGAGGAAGAGGAGAGGGCAGGCTAGCAGAGATTGTTGAGGAAGAGGAGAAGGCAGGCTAGCAGAGATTGTTGAGGAAGGGAGAGGGCAGGCTAGCAGAGAATCTTTGGGAATTGCCTAGAAGAACTTAGAATCTTTAGAAGGTTCCAAAAAATGGCAGAGACGATTGGAAGTAATATCGTATTTTTATTCAAATTTTAGCGGCCGCTACGGCCCCCGATGCAATTTGGCGTGCACGGAAACGGAACGCTACGCCTGCGACGAGAATGGCGCGAAAAAGTGTAAAAACGGATGGACCGGATTGGACTGTGGAAAAGGTGTGTTTCGTAAAAATTACTGGCTTCGATGAAATGTTTGGCGCTAATTCCTGTCCATCGTAATCTTTATCAAGCATTTTCATGCTGATTTTCGCTTTTCGAATTCCAAATCTTGTTTTTATTTGCGTTTGAAAACAACAAAACTTTCGAAAATGTTGACGATTTTAAATTCTAAATTTATTCGGCAGGGGAACAATTTTACCTGGTAAAGAAAGTAAAAAAATGGATTATTATATAAATTAAAGTTGGATAGAATCAGAAAATTAGGATTAAAACAACACATTATAGACCTTAAAACATTTTCATAAAACATAATTCTAGCTATCTGCTCGACGGCCTGCCACAACGGGACCTGTACAGCACCGGAAGTTTGCAGCTGCGCTTCTGGATTTCGAGGCGCTCGTTGTCAAGAGGTATTTCTTAAGTAAAATTCTCTATTAATTTTCGAGTTTTAAATATTTTAAACCGTTTTAAATATATTAAAACAATGTTTATACTTTCCTGGCAATCAAAAAGTACAAAAAACGCCGCAAAACTAGGTTATGTATTATTAACAAGTATGTAATTATCTGCGGCAATAAAACAAAAATCAATTTGACTGGAAAGTAGAGAAGTTAATTTTCACGCAACTTGTTATCGATTTGAAACATTAATTTTCAAATTTTTTAATGTAAAGGACGGTTGCCTAAGTTTTTACAAACTACAGACTACACCTTTTTACAGTGCATACCGCTGCCCGGCTGTCAGCACGGAGCCTGCCGAAATGGCGAGCCGAACACTTGCCAATGCGAGAAGGGGTGGAAAGGGCTGCTCTGCGATTATGGTAAGATTTCTTTGAGCTGTGTATTACCTACATTACTATTTTACCTGATTTATTTATATTATTTTATTATATTATTTAATTATCCCGCGTGGATTTCGAATTTAGTATACAATAATAAAATTTCGCTCCTTTGCGAATAGACGAAACATCATTTTTGTTGATATCAGAAGCAAAGGTTAAAAAATTAATGCCATCCACTTCATTAGATTTTTTATTCTTTAATTTCCGTACCATACTGCTTTCTTAGTTAAATACTTCATCAATAAATTTAGTTTCAAGCATATTTTTTAATTTAACGATTTTTTTATTTCTAAATTTCGAGTTTCGTTTTATCTATAATTTGTCCTAAATTTAATTTTACTAAAAATAACTTATAGTTATTGAATTTTAATGTAATCTACCATTTATATATTATAGAAACTTAGATATAGTAGGTTTTTCAATTACCTGTTCGTACATCGGAAAAAGGGTACTACAATAATAACCTGGATTTGCGATTTAGACCACTTTTCCATAAAACATTTTTTTGTGGAAAAACTCCAAGCTTGATACGCTATTTTTTGATTAAGATTAAGTTGTAATAAATCCCCTTTACAGTAATATTTAGACCTGGACTACTGTAGCCGAGCGTCACCCTGTGAAAACGGAGGCCTCTGCATGAACGGCGGCCCCGAGCAGTTCACCTGCCAATGTCCGCAGGGATTTTCTGGTGACAGGTTTGTTTCAGTTAAATTTAAAAGGAAAAATTTTAAGGGGAACAGGCTCAAAGAATAAATTGAATGATGGTCATTGTCTCCCGGTTTGAAATTTTTCGAAACTTTTTTTTTTGGAAAAATTGTTTTAGATTAGACAAAATTCGGATAATAAATTAAAATAGGTAGTTTAGTTAATTATATAGAAGAAATAATAACAAGTTAATGTGGAAAAAAGGAACGTCTGACCAATATGGCTCCGACAATTCCTGACTTCTGAAAATCATGAAACATCGATTTCTAAATTCAATGATCTACCAATTTCCAAAATAAATAAATGTTTTTCGCTTTGGATTGTGAAGAGAAGGAGATTAGACACATAAGGTCTGCAAATTTTTTGATTTTTTCCCGAAACATTTAATTTTCAAACACGTACAGATGCGAGATCCCGAGCGGCGCCGACCCGTGCCACCAAGAAGGGATCTGTTCGAATGGTAAGCCTTTTTAGAGCAGTATTGTTTTACATAGTTAATTAACTAGTTTTCATGGTATTTTTGGTGGATAAAAAATAAAATTAAAAGTAGGTGATTTTGCATTATCGGGGGCATCGGGGGAACTTAATGTTTCCCTAAAATCCAGAAATGTCTAGTAACGTAATAAGAAGTATTTTAATGAGGTTTAGCAACATTTAGCAGCATTTAAGTGAAAAAACTATCAAAGAACACTAAAAAATTTCTGAAAATCCGCGAATTTTTTCGAAAAAACTCGATATTTGTTTATCGTATTTTTAATACAACATTTCTAAAGTTTACACGCTTAGGAATAGCAAAAAAATTTTAGTAGCACTTCCCCCATTTATTAATATAGATATTGGATCTTAAGAAAAAAAAGTTTGTTTCTATCCGAATAGTGCAAAAAAAATGTTTCATGGTCTAAACATCTAAAAAGTTTTAAAAATTCGTGACTGCCTCGATTTCCCTATTCCAAAATCGAAAAAGTCGGCCAGATCAAAAACAGGTGGCTGCCGGTCTGGTGGGGGGCTGTAATTCCGCGCGGCTACTTGTGACACCCCTTTTTTTGTTTGCCCAGGTGTGGTGTGCCTCTAGAGGCGCAAGGTGGCATTAAGTTTTTATGCCTTTTTATGGCCATTTTCACCCCCCGGGGGCGGTATTCAAAAAGAAGAAAGCCTCCGGAAAGCCGCTGCTTATTAGCGAAACATATACTTTCTTAGGGGATCATTTCGAACGAAACAAACCTAATTAATTCAAAGGCGCAAACAATTCCGAACAAATAGAAAATGTATGTGTTGATGAGGAAGCAATAAAAGCAGGATTTCTACGCGCCCTGAATATTTTCCATGAAACCCGTATTTTATCCCATTAATTTAATATCATGAAACTATTTCTATTTTTCTATTATATTATTTATATTATATTATATTGATTTCTATATTATTAATTCTTTATTTATTTTGGGGCTGGAATTTAAAAAATAAGGTAACATATAATTTTTAACAGCATATTTCTGATCGAAACGCTCCGATTTACAGTCATCCGGCGACTGGATCCATTGTCTCTGGCCTGCTGCCCCCAATTTGCCCCCGGGGGCATGTTTTAGGACCGTGGCACCGGACTACCATCCTTTAGAAATTGTAAATGACAGTCGGATCGTAAAGGAAATCACTATGACCATTGTTTTCTGGTAGTTGTAAAATTTGCATCCGGTCATGCGGAAACGGGGAAATTTAGAAAACAAGATTTCTTGAAAAATAATGTTTCGAAAATTTCTAAAAAAAGAGAAGTTGGGCAGCTGATAGATTAAAAAATTGAGAAATTCTAAGTTAGACAACAAACTTTTAAACTATCTCGAGCTTCCGTGATTCTTTGCGTCAAAAAAAAATTCTGAGAAATTTAGTGTTTCAAAAAAACAAGCCCGAAGCTGAGAGAAATGTCGCATAATAAGGATTTGTTGGGGATACACGAGATAATTTATATTTTCAGGCGGTCAATGCATTCCGCGAGGAGCCGGCCAGTACACTTGCGTATGTCCGGACGGATTTTCCGGAAGCCACTGTCAAATTCCGGATTCGCCTAGATCTTTTGTCAGCTCGAATCCGTGCCTGGTAAGTTTTTTCAGGGTCTTGAGGTGACGAGAGAGAGAGAGAGAGAGAGAGACGGGAGAGAGAGAGAGAGCGGGAGAGAGAGAGCGAGAGAGAGAGAGCGAGAGAGAGAGAAAGAGAGCTAGTGTGAATCAGAGAGAGTAAGAGAGATCGTGAGAGAGACAGACGAACAGTCTTTTAAAATGTGCACCCAGTTTCCGCCGGTGGTAAGGATTCTTCGCTTGTTCCTAAATTATTATTAAATTTTCGCCCTTATAAAATCTTTGAAACATTTTAATAAATCTAGGAAAATTCTTTTTTTTTGGCGTTTAATCCCGTGAGCTCTTTAAGTCCTAAACGTTTTTGTATTTCTGGAAAAACGAAAAACAAAAATCTATTCTATTCGAAAGATTATTCAATTTTCATTAATTTTATTCAAGTCTTGTGGCTTGCGCAAACTAAATAAACAAAAATTTTATTTAGTCTTAGAAGTCTAAGAATTAAAGATATATATATTTTTGCTTATCTATTAGCACTTAAAAGTATATTAAACTTTTTCCAGGTGTCCCCATGCCAAAATGGGGCAATTTGCGTGCCGTTTCGCCATTCCGCAAAGTGCTCCTGCCAATTCGGGTTTTTCGGCCGTTTCTGTGAATTGGTGAGTTAAAAAGGATTTAAATATTTTAATCAAGCCTTAATAGTACTTACCAAAAAATCAATAAAGGCAAAGCAACTCAGGCAATAGCCACTTTCGACTTGCTCCATTTTGAAGCATTGTTACAACATCGAATTTTTCAGCCATACGACACTGCCGGCCCCACTTATACGGACGGGCGTACGACCGACGCGGCAATGATTTTAATTGGAATTTTTGGTACGTTCAGGATAGTAAATAGAATTCATTCACGAAAAATATTCAGTACGCGTCATTTATTTAGTTGAAACATTATTTTTTTCATCAGGCGGACTCGATTTTTCCCCCCAGAAATTCCTCTTTTTGCTACACGTCCTTTTGCGTGCGTGTTTTACCAAGCGTGGAACCTAAAATTTACCTTCAAGTATGAAATTGAAAAATTACAACTCGAAACAAGGCATTTCCTCAAGATGCAATATCTTCGCCAATAAAAAAATGTGTTTGATACTAGGCCAGAATAAATTGCCTTGAGAGCCGATCAATTGTGCGATCGTCGATACATCATATTGCTCATTTTTCCTAAAAGCTGGCTCCTCATCATCAGAAGTCTACATAATAAAAATTAATTTAAGTAATTTAATAACTGAATCTTAAATTTAAAATTTAACCTTAGATTTAAGCATTTAGTATCGACGAACAATTTACCATTTGATGAAAAAGAATGCAATAAATCAGCAATAGCGTGTTTGAAATTTTGATGTTTCATCAAAGTATAAAAAAAAATTGATGTCCAAATTAGTTACTACTGGTAGGCAGCTGCTCATTGAATTACGATAACCGCTCCTTTTCAGGTGGCTCCCTCCTCGTGCTCTCCATCATCCTCCTCATCCGTCTACAAAAAGCCGGCAAAATCAGCTACACCCAGGAGAATCTCGTGAATACGGCACGGAAAAGGATATATCAGGTATGAAACGTTTAATAGAACTTAAGGGGCATTTTTTGCCAAGTTGTTAATGCAAAAAGCAAAACTGACTTAGAAATGATAAAAATTGGATAAAACTTAAGATAATCACCGAATAAAGGAATTTGACAAAATTGATAGTTTCATAAAAATAATAGGTAAATCTAGCTATTAGGCTGTAATCGATATGAATTCCGGGATTCGAAAATATAATTTATAGAGTTTTTATACGTTTTATGCATTTTTACATTTTAACAACTTTTTACGTAGATTTAAATTAAATTATGTCCCCGAAATTCTACAAAATCTGATTAATGACTGAAACGGGCAATTTGAAGAAACAAAGTGCAGAAGGGGCAATTAAAAATTTTGAATTATTGACTTTTTAAGTATTGATCTAAAAATTTCTCCAATTTCCAGGCCCTTCCCTCGTCATTTCAACAAAACGCCCAACCAAAAATCGACGGGTCCCGGCGGGAAGTCGAGCTGGAATGCTGCCAAATGGACCGAGAACAGCTACGCGACACTTCTCTCGACGACCCTCCCCCATACGAGGATACGGTAGCCGTTGAGGACGGAAAAAAGGAAAAGGCTGCAGAAAATCACAATCGAATCTCGGTCATATGCAAATCGATACCGCTTGGCCCGTTTAGATAATGGTGCGGATTTTTTATTGGGAATTTTATTGATAGTGTTAATTGACATAATATTTAATATGATCATTAATAATAATGCCAAAACTAAATTTTTAATGGGAATTTTTATAATAAGTCATTACGACCGGACGGTTAATTGATAGAAAACATTTTCGCGAAGCATCAGATTTCCTGAAACAGTATTTCGTCACAAATATCCAGCGTTCTCGCAATTAAATTGTTATTAATTCGCCGTAAAATCTTTTTATCTTCTTTAAACCTGGAAAGATCCTACCTTATATAATTTTGGCGCGTATGTGTGTGTGTGTGTGTGTGGATGTCACTTTCGAGGCCCGATTTGAGGGCCTTCCCGTGCATAAAATGCGCTAATTCTCCGTCACCCGGGGGAATCGACCCTTCTGTTTCCGATGGCGTTGTCAGAATTTCGATAAAATACAAGTTTACAAAGTTAAAGCCGGTTTTATTCATTTTTGGGGGTCCGGGAGGGCTAATTTGCATAATGCGGAAAAATACAAATTTCCTCATTCTTGCAGTTGCACTCGCGTGTGGCCGGTGGGGGGAAGGGGTCCGAAGGACCCGAGCTATCGGGAAGTCAAATTTTTCATGCAAAGGCCGCATTCCAGCGCCCAAGGCCCGCGAAGCGGGTTTTGGGCGCTGGTTTAGACATTAAAAAGTAGCAAAGCGGAACCTTATTTGGCTTGATTTTTGCCTAAATAAGATAGATTTTTCAGTTAATTAAGTACTAAGTTAGCCTTAATTCACTAAAAATTGACTAGCATAAATAAATTAGTAGAAAGTAATAAAATGTTCTAAAATACGATTTCATTTAATTTTTGCCCCTAAACTTTAGTTAAAAAGTCTAAAGTTTAGTTTAGTTTAATAAAAGAATCATCTATAAACTCTGAAGGGAATTATCCGGGATTCGCAAAACTACCTTCATAAGTTTTCGAAACATTTTTCCGGTAGAGAAAAATTTACGAACGTTAATTCAGTCTACGGCAATCCCGTAAAAATATATTAGAATTTAAACCAAAAATTTAATTAGAAATTCTAAACTAAAAAGCAGTAAAAAGTAACATTATATCAATTAAAATTCCCAATGAAATCTAAAAACCAATGCTTATTCCCTGCCGTATCTCCTAGTCTACGAGAAATGTTGCTGTTTAATATATGCCCTATTTAACCGGTGTACAATTCCCTTTATTGTTGATATTATGCCTTTTATTTTGAGCTTTTTCGGTTTTATTATAATCTTATTTTGTCTCTAAGTATAATATAATGTTATTTTTTGTTGCCTACTGTAATAATATTTATTGTATTTTTCTGTGGCTTTGTTGTTGTTTCCCGCCCATGCGTTTCGGTTTCCCTCGTACGCTTTATGCAAATGCGGGTGCTCCCCCACGAGATGTGTTGTTATTTCGTGGCGGTGTTTGTAAAAAAGTGTGTTCTATAAATTTTTAAAAACCAGAAAATTTTTATGTATCCAATGGCTGGTTTTTTCATGTTTTTGAGTAGTTATGGAATTAGCTCCCCAAGGAATTTGAAGCATTTATTTGAATAATCGCGAATTGGGTTTTAAAGCCACAAGAATTTTAAAAAAATAGAGAATAGCTCCGTTAAATATTCTCCAGGATCGAAAATCTATTTTCAAAATAGCGGATTAGCCGGCCAGCATTTTTTAAGTGAAAGTTAAAAAATCACTGGATGAGAATTAGCCCGCGAGCTGTTGCTTGGGTAAAAAATCTATTTGAAACATCACGAACTTTTTAGGCTAGCTATTTTTTAGGAAGAAAATTTGTTTTTAAAAAAATGAATTTTGCCAGGCATTTTGAAGCATCGAGAATTACCTAACTTGTAAAATCGTTAATTATGCGACCAACGCCTTTTAAGGGCAAAAATTCGTATGAAAACCATGAATTGGAGAACGAGAACGTTGAAGAACCGAAAATTTGTTTTTACAGAATTTGAATTAGCCGAGATAGTTTTCACGCCAAAAATTAGCATCCATACTTTTGCATAGATCGGCCGCAAAAAATAAGCGTTTGGGGAGGAAAATGCTGTACTCCTTTTCATACAACCCCGCGACCGGCCGAGGATGTCCGGCGAGGTCACCTACGAGCAGCCCACTGTGATACAGGTCCTTTTTCAAAAATGTATCGATTTTGCTAAGTTCTGAGTAGCATATTCGGTTGATTTGAACAATTAAAAACAAACAATTATTCTAAAAATAAAAAAATTATAAAGCCCATTTGCAGACTGAAGAGGGCGAGGAAGTGCAACATGTCGAGGTGCCGACGGCCGTGCTGCACGCGCTCGCCGCCACTTTGGTATCGTGGACACTTTCAATTAAGCAACAGGATCTGATTAGACCTCACGGAAAAATTTAAGCTTTACAACTTGACGAAACATTTTTTTGAAACTGGATTTTTATTTGGCGCTTGAGCTCGTCGACAATATCATCGCTTTATGTATCACAATATTAGTTGTGTTTTGTCAGTTTTTTCTTGGCTATTGGATCAAACATATTTTTTGGAAATACCCCCGAATTGAATTTTTCCTGGTAAGGTGTTTAAGCTGGTATCACAGCGTTTTATTGCAATAAAACAGACTACCGTAACCGTCCAGTCGACGAGCCAGCCAGCCCCCAGCGTCGAGACGGCCAAGAGTGGACCCGTGGTCGTGGCCCACGTCAAGAGGAAGCAACCGCTCGATTATGTCAATGTGGTGAGCCGGATCTCGATATCTCTCCCTCTCTCGCTCTCTATCTCACCCTCTCTCTCTCTCTCTCTCTCTCTCTCTCTCTCTCTCTCTCGCTCTCTCTCTCTATCTCGCTCGCTCCCTTTCTCAATCTTTCTCTCTCTCTCTAACTTTCTCTCTCTTTCGCTCTCGCTCTCTCGATCACTCTCTCTCTCACTCTCTCTAGAACACTCTCTTTCTCTCTCTCACTCTCTCTCTCTCTCTACACACTTTCCGTTCCATTCCAGTGGACGGTGGGCATCGGCTGTTTCCTTGTGCTCCGATTCGTCAGCCTGATGGCCCCATTGATCTGCATGGTCGTCGGGGTACTGTATCCAGCCTACCGTTCCGTCAAGGTACTATTTCCACTTACGCAGTGCTTCGGAACCCAGGAGTACTAGCAGATTTTCTTGAGGAAAAAAAATTACGCGCGTTTTCCAGGCGATCCGCTCCCCCGGCAAGGGCGAGGACACGTTCTGGCTACGGTACTGGACAGTGTTCGGTGGGTGTTGTAGTGCGGAACATTTTAAAGGGACTGGCAAGGCAGCTGTGGATTTTGCGGGGATTGAGCCTTGCTCGTCCCCTTAAAACGACTCGCTTTTTTACCTATTTTTCCAGGAGCCCACGCGGTGCTGGAGGGCCTCTTCTGGCCCCTCATCCACGCCTTCCCCATCTACTACATTTTCAAGGTGTCATTTTCTGCCTTAAGTTTTGTAGTTGTTTTATAAGATTGTAGTTTGTGATTTTAGTGGGTGAAAGCGCAATTTATATTCGGTTAAAATGAGTTGACAATTAATGACATTTTTTAGAATTTTTTGAGATCTTTGCCTTTGTTGACGGAATTGCCGGCTAACTTAATTTTTTGCCAACCATTTATGTTGAAGCATATTTTTGCTAAAACCTGTTATTGGGGTTTTTAGGCATATGTTACATTTTATCTTTGCTATTTTCACAATGAAACGACCACTTTGTGGTTTATTTATCTTTTGTGATTAAGCAGGGAAAACGCTTTTTTATAGCCTGTTAAAATGGGTTGGCAATTTATTAATTTTTTGAGAAATTGAGTCTACCCCTGGGTTTCTAGATGAATTATTTCTATGCCTAGTGCTTTGCTGCAGCTAATTTTTTTGCTAAAACGTACTATGTGGTTTTTAAAGGGCAGATACTTTTTATGCAAGCAATGCGAAAAGCTCAGGTACTACACTTTTTGAATGTTTTATAATAAAAACACCGACAATTGCTGACTACGGCTGACCTTTTTTCGTGAAACTTTAATTTGTACTGAAACATGTTTTCGATATACCAAAATTATAGCTTCAGGTGCTTGATCGTAATTAAGCTTTATCTTGATTTGTTTAGTTTTTAATAAGCTTTACCGCAATTTAATTAAGCCCTATCCTCCTAGGCGTTCTTCCTCTTCTTCCTCTACATGGCCAAGACGGGCGGCGCCGAGACGGCCTTCTGCCACGTCGTCGACCCGGCCGTCACCAGGGTTAGGCTTTGAAGATTTTGAAGGATTTTTTAACAAGCTCGATTTTAATACAATCTTTAGATTGACTCGTATGCCCTCCACACGCTGCGTGAGTTCGAGAAGTTCTTCGCCAAGGCCCGGTATGTTTCCGGCTTTTTTATTTAAGCCTAGCTTCTTTAATAATTAATTTTAGAGGTTTTAGATTGTTAAATCCTCCTTCCTATATCTTTTTAGACCGGAAGAGGTGAAAAGTGGTCAGTCGAAAAGTGGCGCCACCCACGCCGTCTCCACCTGCAGTGGTACTTTAAAAATTCTAGATCCTAGATTCTGTTTTTTTAGTGATGCAGCCGACCCGCTCGCGGCGCCCGCGCCTCGCCGCCAAATTCAGTGGGTCATTTCCTAAATTCTTTTTTAAACTTTTTCTAACGATACAATCTTTATAATAAAAATAGAAGGTTTTCCTGCAATTTTATACTAACACTAAACACAGAAATATTATAAAATGTCGTTAAAAAGCAAAAACATAATTTTTTTAGACATTTTGGCCACAATTTCGTCGTTCCCAAAACGTTTTTAGATAGCTTTCCTAATTTAAATCTAGTAGGATTCACCTAAATTCGCTAATAAAATACGTGGCAAACCTTAAAAACTTTTCTCGAGGCTTTTTATCCAATTTTTAGCCCCAAGAATTAGGAACAGGAGGAAGCAAAACGTCAAATTTAGGGCTTAGAAAATGCAACAGAAGTTTCCCCAACAATTTCTGCTAGCCTGCCAATACAGGACATAAATTTCTAAGGATTTTAATTTGTTTTTACCATTTGGAGCAAATAAAATGATAAAAAGCAACATAAAAATAGTAAAAAAAGGTTTCAGAGAATTTCCGTTACTAACTTAATGAAATAATAATAGTTATACCTCCCCAAAATTCCTACTCAATCTCTGCTAGCTTGCCCAATCCAAATTCCTAAAAAGCGCCCCCATTCCAGGCGTCAGCCACCCGAACGAGACGACCAAATGACGCGCACCACCGATCCGCCCGGCCGTCCAAAAATGATGACCTACTCGATGCTGACAAAAACACAACACTCCTCTGATCATCTCACTTTTCCTCCACTACCTCATCTACCGTACCCCCCTTCGCGGTGCTACTGCCTACTATTCTGTGCTTTTATTAGACCGTTAACCCATCGAAACCGGCAAATAAATCGTGATGAGAGATCTTTGTCGACAACAAATCGCACCAAATACATTACAGCATTGAGGAGGACAAGAAATAAAGAACAACGATAAATACAGAATTTACGAGTAGCTCAGCTTTTCGAGTTTCAACAGACGCCGTGTCGCATCCGGCGCTCCTTCCACAGCTCCAGCCAGCGGGCCTCGCGCATCTTCGGGTCGGCGGATAGCTGCAACGAAAGTGAAAATTCTTCCAATGTTGAAAGGAGCAGCAAAAACACAGTGGAAAAAAATTTTAAAAAGTCCAAATTGTGGTCAAAAAACAGTCTTTTGGACGAAAATCGATATTTTTAGATAAAAATTTGTAAAGTTTTTACGCTTAGGAAAAAACGCTAAAGCTTCTCTTGACTCACATCCTGATGAAAGACCATTTGCGGCTCTTGCGTCGGCTCCTTCGGCACCGCAATATCGGCCAGCGTCTGCGGCTTGGTTGGCCCGAAAATGGAGTCCTCGTGGGCGTCCTCTTTCTTTGCCGCCTTCTGAGCTTTCGATGGTTGTTGTTTCTGGAAAAGCAGATTTGAAGAGTTACAGGCACATTAGAAAACAAAAATTTAATCAAAAAATTGGATAAATGGTATCGAAACGATTTGATCCGAAAAAGGTATCTAAAAACGTTTAAAATTTACCTTATCCCCGTACGCTCTTCCGCCACCGCCACCGGCCGTCGACTTGAATTGCTTGGGTCGGAATGGACTCTCCGAGTCGATGGCCTCGATTTGTCGCACACGTGAGAGGTTGCCGCGCTCGTCTAGTGTTACTTCGTCTGAAAAAGATTTCTTTATCCCCGAATCGTTTCGATAAAGGCCCGCTTGGCGCCCGAGCGACAAGCGACGAGCGTAACGGAACTAACCTTCTTGCACTACTGTCGAAGTAGCGGTTCGGGCAGCCAAGGAGACACTGGCCGAGGCGAGCCCATCGCGCAGCTTTTGCCGCAAATCGACCACCTGAAACCAATAAGTGAATCAAAATGGGACAGCCACCTTCTTCTCCGGCTCATCCTCGTACTCGCGTTTTGCCGATTTCTTGTCACGACGATCGCGGTCCCTGGAGCGCGAGCGGCGTCGGCTGTGGCGATCTCGCGACCGGTCACGTCTAAAAATACAACGCTATTACGGGTTTAAAAGCGGTTTTCTTGCAAAACTAATCAAAAACCATGAAGGGGCTGTTCCCAGCCGTTTAAAAAAATGAAAAACATACTTTGGACTCCTAGAGCTGCGCCGTCCATGCCTGGGCATCGTTGGGATAAAGCCTAAAATATCTATATATTTTTTCTTAATAAAATGAAATGATTCAGCCATACATCGGCGTCACTTGAAAACTGAACTTTTAATTCCAGAATGCTTGTGATTACGGTAATTACGGTAGATACTTCAACTCCATTAAAAAGGAAAATCCCACCCCCCTTCCACGAGGAAAATAAATATTTTATCAAGTAAAGAAAAAGCATTGCGGAAAGCCCGAAAAAAGCCCACTAACACAGTTGCAAGCGCGCAAAAACACAGACGGTCGATTTTGGCCCCAAAAAGAGAATGTGATACCCAAAAGCGTGGAAAAGCCGATTCAGCCGAGGCCACGAATAAATTACAAGGCAAAAGAGATGAGGGGCGGGATTAAAGCTAAAAAGAAGCAAAAAGGAAACACAAAAAAGTGGGGGATATTTGGGGGTGCGTGTGTGGTTTATTATATCACGAAACGGGCTGGGTGGTTGAGGCACATTTGGGGTACGGGATATATCACACAAGCGGAGTAGAGGACAGGCAGAATTCGCGTTTTGACTATATGGTTTTTCACAGATGGTGGTAAATTACATGGCATAGGCACTAATATACTAGTAGGCATATAAGAGACACTTTTCGGCATTAGACAAGCATGAAAAACGGGTACTGAGCCGTTAGCGGGGGGGGGGGGAAGGGTTAGCAGAGCGGGAAAATTAATTTTTCTTTTTCCGCCTATTGATAAAATGTAATGTATCTTTATAGTTTTTTCAATAATTTGGTTGCCAGAAAGTAATAAGCCATTTTTTTACATATTGCCCTTTTTCGTGATTTTTTCAACCGAAAATTCAAAAGTTGTCGAAAATTATATAGCGATGTACGGGATTCATCTCAAAAAAATTAGTGCCCCCCCGCTAACAGCCCAGTACCGAAAAACACACAATCTTGGTTATGCGGGGAATGGGGGACGGCAGAATCACGGCGAGCACGTAAACTCATTTTTACAGAGACTGCGGGAATGTAAAAGGCGTAACGAGTAATTTTTAGAGCAGCTGCTGCCCGTACTCGTGCATGTCGGGCGGGAGGAGCGCCTTGAACAGGTTGTTGAACATCTTCATCGCGTTCGGCAACGTCGACGGCATCGAGCGGGACAGCCAGACGTGCTGGAACTGGGCGCGGATCGACAGCAGCCTGGAAAATGGGAATTTCGCGCGGAACTTTAGGCAAGGATCAGGAAATAGAAAGAACAAGATAGATCAAACTATCTACAAAAACGCTAGAATTGAAATGATCAAATTAAATTAATTGTAGACATTTTAAATTTTTAAATGTATTTTTTAATTAATTAAATTAAATTAAATTAATAACTTCAAAAACAAGAAAATGCCTAAAAATAGAAAATCTCTAGAAACGTTTACTAAACAAAACGATTACGACTTTTGAAAAATAAATAATGCTTAGAAAACCTGTAAAAATACCAACAAATTTTAAAAAGGCTAGAGCACCTCTAGAAAACGATGAAAACCAGCGAATTTATGAAAAACAAAATTATGTAAAAACCCACTGATTCGCCAGATCCGTCCGAATCGTCAGCGGTAGATGCGAGACGCCGACACGACCAGGCGAGGCGCCCATCCAAGGCCCATCGCTTGAGCGCTAAAAAAAACAGAAATAAAATTCAAACAGCCAGTTCTCACCTTCCGCTCGGCCTCGCTGCCGTAGTGCGCGTTGACGCTATGGATGCACAAGGATTGGCCGAGCCTGAAAAGTTCTTAGAAAGACCGCGTCGGATCTCGTACCTCGACGCCAACCCCAAAAGCTCGGTGGCGAGGCGAATCTCCGCCAAAACCAACGCCAGCTCGAAATTGTAGGGTAGGCTCTTCCGCGCCTCGTCCAAGGCGCGCGCGCTCTTGCGCAGCTCGACGCGAGCTCTCTGGAATCGAGGATTCAAAATCAAGCAAAACATGCAAACCTTGAATATGGCCGGGGTCAATCGATCGAGCTGCAGATTCTCCGGGTTGAGGATGATCTCGACGAAGACCGAGATGGACGTCTTCATCTTGGTGGACAGCTAAATGGGAGGAGCACGTTATAAAGGTATCTTTCCCATACCTCATCTTTCAGCAACGAGTCCAAGTCGGGCGACGACGGTTTCCAGAGGCCGAGGTTGTATCTAGAAACAATTTTCGTAGCATGCTTTGTCCAGAATAAAGCTCTTGCATAAGCGCCTATGAACTAAAACCAATTAATAACCTGTCATTAAAATGTTTAAATACTTTCTAAGTCCAGAAAATCCCGAAACACGCCTATAAAAAGGTTCGCCTAATCATCAAAGTTACGAAATCACAGCAAAAAAAAACATGAAAAATCCTTTAGAAATTTGATTAATTTTGTTTTTATAGGTGTTTCAAGATATCTTTAGCTATAGAACATGCAATTTTGCATTTCTTTTTAAAAAAGCGTAAAAAACCCGTAAATATTTTTTGGAAATTTACTGATCAGAAAAAAATGATCTACCTGGTAGGGGCTACTAACTATCTCGAAATCTTCCTAATTACTATAAATACCCCAGAAGCCTAAAACGCACCTAGTTAACGTATGTTCAACCCGTCCGAGAGTCGAGGCCTGCTCGAATAACTGCGTCATATCGCCATCCAACAGAAAGTGATGGGCGGTGATCGAGGGTAGGAGGAAAGCGAATTTCCGCATGTCCGTCTGAAAAACAGAATTCAGTAGGTGGAGTTAAAGAAGATGATGATTTTTTCGATAAAAAAACATAGATTTTTTGACCAAAAATCGCCAAAAATAAATTTTTATGCAGTTTTCATTCTATCCAGTCAAAATTTTACCTGTGTATTCCAGCTGACTCCAACAGCTGCCAAAAGTGGCATGTACGAGAGTGATGGGGGCATAATCTCACATCCCGTCGACAGCTCGCACACCATATTCCCGAGCACGTGCGGCTTGTCGGAGAGCTTTGCGGCGAGTAGGGCTTTCTTGGCCGTAGAGTCCGGGGCGGCGCATAGATGGCCCTCGTCGCCGACGGCGAACTGGAAAAAATGTTATCCGAGCTTTGGACCGACTACCGACCTTTAGCACGATTGATACCCGCGGGGAGAGCAGTCGTTCCGCATCAAACGGGAATTTCCCTTCGACGCAGAGGGTGACGTAGGGCGGCACTTTGGAGAGCTAAAAAATCGAGGAATTGATAGTTTTTCACAAGAAAAGAGCGATTTTCAGGGATTTTTATCTAAAACCAGCCGTAACTTTTCGAAAACGACGAGTAAGCAAGTTTGAAAACCGATCCAAAATCAGTGCAAAATTCTGCACAAGATAGGTCTCGTACTCGAAACTAGGATGTTTCTCAAAAAAGTGTACTTGTAAGCCTAAAAAAATAGCGAGAGCTCGGCTCTTCTTCACAATATTTCTAAAAATTTTCAAAGCTTCCTGAATTTTCAAAATAGAGGTTTTTTCATCGCCAAAAATTCTAGTTTCCGGCTATTCCTTTTCTGCCCCTTTAAAACAAGTAAATCCTTACATGTGCCGCATTCTTCTCGTCCACGTCGACGGACAGGAAAATTGTGGGTACCCGGCGTTGCACGGAGGCGAGGACGGCACGATTTGCTACCTATAAACGAGAAATATGAGGAGCGACATTCCAGATTTACCAGATCATGTATTTTAATGACCTGCAGGACCTCTCCGTTCAAAAAAACTTACAAGTATCGATGCAAGATTCGGGCCAAAATGGGCGGTGTTGGACAGGGGGAAGTCGTCGAGGAATTGGTCGATGATGCGCCGGGCAGCTGGGGGCTCGATGTAGGAGGACTGGAGGTCCAGCGAAGGGACAAGCTGAAAAAAGCTGGCTTGAAGGTGCTCTCGCCTAAAGAAAAGCCTGCAATCCCAACGAACCTTGATAAAAAGCTCGTCGCAAACTTGGAGCATGTGGAAGAGGTCCCTGTTCGTGTAGGGCAGCTGATAGCGATCGGTCGTCCGGACCTAAAAAACAATCCATTTTTTTTAAACTGGTGAAAGCTCGCCTCAAAATTCAGGAACAAGTAGTTGGCCTTGCAGTAGCTGAGCCGGGTGGCCATCTGGAGGACCTGAACAAGGGCATGGTGAGCAACGTTAGGTAAAGTTACCGTTTCCGTATTCAGAATTCGGCATCCGCTAAAGTCTTGATAGACGGCACGGAAAGTTCGGGACGGGCAGTCGCGGACCACCATCGCCGGGATGTCGCCGGATGGTAGAAGATCAGGGATCTCGCCGGGGGTTTGGAAGGAACTGAAAAGGGTTGTAGAAAACAGGCTTTTTAAGTATGCGTTATGCGCTTTCATGTGGTAGAGACGTTTTAATGGAAAAAACTATGTAGAAAGCTGATAAAATGTCTAAAAACGTCCAATTTTATTCCAAAAATCAATATTTTTTAACTATTTAATTTGTAGTTCATAAATGCAGCAAAAGTAAAATGTGTAGAAACAATTCCTGGTTCATTAACCTCTATTTTTATTTTTAAAACCTGTAAAAGTCCTCAAAAGCTATTACTACGATCAAAACTCAATATTTTTAAACTCGCCCATTCAAGGAAGCGCTCGGCGAGGCGGAATTCCCATTAACGTGCCCGTTCTGCGTCTTCTCATCCGGAAGCTTGGCGCCGTACCTAAATCAATTTTTTTAAACCCGTAAATAAAAGCTCACTTGTGAATCCGGAGTATCTGCACCAGCGTCGCGAACCCGTAGCGCACCCCGGCGTAATCGGTTGCCTAAAAAGTGGTGTAACCGGTTTTAAAAAAAACATTTAAACCGATAAATTTAAAATAATGAGTAAAGCATTTTTAAATCAATTTCAAAGTGTCAAAATAAGAACCTGGATCTCAATTCCATTGTTCTCGATCGACAAGCAATATGATCCAGTCGGTCGTCCGTCTTTGTAGACGCCGACGAGCACTTTCCCGTCGAGTGGCGAGTTCTCGTGGTCGGCCGTCTAAAATGGAAATTATTATAGGTTTAAAATCGCATAGTTTCACGTTTTTAAATGCTTAAACGTGTGTTTAACCGGGTAAACTAAAAAAGATTTGCAAAACTCTGTTTCAACGGCAACATTTATAGTTGTCGCGCTGGAAATATGATACCCTTAGAATTCGTATAGCTTTACGTTTTATATGCTTAAAAGCGTTTTAAAACGTTTAAAAACTGGGGAAAGCCGAACACGTGAAAAATTATGGTAGTTTCCAAAACAAAATTTTCACAGCCGGAAAACCGGAAGTAAGTAAGCCGGAAAAAAAGCTTAATTTCACAATTCTTATAGCTCTACGTCTCGGTAAGTTTACAACGTGACTGTAAAAGTCTTTTTTTGTTTTGCGTTTTGAAATTTTTGAAAAGCTTTGAAAAATCCGGTATCAAAATCAAGATATAGCGGCAGACAGAATTGACGAAAATAACCCTCGAATTGCTACGTCCAACTTTGAAACCTTCAAAAATTAAACAATCAAACTACCTTATGCCCCCGGTACTCCAATTCGACAGAAACGGATTGTAGAAGCGGAGAGCTGATCTGAATGGCCTGCATCATTTGGCGGGGCTCGCCCTCGGACGCGTCGTCGAAGTAGATTTTTAACCTAAATAGATATTGTAAAACTTGTTGATTAAATTTTGAATACCTGCCATCCTTGGGCAATTGAAATGAGCGGCTCTGCGAGAAAATCCGGATCTGTGTCGGTTGGGGCCATAGAAGGTCGGTCCACGAGTCGAGCCGCCCCGCGACAAATGTTGACGACCTGGAAGGGCTTTCTTTTACACATTTATCAAACATTATTATAAAAACAAAATTCAATGATTAAAATCGAAAAATACAAAAGGAATGTTATGGGGAAACCCATTTTTTTCTTAGGATCTAATTTTTGAAATATAAATAAAGAAGGTCTTTTAACCTTTTTTTGCTATTCCTAAATATGAAAAATTTAATGAAAAACACCGAAAATAGCGATTTTGCGACCAAAAAATGCCGATGTTTGAACAACATATATTATTAAAAACACTATAAAACCTTTCCTATTACGTTACTAGGAATTTCTAGACATACAAAAAAGTTCGTCCCCCCAATAATGCTAAAGAAGCGAAAAAGCTAAAATTTTTTATGTTTTGTCTAAAATTTCTCAATTCTGTTTCCTGCCCCCCAGCATTGTCCTAGAAAACCCCGCGCTCACCTGTCATTTGCGAACAGGTTTGCTGCCGACGTCTCGGTGCTTATAATTGAGGCCCTGTCGCATTCCAGCGATTCCACCGAAGCGCTACGCCGCACGCCGCGCGTCACCCTACAAAAGTTATTTTATTAAAAAAGCAGATAATTTACGTGTCAACACTCAGCAACGGGGTCAGCGCACCACCCTTGGCTGCGGCGATCGCGAAGGAGTCCTCGCCCTCAAAAAGGTTATAAATTTGAAAAACTGGGGGATTATTTTCTTTTTCTATCGGTCCAGACTGGCCTAGTAGGCTGATACTAGTGTTTTTGGACTTTTTATTGGTAATAAAAATTACTAAATTTCACATTTTTCAACCTGAATCCAAAGATCTAAACTATCAAAAATCTGGAATTTTTTTAGGGTCAGGAATAGCCAAAAAATATCAAAATAACGTAACTGCTTCCAAGTATCCAAAAAGCTCGTCTCGTCCCGAAAAACCCAACCTTGTTGTTCTTCTTCGTCGGATCAGCGCCGTAGCTCAGCAGCAGCCTGACGATGTCTTCGCTCCCCTTCCTCACCGCGGCGTGTAGTGGTGTTTCGCCTTTAGCATTTTCCAAGTTGACGGAAGCCCCCGAGTCGCATAGGGTTCTAAAGTTTAGGTTAAAAAAGCAATTATAACAATACCGAACAATTTCCGGGGTCCCAAAATCGGCTGCCCAGTTGAGGAGACTGTTTTTGGTCGATGGCATGTCAAATGAATCGACTGGAACGCCGCAGGAGATCAGCTGGCAGACACGGCCTGTGCTAAAAAAATGATGTTTCCGTAAATTTTGATTGTCTAAAAAAGTCCAAAACGGTCTTTAGCTAGTCCTAAACCACAAAACTTTACAAATTTTTATCCAAAAAAATAGATTTTCGACCAAAAATGGCAATTTTTTAACCAAAATCCCCCCGGATAACGCGAAAGAACCGAAGTAATGCTCCATTATATCCTTACTTGCTCATCGTGACGGCTCGTAGAATTTCCTGAATGAAAGCGTTCTTCGCCGGGTCCGAGCAACACATCTAAAATCTTGAAGTTTAAAAAAATCTAACTAAAAACCTGAAACGCCGTCTTTCCCTGGTCATTCTGCACGCACGGGTTCGCGCCATTGTTCAGCAAGGCGTTGATCACGTCGACGCTATCTAAATAAAAAATAACAACTTTTTGAAGTATTTTTACCCATTGCCACTGCATGGTGGAGAAGGGTGCCGCCATTCTTCAAGATGCCGTCCACTTCATCGTGGAAATTTGGCTGTGTTTCTGAAAATATCCGTTTTTGAGGGCCGCCAAAACGTTTCTGCGTTGCACTAGAACCTAGCAAGGCTGTAAGAAGATATCTCAAAGGGTATTTTTCATAAAAAACTCACTCAATTGCGAGAGAATGGAGCAGAGGACGTCCACTCGGCCCTCGTCAATGCATTTGAGGAGCAGAATGTGTGCCGAGTCGCCGTCGGCGGCCATCTGAAAATAAAGTTTACAAGTTATTAGTGAAAAATGGAGTTATAAGCGAAAAAATATCGAGAAATTACGCGAAGAAAATAATTTATTTTTAAAAAAAGTTTACGCAAGGCCAAAAAAGTAAAGCTACACAGAACACCAAATTCCGATAATTTGTGTTTTGGGTTGCCTCGCGTATAAAAATGGCAATTTTTTTGCCGGGAAAAGAAGGTTTATATATTTTGCTTTCTGCATATTTTTCTTTCTAAAATTATGATAGTCGAGTTAGAATAGCTGAATTTTTCGGGATTTTGATGTGAAACACTTTGTTTATTCGTTTCCTAACGTTAATACGAATATTTACAACTTTAATATTAAAAACACTAGATAGAAAGGTTTTTCTTTTCCAACTAGTTTTGTATCCAGCCAGCCAGCTAACCATTGCCGTGGCGTGTGTCGAGCCCTTGGGGCTGGAACACGAGCCACTGGTGAGAGAGTCTGTCAATGGGGAGACCCAGGTTTTCATAGTTTGGAGCAATCTCGTTTTGGGTTAGCGCGTGAAAATCTAAAAACGAGCATGAAATATGCACTTTGCCAACGCGCCTTCTTTCCTATATATTACTTTAGAAAATTGTCGCCAGGCAATCAAGTCAGACACATAGAATTTTATGAAGATCGGCTTTACATAAATTCTTTGCAGAGTTTGCAGAGTCTTTATTTAGAAAGTTTCGAAATTTTTTTTAAACCATCGCAGAGTTTTTTTGTTTAATTTTGAATGCTGATTGGATACTTTCGCATTATAGAGGGGGACCGGACTTTTTTATAGAAGTCTAGAAATGTCTGGTAACTTATTTTTGAAGTGTTTTTAGTAAGACTATGCTTCAACCAGAAAAAACCATCAAAAACTTTGCAAAAAGTCGACATTTTGATTGAGAATCTGCCTTTTTGGTCGCGAAATCGATGTTTTCGTCATTTTTATAAAAATTTGTAAGGTTTTCGCGTTTAGGAATAGCAGAAAAACAGGTTTAGAAACACTTCTACTAGGATTAAAAATGTAGCTCCAAAAAAAAGTCGCACCCCCGATAATGCGAAAGAACCGCAGATTGTGACCACAATTTTATTTTATTGCAGTCCACCGTGGAGCGACCGTTGAAAAGGCCCCGTCTCGCCATGGAAGACGAGGAGGATTTCGACGACGTCGAAGACCTTGATGGCATGGTATTGGACATCGATGATTCCCCATATCTTTTTTCGAACGACATCGAGGAGCGCTACAAGTCGCGGCTGAAGGACGAGAACCTGATGGTCGACCCAGCTTTTGTAAGGGAATTTTTGGAACTGCTGCAATTTAGTTGTTTTAGGCCGCCTTCCATTTCGCGCCGAAGAAGGGCCCGCCGAAGAAGCTGGTGATTAAGAGGAAAGGTGGTGCTAGTGAGTTTTTTAAAAGGTACGAGACCAAAAATGTGTTTTTCAGAGCCCGCGCCAACTAAGGAAGAAACTTTCGAGACAAACTGGTCTCGCCTGGCTAACAGCATTGAGGCCATTCAAAATCAAAGAGGGGTGTCGTCGACGTTGGAACATTTATACCGCGTAAGTATAGATGTGTGGTTAAATGGCCGGGTAGTAAGACCAAAATAATCAGCCATTTTTCGAAAGCAAAAGTCTGTTAAAAAGTAGTTTTATTATTCTAGCAAGTCGATTCTTTTTTAGAATGTCGACTCGTTGTGTACGCTGGGCTGCGCGGCTGAAACATACGAGAAATTGGATGCCATGGTGAATTTATTTATCCATTTATGACTCGATCTTTAGATAAAAACCTATTTACACGCTCAATGCGAGGAGATCAAAAGCCAGGAAGCCACACACGGCCTCCCGATGCTCATCGCGCTAAATGGGCTTTGGGAAAGATATTGTCAGCAATTGGTAAGCGCTTCCGGTAGAAAATTAATGGTTTTAGGACGCTATTCTCTCGATTTTCACCGTTTTGGATCGTAACTTTTTGTTGCACGATCGGAACAAGCAGACGCTAAACGAGCTCGGGCTGCACACTTTTCATTTAATTGTAAGTTTATTTGGTTCTGGACTGTTGGCGGGCGGAAGCGGCACTGTTTTCCCATTAATTTTCTACGGTCCTGTAAATGTAAACCATTTTTATAGCTTCTACGTAGTTTTCAGGTACAAAAATTCAAGATTTTCGAGAACTTTTGACTTTTTGGTGAAGAATTTATGAAAAATGGCGAAAAAATGTATTTTTATAACTTTCTAGAGATCAAAAACTACTAAAAACACTATAAAAAGGTTGTCCTCGCTAAAATTCCTCTCTACCGCTAACAGACCAGTGCCAAATTAATTTTTCAGGGTTGGAAAATACGTTGTTTAGGTCCTTGATCATTACGGGTTCGGATCGCGGGTCGGTGGGGTGCTCGTCGAGCAGATTACTTTGGAAAGGCAGCGAGAACAGGTAGCTTTCAAAAGACTTCGATTTAAGCAGTCTTTTAGGTGGATACCTCGATGCTTCGATCATGTCTACGGATGCTTTCCACATTGGCTGTATACCCTCAGCTTTTCGAGAATCAATTCATTCTCGGCACGATCGACTTTTATCGAGAAGAGGGCGAGCGGCTGGTCGGCGAGATGGAGGTTGATCGGATTTTTTCTTTGAATGTAAATCACTTGTTTTAGGCCCATGAATACGTCCAGCACACGATAAACCGGATCAACGAGGAAAAGGCCAGGTATTAACTTTGCTAATTTACCCAGAAAAAAAACGAGATATTGTTAGGAGCGTTAATTTAATTTAATTGATATTTTTTCGTTTGATTAAAAGTTAAACTTGCTTCAGTTTTGAATACGTTAAGACGATAGAACAAATAATAGGAAGGGAAAGTTTATCAAAATTCCAGACTCGACGGCTACCTCTTTCCGAGCACACGCCTCCCACTTTTTGCGGCCCTCGAGACCCAGATGATCCAGCAACGAATGGACGTTTTTGTCAAAAAAGGTATTTTACTCGGTCTCGGAAATAATTCCTTTTAGGCACCGCCGGTCTGCTTGAGAACCGAGCTTTCGAGCAGCTCGCCCAAATGTACGAATTGCTGGCCTACGTGCCGACCGGGCTATTGCTTCTCAAGGCCGAATTTTCGGAATGGATCAAGGTAGTTTATGTAAAAATCTCTTTTATAGAATTTTTATAACGTTTTTGACCAGCCGCATTCCCGTGGTTTTTCCTAAAACGCTTTTTTCACCGCTACATTTTTAGAAATAAGTTTTAAAAAGCTAACATATTCCTAAGAAATCTGCTATATAAATCCTGTATTTTCAGAAATACGGTCGCGCGATGGTGAACGATCCGGAGCGTGACGAGACGATGGTCAAGGATTTGATGATTTTCAAGGAGCAGATGGACAGGTGGTGTTCATAGTCGTTTTCAATATTTTTGTATAGATGCATCACCGAATCCTTCCAATCCGACGAAAAGTTCACGCAGGCCGAGAAGGACGCCTTTGACTTTTTCATCAACACGCGCCCCGTCAAGCCGGCCGAGCTTATTGGTACACGAACCCCATTTTCTTTGATTTTTCTTTTCAGCGAAATTCATGGACGCCCGACTGCGCGCCGGGAACAAGGAGAGCAACGAGGAGGAGCTGGACCTGACGATGCACAAGGCCATGCAAATCTTCCGCTTCATCCAGGGTACGTTTTGAGCTTGTTTCAGTATAATTTCGAAACTAAGATTTTCGAAAACTAGTTATTTTTTAAAAATGATATTTCAAAAAATTTCTGGGTTGCGAATAGGAAAAGGATTAAAAGGCCGTCCGCGGGTCACTCAAACAGTCCCCATTATGGCTTGGCACAGTTGTTTTCGACCCCGTTTTTTCGACGCCATGTGAAAGAGCATGGTCGAATTAGTAGGGCTGCATGGTTTTGAAAGTTTAAAAAGTTTAATTTTGGGGCTTAAATGGCCCTTAAAGTTGCGTACCCCGAAAAACTATCTCGGAGCTCCCTGGGCCGATTTGCATGAAACTTCGGGACAATACCTAATTTGAGGCGCTGATCATTTTTGTAATACATTGCTAAGCACGAAAATGACCGGAACATAGGAATATCGCGTAGTCAAAACAGTTTTTCCGGGTTCTCGTCATGATGGAAAGTTTGCTGTAAGCTGAAAAACATATCAAAAGATGCGCAAAAATTTTCTGCGTCGAATGGTGTATTTTTTAGGATGCAGCCAGTTTTCCATCATATCGAAAAATTAGCTTTTCTAGAATCGAGAAAACCATCTCAAAATGTATAAGAAAACTTCTTTTTCAACAGATGTAAATGGAGCCCCATATAAAAACTAGCCGAAACCAAAAGCAAAAAAAGCAAAAAGAAATTCCCTTCCTACGCGGAACTGGCGATTTGCCGGGATCGAACCCGCGATGGTCCGCCTGGGGGGCACGGGGGACAGGGACTAGTGGGCGCCGCCATGTCCCACGCGAACGACCCGAGTTCAATCCCAGCCCCCTTTTAGAAATCGAATTTCTTTTTGCTCTTTTTTGCGATCGGTCCGATTTCGTCTCTAGAAACCAGGCAACGTTTTTTATATTTGCAACTTTCGAATTTTTGTAGCTGAGGCTTGGTATATCTAATTTTTCGATATGATGGAAAACTGGCTGCATCCTAAAAAATACACCATTCGACGCAGAAAATTTTTGCGCATCTTTTGATATGTTTTTCAGTTACAGCAAACTTTCCATCATGACGAGAACCCGGAAAAACTGTTTTGACTACGCGATATTCCTATGTTCCGGTCATTTTCGTGCTTAGCAATGTATTACAAAAATGATCAGCGCCTCAAATTAGGTATTGTCCCGAAGTTTCATGCAAATCGGCCCAGGGAGCTCGAGATAGTTTTCGGGTACGCAACTTTAAGGCCATTTAAGCCCCAAAATTAAACTTTTTAAACTTTCAAAACCATGCAGCCCTACTAATTCGACCATGCTCTTTCACATGGCGTCGAAAAAACGGGGTCGAAAAAAACTGCGCCAAGCCTTGTTCGGACGGCTCGCAAACGGCCTTTTAAAGTCAACGAGATAGCATTGAACGTTTTATAAATTGTGTTTTTAGATCTTAAAATTTTTTTTAATATTGGATTTTTAAATCAGATTTTTTTTATGTTCTCTTTCGAAAAATGACGTTTCGAAAGGGTCGAAACATCATTTTGAAAAGAAAAAGTCGATTTTCTCGTTTAGGCAAAGACGTCTTCGAGGCGTTCTACAAAAAGGACCTGGCCAAGCGGTTGCTACTCGGCCGCTCGGCAAGCGTCGACGCGGAGAAGGCGATGCTGCAAAAGTTGCGACAAGGTTTGGCCATTCTCTAGCGCGTTCTAAAAATATATTGCAGAATGCGGCGCGGGCTTCACGCACAAGCTGGAGGGCATGTTCAAGGATATGGACCTGTCGGCGGGCTTAATTACGGCGTTTAGACAGGTCGGTTTCGGTGAATTCGGTTCTTTACCATTATCGGGAGGGCGCGACTTTTTATAAGCCTAGAATTTTTTAGTAACTGAATAGGAAGTGTTTTAATAGTCTTTTTAGTAAAAGATAACTGAGACGTCAACTAAAAAAGTACAAATTTCGGTAAAAACGGCCATTTTGATCGAAAATCGCCGTTTTTGATATTCTTTTAATAAATACCAGCGCTGACCCCCCGCTCCGCGGGGGTTCAGCGCGGCCTCCCGGGCGGAAAGGGAAAAGGCGAAACGCTTAGAGCTCTGGTGAAAATTTTCAGCCCCCGGCTACGGTAGACAGGGGGATCGCGGCGGGATTGAATTCCCGGTCGCGGTCGGACGGGCGCACGGACATTAGAAATTTATATATAGTAGATTTGTCAATTTTTCACGTTTAAGAATAGTAAAAAATTACAGTTTAGAAACACTTCTGCGATTTATATTTGAAAAATTATGTCCTAGGAAAATCGCATTTTTTAGTACGCTTCCGCTCACAACATCCCGCTCAAGCCCGACCTTGGCGTGCACGTGCTCACGATGGGGAGCTGGCCTAAATACGAGCCGAAGGAGGTATAATCAAGCTTTTTAATTAAAGAGATAGGGGCGGCATAAGTCAATCGATTACGCGAGGGAAAGAAAATGTCTCTGCGCCTCTCCCCTGGGCGCCCTCTCTCGCCGCGGGACCTGTTGAACCCCCTCCCCAAGGGGGTTCAACAGATGCCGTCCTCATCTCTTTAAGCACTTGATGTTTTAATTCAAATTAATTTTTAAATGAAATTAAAAATTTAGAAAATTAATGCGAAGTATTTTATTAGTGTTTGAGTAAAAAAACTATCCTTTTCAGCTGGTCGTCCCACACGAGCTGGCCGAGTCCCTGAAGTACTTCAACGACTTCTACGTCCAGAACCACAACGGCAGGAAGTTGAACTGGCAGCACTCGCTGGGCCAGGCGCTGCTCAAGGCTAATTTCTCGCCGGGGGTGCGCTTTTTTGTCATGACTTTTTCGGTTTCTGGTGTGATTTTTACTGTTGGAATTCAGGCGAAGGAGCTGCAAGTGTCGCTGTACCAGGCGACGATTCTGCTCCTCTTCAACTCGAAGCCCACCTGGAAATATGAGGAGATTCTGGAGGGGACGAAGCTTGAAGGCAAAGAGCTGATGCGAACACTACAGTCTCTCGCGTGTGCCAAGCATAAGGTATGATTTTTTCTTTTGTTTTAATAGTATTTTTAATAAGTTTAATTCGTTAAAAAGGATTACAAGATTTTGCTTATAATTCGCATTTAAAAATGTTATTTTGGCTTATTTTCATGATTTTATAGTGTTTTGTTGATGGTTGTAAAAAAGACCTACGGCCGAAAAATAGAAGGTTGATTTTTTTAGATCAGTTTTTGATGCTTGCCCGACGAAAAAGACGAATTGTCAATTTTCTTTTTTGATTTCATGACTTTATAGTATTCTTTAGTGATTTTCTATTTAAAAAAATCGTGAAGATAAGGATAGAAACTTGTACGCCTTCTGATGATCATCTACACTTCTTAGGTGCTGCAAAAGACCCCAAAAGGCCGTGAGGTGAACGAGGGCGACGTATTCGAGGTGAATGACGAGTTCCGCGACAAGCTCTACCGTATCCGCATCTCGCAGGTGCAAATGAAGGAAACGGTGAGTGATCATACAACTATTTTACTTTGTTGTTTTCAGCCCCAAGAAAAGAAGGAGGTGGAAGAGGAGGTCTCCCAGGATCGCCAATATCAAATTGACGCGGCGCTGGTGCGGATTATGAAGACGCGGAAGCGGCTGTCCCATCAGCAACTGTTGCAGGAGATCTTTGCACAATTGCGGTACGTATTTTTTGGTACTTAGCTGTTAGCGGGGGACCTAAGTTTTCCCAGCAATCAACTGCGGTCCTTTTAATGAAATATAAACCATTTTAATAGCATTTTACTAGTTTTGGGTGTAAAAACTTCAGAAATAATTTTCAATATGTTTGAAAAATTATTTTTGGTCGAAAAAGGCTAACATTTCGCATTTATAAATATTTTTAATGACTTTCTAGCATTCTAAAAGCTGTTAAAAAGCTATACACATGCATAATATAGATCATAGATCGGCGGAAAAATAAAAAGCTCATTTTTAGATTGAAGAATCAAAAAAAATTGTGATTCTCGTATGTTTTTGAAGTTTTAAAAAATTTTTGGAAGTAAAAACGACTGAAATACTATGAAAATACATCATATATTATTAACATGTGCAGGCGGAAAAACAAAAATCGATCCCCCCCCCGTTAACAGTACAGTACCTTTATTTTCCGGTCTTTTTAAAACAATTTCATTTTGCAGCTTCTCGGTGAAGGCGACGGACGTGAAGGACCGGGTGGCCTCACTGCTCGAACGTGACTACATGACGAGGGACACGAATGACAGCACCATCTATCACTATGTCGCCTAACCAACATGTCGCGTAGAATTTTGATAAATAAAACATCAACTATCCACTATATGCTACCCCTGTACCCTTTAGTTCTTTTTGTGCATCTACCTTTGGCGGCTGCTGCTTGGGCCGCCTTCTCTCCACCGATTGTTCAAACGTGTATTTCCTTTTCTTGTTTTCGGTATTTGTGCTCCAAGTCCCCCCGGTTGTTAATGTGCATCAAATAAATGGATTATTCACCCTTTTTTGAACTTATTATTGTTATTTTTACCTTTTTGTAGTCTTTGTGAGTGCTTGATGCAACTCCGAAGAAGCCCACTGCCGTGTTAGCGTGGGCACAGGGCACAAGTTTTTAATTTGGTCGCTGCCTGGCTGGCCTTACATAACGAAATATATCTGTTAGTGTTTATAGTAGGTTCCGATCACAAAAGCTTTATATAAATTTCTTAGAAGTTTCCAAAAATCTAAAATTTTTGAATAGATTGGGTGATTTTCCAAAAATTGCTGCTAAATTTTAACTAGTCGACATTTTGCAATATTCTAGAGCTAATAAGTGTTTCTAAACTGTTTTTACTATTGCAAAACCCAAAAAACTTTACAAATTTGCATTAAAAAGACGAAAAATATCGATTCTTCGACCAGAAATCGCCGATTTCCGACGAAAACCTTTAGGGTTTCGAAACTGTTTTCGCAATTCCAAAATATACAAACTTTACAAAATACAAAGAATAAAGAGCGTTAAAAATACGAAAGATATAAATTTTTCGACTAAAGATGGCCGATTTGTGACGAAAACCAAGTTATGCGTCCTTTCTGCTCTTATAAGTTCAAAGTTTGCCTCCCCCGATAACGCATTTTGGCTACGGTTTACTTTACCCCCCTCTCCCCCCCCCGGCCGGAAGTTTTTGGCCATAACTTTTTTATTTTACATTATTGTAGGCTCAAATTAAAACTCTTGGTATATTTTTCGACGCTCTATCGAATGGCGTTGCAAAAATCCCGACAAAATAAGCAAAAATACCGACAACGTTGAGACCCTTCGGCTGTGGGGGGGTAAAGTAACTTACCCGCATTTTTTTTAGCCCTAGCTTTAACCCAATTTCAGTGGCGTGGAAGCGGAAGTCTGGCATATTTCACGTACACGTCTTCCGCCAACCAACCCCCCCACTCGGCAGCAGCACCACACCATCTATGTGTTTGTCGTGTTTGTATGTCGGCCGAGGGGAAGAGACGAAGAATTCTGGGATCTGGGCGGGAACGATCTCTCTCCTCTACGCGCCGGCCGGCGAGACGATTTGACAGCTCCGCGGCGCGGATCGAGACGCGGAAGCCCCTATCCGAGGCGAAGCACATATCAGTGACCGTGTATCCCATCGTGGAAAAGCCACATTGCAGCTAACTGCCTTCCGGAAATGGCCATCTACGATTTCTCTCGTGTTTTGGCTGATTTTGTATTACTCTACGTTTGCTAGTTTGATATCAGTTTTGTTGATTGCTTAAAGCATTGCGATACGCTTTTAAATGGTCCTAGTTCGTTACCGGGGGGTTTCTCCATAGTTTCACTGGTTCTGGTACGTTAGCGGGGGGGTACCAAATTTCTCCATGTGATTCTCTACGGCCCGATAGCAAAATATTAGCCATTTTTATAGCATTTTACATAGTTTTTAGATATAAAAATTTTCGAAAATCTGACTTTGGGCAAAATGCATAAAAATGACCAAAATAAGGTAAAAATTTCGAATTTTCAAATTTAAAAAATAATTTTTATAAATTTCCAGGATTCAAAACTACTAAAACCCTATAAAAATACAAAACCCGTATAAAAATACATACTGATACCAGCAGCAGGTAGGAATAGGTGGAAAACAGAAAGTAGGTCCCGTTACTACAAAACCGCACACAAAATAAACGCATTTAACGAATTTTATCACGCAAAATCACCAAAACAAGAAAAACCGAAAGAACCGAATCTGAACGAAGGATTGAAAAAGTCTCTTTTCGCGGATAGCGGCTTGAGGGCGAAACATTTTTTTTAGGAAGAGCAAGAGGGTGAGGAGCGAGATTGCAAATGATCTATCACGTTCGGTTTTTCATTAACACAAAATTAACTTTTATTGTATTAAAGAAATTATGAAAAAAATGCCATTAACCGGACTCTAGCTATCTAGAATAAAAGTAGTGCCGCGCAATTCTTTATCGTAATTGAATCGCTTCTAAAAATTTTTATCTCCTGTTTCATAATTTTTCGATCTCATAACGTCGTTTTTTTTTGTCTTCAGGCGTAGCCACTCGATCCGTAAGAGCTTCTATTAAATCCGGGGCGCGCCGAACGTCTACAAGAAGATGCGCACGGCGCACGTGCTCTTTTTGCTGGTGGCCGGATGGGCGATTGCAGAGGCGAAGAGTCGGCATGGCAGGAAGAATAAGGTAATAATATAATAATGAAAATAGGGTGATGTAAGCTCAAGAAACGCCAGTAATGTGATTAACGCTGCATTTTTTTTCTGTTCTTGCTCATTTCTTGAAACACAAAAATACAGAAATGCTAAAATTGCGCGTTTTTACAAACATTTATTTTTATTTGTTTTGTTTTCGACAAATGAAACTTGCTAGTATCAATACAAAAAACTATCGTTAGAAGAATACAAAATAGAAAAATGAGATAACTACTGCCGAATAACAAACGGTCGGACGATTAGCGCCGCGCAGCTCGCCATTTCCTTCCCATTTCTTGAAACATAACTTTCTATAGACGGGCCGAAATGTTATATTTTTTGCACCAATTTTTATTTGAATTTTGCGGTCCAAAACAAGTATATTATTAAGCAAAACTACTGCAATTGGAAGTTTATTTTAATTCTGTCGAAAGCTAGAACGTCGGAGCTCATTTTTTTGAAATGCCGCTTGTCGAAAGTTTTAAGGTGCTGCAATTGCAATTTTCCAGATTTTTATAATTAATTTTGAAAAACGGATATTTCGAAAAAGTGAAAATTCGTCAAAATTAATTCGACATATTGAAAAAATTCCATACAAATCGTTTAGAACACCCCTGCCCCAGCCCGCTCGTCACCGATGCCTTTTCGAAAAATGTTTGAAGATGCGGGGGTGGAGATCAATTGCCCGTCAGGTGGGTTTTTGCGGCTCGCGATAAACTTTTAATGAAATTAGCTTTGCTTATCATCCTGATTTACTTAAAATAATTTTTTAGCGAGCTTTATCAGCAATTCTGTAAAATTCAAATTTTTGCCATTTCGCCTGGAAATTTTTTCTGCTTTTAGACATATTCCCAACTTCTTCTTATTACGCTTAAATAAGAATAGTAATTAAATATACGCTGCCGCGAATTCCTCAACAATACTGCGTAATGAGTCCCACGCCGTAATGGGGAAATTTGACAAGTGGAGAAGAGGTGTTTCGTTTTTGGAAATAGCAGTGTAACTTAAAATCGGTACAATATTTGCAAGCGTAGATGTTCTAACCTAAATTTCCCAATTTTCAGGCAACAAAGTCTACGTGCATCCGATCACCGGCGATCTGCAGCAGTGCTCCCAGAAATTGGGTGCGTATTTTATCGAGAAACAATGTTTCAAAAAATCATATCGACTGGCGAAACTCTTTTGCAACAATCCAGCGCTGGTGAATGTGATGGTGATGGCAATCCATTAATTTTAATTTTTCCTTCAATTTTCAATATCAATCAATTATTAATTAATTCTGGAAATTCCATTAAACATTATAAAAATTGTATTAATTCGGTCGGCGGTAAAAAATGTTTCAAAAATATTATCGGAACGACGACTATCGGAAATCGTTGTCTCTGGATAAGTTGTTAGGAAATACGTAAAATTAATTTAAGCACGGGTGGGACCATTTTTTGTCCGCATTTTACAACCGCAAAAATACATCCAATTTTCAGGGCACGAGGCTTTAATTTTACGGAATATCGCTTAGTTTCCGGCGAATTTTGTACAAAAAGATCTGCGAAAATGGAGGTTTCCAGCAGAAAAAGATTTTTTTTCTAAGATTAAGCATATCGGGAAGTATGTTAAAATATTTAATTAAGCTGCAGTCAAAAATAAATAAAAAAGGCTGCTATATAAATCCGTGGTTTCTCGCTTTTTGCAACAAGACAATTGGCAAAAGAACAGGAAATTAATTGCAGCACCTCGACTTGACTGGAATAAACCTTGAAACACTTTTTGGAAAAGAATAGTTGCTAATCGCTTTTTGCAGGATTTTACAACGAGACGTCATGCCCAGGGGGTACGGTGTGCGAGCGGTTCCCGATTCTCGTGCCAGGGTTTCAGGTATGTAGAATATTTTCGTCTTTCCACGCCAAAAGTTGGTATTTCTGTGCTCTCTACAAATTCCCCGCGCTATCCCACTCGTCTAGGATCTTTTACATTATCGGGGGAGCAAATTTTTTCCTGGCGGTCGAGTTTGGCCTAGCAATCGTTTTAGTGTTTTAGTAAGTTTTAGCTACATTTGAAAAAGGAGATCTTTCCAAAAATCCTTTTTTCGATCTAAAATCAAATTTTAATTAGAGTTTGTAAACTTTTTGTGCTCAGGAATAACTAAAAAAAGAAGTAAACGCTTGCGTAAAATGTGCAAAACCATGATAAAAATACTTCTTCGTATATACAAAAGTATACGAAGAAAAGTTTTTCAAGCCTTTTCAAGCCATGCCTGCCCCTTTAAAAGGTTATGGAAGACAAATGTAATTTTTTGCAAGAAGGATTTTCGTATGAATAAGCGGTAAAGCAAAGCTAATTTATTTAGTTTTCCTTGAAACATTCTTTAGTAAAATTACCGGTCAATGAGTCAACTGACCAAGTTCTGGATTCAACATTCTAAACAGGATATATGCTCTTCAAAACATTATTTTCAAGGTTATTTCGGATCATTCTTTTTTTTCAGGACTACTGCTGCTGGGAAACGGCGAATTCCAGTGAGCAGAAGGGGAAAGGGACCACAACGAGTATGTCTTTTCTAGGAGTCATTGAACTATTAAGAATTACTGTGATAAGAAACGGCCTGAACAACGCACATTTTTGTTGTTCTACCAGAAACCTATTGCTCATTAATAGTCCCAAAAGCGTGCTAAGGCCGTTAAAAATCCGAAACATTTTTTTTTAGCGGGAACAGATATGGAGCATAAAAGAGAGAGAAAGAGAGCGAGAGAGCGAGAGAGACATACTATTTTTTAGCGGATCCCGATGAAGAGTTCCCATTTCCGATCGGACGGCCGGACGGCGGCGAGGTCGAGCCGATTATTGATCGGCCACCAGGTGGAGAGGAAGGTAAATGTTTCGTTAATACTAAGTAAAAAAAGCATGTAGTTTTTGATACTTGACCAGCTTATCTCGGGGTTTTATATAATAGTCTTGACGTAATATAAAACCTTTTAAACTTAGAATCAAAAGAATGTCCATTTCCAAATATGTTTCTAGGTTTTGGCGGCAGCATGGAGCTACCTGAGCGGTTGTCCAGCCGGAAAAAGCCGAAGCCCGGGCGGCCAGGTAACAAAACGCGCTGGATTTAAAAGACATGTTTCACCAAAATGACAATAAAAATAGCGGGGCAAAGCGGTAGTGCTGAGCAAAGAAACATCCATATAGTTGTGCAAAAAACTAGCTTGACCAAGATTTCAAAACTAAAGGTTAATCTGAACTATTGTTAATTTTTCTTGTTTGATAATACAAACTTTTAGGAAAAAAATATATTTCAAAATTTAAACAAGTCAATAGTAAATTGATAATATGCAAAATGTTAAAGTTAAAATTGAAATTGAAAATTAAATTAAAATAAATATAATAAAAAGATTGAAAATCAATTAAAAACGTGTTGCAAAATTTCTTATAGATCCCGACGACTACGAGCCGTACGGACCGGATGCGATTCCGGGAAATGGGGTGGTGGATATTGGAAATGCTGGAGGAGGAGGAGGCGGAGGATCGATAACTGGAGGCGGCGAAGAGAATAATGGATACGGTAGGGGGGTCAGGTTATAGAATTTGATCAACTTCTTGATATACAAATCCCAATGAAAAAAGCTATTTCATAATTTAAGCAGGTAAAATTAAATTGCTGATAAATCAATGAGGTTTCATTAGTGAAAAAAATCCTTAAAACATTTTGACTAACTTAATTTAATTTATTTTTCATTATTTAGATTTAATGAAATTGAAGCGCGTATTGTGGGTATTTTAGATAGAAATTTAACAGGGTATTTAATCGCTTTAAAAATAATCCGTTTTTGACCAAGCTTAATGAGCAGAATTGCAGGATCAAGACTTGCGTTGACTAGCCCATTTTCGAAACACAGAATTTCAACCCGGAATTTTTTTAAATAAATTAAAATAATTAAACCAGCGGGATGAGGCCGAAACAAAAGCCGAATAAAAAGTTTAAAAAAGATAATTTAAGCTATTTTAATGCTTAATTATTGTTGTCAAAGCCAAGGTAAGCTGCATTAAATAGCCCAAAAATTCAGCTACCGAATAAATTTTTGACACATTAAATTTTAGAAAATTCGAAAAATCATCTTTTTCGTTGCGGACTCGATTATTAAAAAAGACCAGGGTTGAAAAGCCGCTTCGCGCCTTTTCAACCCTGGCCCCCGTCTAGCGTCATAATATGCTTCATTTTACATAACTCTCGCGAATTCCGATGACAAAAAAAATGAAAATTTCTCCTCCGCCCATTATATAGACTCGCGCCATTTCCGGCATATGCTAATTGATTCCTAACAAAGTGGGTGCTCCATTTTCTAACAAAAACTTAATTTTAACGTCGAAAATAGCATAATTTGCAAAATCTGATGTGTGTGCAGTCATCTCAGCGCCATTACGCACCTAATGACGTACCATACGTTGCTTAAAACCCTTTCCCTCTCGAGATATCCTCCGGACACCCTGACGGAAGTTGCATGCAAAGTGGCACACACACACACACAAACACACAGACACTATTTTTTATATATAGTAGGATAGTAGGATACGCAAAACCCTAAGTAAATGCCGGATATTTATAAATATATTAGAAAACAAATTTCTACTAGTCAGCTTTTCAGCAAAAAAGGTTCTACGAATTCTCTTCTACATATAATCATTATTTGAAGACCTGGCTGAGTGGAGATTGTCCTATTAAAAACCAAGATAACTTAGGTCATTTTCGAAACACAGGAATTTTCAACCAGGAATATTCCGAAGTTTAAAAATAATTAAATTAACGGTATTAGCTTTGACCCAATTTGTTAAAATCGGAAATCCTTACAAAAATCACTAAAACAAATTTTTTAGGCGGCGAGGGAAACGGAGAGGATTGGGAGGCGGGCGGAGAGGAGCAAAGTAAGCTTCACAATCTTCAAAAATAATGCCAGGGATTAAAAAATGTTATATACTTTATTAATTCCACCCACATTTAGCAACAAGACGCACAAAACGGCCGCGAAATCGAAAAACAACAACGACGACCCCAAGCCCGACCACGACAACTACCACTTCAAAGTAGGTGTTTCATGAAAAATACAGATAAAAGTCGGGTGGTCTGCTACAATTCATAGGAAGCCGATTGCAAGCGAGTTTTATCCATATTTCTTTAACTTAAACGAAGCCTTCTTTTTGAACTTTCAAAACATATTCTGCTAGATAAAAGCAACTAATTATATTGGAGTTTGAATTTAAACGAGAATAAATCAATTAGACGTAAAAACATTTTTTTTACCTTACAAAAGTTGTCACAAAATCTTCAAATTCGATGTATCATCGCCTAACAATGCCAGAAACAGGTGGTCTGCTATGATTAATCCAACACCTGTTCTCCCAAATTCACAACAGCCTTTTGAAAACCAATAATTGATTAAATTGCCCTTTAGGGTTTTTTATTTATCGGAACTAAAAATACAAATTGTCGAAAATTGGTATCTAATAGAAAATAGAAACATTGATGAAGCTTGTTCTTTTTTAGACCAATCTCGAGGCGACTGCCGAAATGCGAAAATCCGAGCCATTCACCCTTGATTGATCGCGGGAATCGACTACGGAATTGCTACTATCAACAGTGCCCCAGGGTATCGTTTAATACAGCTTTAGATTAACGCTGGAAAGATGGGGAAAAATCTGTTGGTTTCCAAGAAAAAAATATTTAGCACATCCGATTATGGTTCGGGGGTTCACGCCCAGGGTAAAAAAACGTAAAACATGTTTTGTTTGTTTGTCTATTATTTTTTGCTTGGAACACCTGACAAAATGGCGGTGCCATTACAGTATGTCACATAAATTTTTGGTTTATTTAATATATATATAGTTTGATATGGAAAATTTGTAGAAATTGAATGAGGAAGGTTGGTTCAAATAAAAATATTTGGTTAAAATATTTGTTTTTGCGCTTCACGGTTGCGTTTTACTAAGTGTTTCTAAATCAAAAGGACGTTATTCATCTAAACGTTAACTAATTAGAGCAAAATAGAAAAGGCAAATTGCTCAAGAAAGAGCTAAAGTGAGAAAATTCTGATAGTAGAGCCTGTTTCGACCGTTGTCCAAGACAGGCTAATTTACGCTAGTGTCGGGTCTCCTCAGTTGGAATCCCTAGCGAAAATTAAAATATGACCAGTACTAACCAGCCAGTTATGGTAACATTTTTGAAACATCTTCACACTTAGTTTCGCATGTTCGTTTTGTTTTTATTGAAGTTGGGCTGTTAAATGACGGGAGAGAGAGAGAGAGAGAGAGAGAACGAGAGAGAGAGAGAGAGAGAGAGAGAGAGAGAGAAAGATTGGTTCGCTGAGAAAAAGCACCAGACCACAATGATCGCTTACAAATGATCTTAAAGGGCCTATTAAATTACGTACCAGAACTACGTTTTTGATGTCCCAATTCCATAAAACACATAATTTTCTTCTCCGATTCAGGAATTCCGGTGTGAGTTCAACAAAGACGTGTTGCGGTACATTTGCTGCGGTTCTGAGGCCGATGGGTTGCCGCCACCAGGTTAGAAAAAAGTGTTACGTAAAATAAAGATACGTTCAATCCTAGCATTTTGCTAATCGATTTCAAAGCTCCTTTTAAATTGAACCCTTTATAATGTCTATTATTCAGACCATTAATTATCGGCGTTAAATATCACTACCAATTTTTTTGATTGGTGAATTTTTGTAGTTGCGAAATTTCTCATGGTGGAATTTTAGCATTTAATTATGAAAATATAGGTTTTTGATAGTTTTATGTAAATATGCAATAAAAATATAAGAACTTAATTATGGAAGAATTGTCAAGCAAAAATAGGGAATTTAATTAAAGGAATCATATCGGGGTCAGCGAATTGAGGAATAATATGATTTGTTTCCGCATAATGCTGGTTGTAACACATTTTTTCAGGGCTGCCACCACTTCCCAACCCTCGGCCATTGGTGCCACGACCGATGCGGCCGAGACCGGGACCCTATGGGCAGATGCTGAGCGATCAGGGTTTGTTCATCTCGCCATTTTTCTCGAATTAAATACTATGAAAAATATTTTATTGAGGCTCTTTAGGAAACATTAATTTTTACGTTGTTCTCGTTAACTTTTCAAAAATTCATTTTGTCTTAATATAATTTTGTCCTAATATATTTCAATACGTTTTTCGCCTCGATTAGTCACCTCAAACATTTTGTAAATTGAGATTAGCGCAGTGAAATTGTTAAAATGAAATTGCGACGAAATTTTCCACGCTGCACTGGTTGAAAAAACCTGCTCTTGGTAGGTGTAAATTTTTGAAACATTTGATTTTAGGAAACGGCAAACATTTTTTAAAATTTCAGAATTTGGCTTTGAAGTTTAGTTTAAGCCAAAAGTTTAAAACTTAAAAGTTTTGTTTATCGTCTCTTCCCTAGTCCTTGATAGTACAAGCAATGCATTTACGTTTTTGTATTTCATCCTTGAAACATTTTAATTTATTTTTACGCTTTTATTCCTATGTTATTTTACGTTTTTCTTAGTCACGACCAGCTCTCCTATATAACTTTTTAGTAAATTAATTTATTATTTCTCCTTAGCTATATTATACACCAAATTTAGACACCGACATGATGGACGACGATGGGAATCGTAACAGCTCACCGGTGTCGGCGAGTACAAAGAAGCCGATTCGGTTCTCGTCTCGGAAAGGACATTTCAAAGTATCGGTAAGATTAACTTAAAAAACAGTATTTGGGTTATAGAACCTTAAAATACTTTCATTTAAATCAGGCGTTTTAGCAAAATTGGAAACTTTAAAGGGCCAGAAGTATAAAAAAGTATAAAGAAGCAAAACTTAATCAAAAAAAACATTGAGATTTTTCATAAATTTAATATTCTATTTATTGCGGATAACGCTTGAAAGACGAGCTTCACAGAATTAATATGTGCGTCCGACGCCAATTGCTAACAAAAAAATTTCGGGGTGGAACCTTTTCGGTAAAACATGATTTTTTAAATTTTTTGGATCACCTCAGGTTTTTCTTTTTCGATTTAAATTAATCTATCTAAATTGAATCCCTAAATTCAATCTAAAGTACTATTCAAGAGCTCTTTTAGGAAATCGGCGACGATGGTAAAATGCCGGCCACCAACCAGCACTATCCAAATGAACACGGCATACGCCCACCCAACGACCGTATGTTTCATTCCATTACACGGATCAGATGAGATTTTTTGCAGTAATTAGGATGCCATACGATTGGAATTTACGGTGTTCAGGACGGAGCGTAATATCTCCATTGGCTTCCCCCCGCCCCTGTGAAGTAGCAAGAAACACGTGAACTAACGTGAAAAACTTCAAAACCTCATCCCAAAAAAAGTACCAGATCAGAATTTTTCGTTGAACATTTAAATCTAATTTGTTTTTCATTGTTTCTATCAACTTTTTTGGGATAAACGTTTATAGCAAAAAATTGGGGGACTTTTCCGCTTAAGTACGAAATACACCGTCCTCGGACAGTTCAACGCGCATAGGAGCGCCCCGTACCGATTTTCCAATCCGTGCCTTTTGGTTAGGGAATGGAATTGCGTGAAAATAAACCAGTAAATTAGTTTAATACTTAAAATTACGGTTAAAATATAAAAAATAGTAAAGTGATGTTTAGAAGAGGACAGCGAGGAGATGGACGGCATGATGCCGCCGCCCGGAAATCAGAATCACGAAATTCACGAAAATATCCGAAGACCACCACCACAGATTAATGGCGGGCCACCGGCACCGCAAGGTAATTTAAAAACTTAGGGTATGTAATGAAGAAAACAGATAAATGTTAATTAGATCAAAAGATTAAAAAAGGATGTTATTAGAAAAGCATACCTTCCAAGAAGAAACCTTGATTGTTCGCGAAATCACTTCACGGTTCTAGGCCAATGGATGAAACACCAAATTTTAAGCACCAAAAAAATAGGGGTTTTTTTTAGTGTTCGTTGCAAACGTTATAATGGTTTTAAAATATAGCCTTGAAATAGAAAATAGTAATCTTCTAAATTAACAAGTAGTAATGTAAAATTTTGGACTCTTTGGTCGTTTTTCATACATTTTTGACGAAAAAGCCAAGTTCCCAACAAAAATTTATAATTTTTTTTGATGTATGTTTTATATCCAAAACCCCTGCCGTATCTTAAGGCTAACGTGCTGGTAAGCTTAGATATATTTTCAAAGAACGAACACAGAAGGTATTAAAAGTTTTGATTTCTCGCTGCATTGCGCCATTTCTTTAAACATCGATATTTCAGATATAAATCCGAATACCCAACTTGGAATTTTCGGACAATCTGAAATTTATTTAATTTAATATAGAAACTTGCTTATTTTAATAACCACATATAAATACAGTAAGATAGTATTTTTTCAGGGTTTAAATGCGGGAATAACGGCGTGATGATGGGCGGTGGGGGTAATTGTGGCGGAGGCTGCCCGGCGAATTGTGGATGTCCGATGATGTGTGGATGTCCGTTTGGGTGAGTTTAAGAATTATGTAATAATAGTAAAAAAGTAATAATAATAACGCATTTAAGCAATTATCAATAATATATGCGTGTAATAATACCTTTTTACTTCGTAAACTAAATATGTTTCAACCTTAGAACAAGTCGGGTGTCTTTGGCAAACCCACAGTAAAGTCTCCCAATTTGTCATGCTTTTTCTTTAGCATATTTTTTAGACGATGCAACAAGTATATTGCATAATTTAATTATGAAATGAAATAAGCGATATTTAATTTAATTATGAAAATGATTTTGGATGCCTTTTTGCTTTATAATTTGACTGAATTGAACTGAAACCCGATTTTTAGCAGCATAGCGATAAAAAAAACGCTAATTTTTAAAATTCTTTGAAAACGATACTTGAAGTCTATTAATTTTACATACGTTCCCGGGTGGACACGCCCGATTGTTCTTTTCGCTTAGAAGCAAAAGGTTTCAAGTTTTTGTGTTCATTCGCACGAAACGAAATTCGACAATAAAGGCTGCTTATGATCGCGAGTTCTGTAGAGTTAGAATCAAAAGTCTTTTTCCATTATTCATATGAATCTTTGAAAGTTGTTGTATCAGTACGTCGAAAATCATTTTGTGAAAACGATTTTTCCCAAAATTAAATTTGTTGAAATTTCATTTCGAAATCTCATTTTACTGAAATTTAATTTTTTCAATTTCTTTTCTAAGCGAAATTTTATTTTATTATTTTTATTCTCGTCAAAATTGTAGAAGATTAAAATTTCGGGGAAGGAAATGCCAACAAACCATTTTCGGTATATCGAAATTTCGACAAAATTAAACTTTGTGAAAATGATTTTCAACAAAATAACAATAGCCGAGTTTGCAGGATGGATGGGATGAACAACTGCAATATGAACATTGGATGTCCGATGCAAAAACAGTCGGAAGGGAATGGATGCGGCGGGTTCCAGAGCTCCGGGTGCCCATATTCAGGTTTTTAATATATACTATTGTTCTTATTATTCTTATTACTTATAATATTAGTTGCCAAAGCAACCTAACCAGTCAAAAATAGAAAAAAATCAACTTTCAAATTTTTCTGAAAATCGAATGTTTCGTGTTTCTAACAACTCCCCTTCGCGTTACCCACCACAATTGGCGTGGCAAAGCAACAACAAAATTTCTTCGTTTGAAAGTTTTGAACATTGCGGAACATGGAGCTTTCGAGTTATCAGGGGGACTTTTTGCCTTAGTATTCAATTTTTCTAGTATAAATCGAGGCCGTGTTTCTAATTTGCTTTTACTATTCCAATAAGCACTAAAAATAAAACATTTTTAGTTCAAATCGGAAATTCAAATTTTTCGACCAACATTGGCCGATTGCTCAAAATCCCGAAATTTAAATTTTTGTAGGCGCTTAGGTAGTTTTATCAGTAGCATTATAGTTAAATATTTGCAAAAATAACTATTACCTATATTCCTTACTATTCGAGCTGGCGCGAAAAAATGTTTCAACGGTATTTGATAAGCATTTTATTGGGGGAAAATTAATCGTCCTCATTTACGATATTCAAAATCAAAGCCCTAATTTTCAGGCGGGAATCCGGGTGGGTCTCCGAATGAGATGAATGGATGCCCGATGCAACCACAGCAACCACCGCCCACATTTTCTTCCAGACGAATCGACAATAATGATAATGAGCATTTTAGAGGTAAAAATTATTGAAAAGGCAGGGTAGGCTAGCAGAGATTGTTGAGGAAGAGGAGAGGGCAGTCTAGCAGAGATTGTTGAGGAAGAGGGGAGGGCAGGCTAGCAGAGATTGTTGAGGAAGAGGAGAGGGCAGTCTAGCAGAGATTGTTGAGGAAGAGGAGAGGGCAGGCTAGCAGAGATTGTTGAGGAAGAGGAGAGGGCAGGCTAGCAGAGATTGTTGAGGAAGAGGAGAGGGCAGGCTAGCAGAGATTGTTGGGGAAGAGGAGAGGGCAGGCTAGCAGGCTACAATAACTTTTAAGATCGACGCCGCATTGCATTAAACAATCAAACCTGACAAAATTACCGAATTTTTACAAAACATACTTTTTCTAGGCGGTCCTCCACCCGATAATTTTGGTCCTCCCGGCCCTCAACCACATCGCCCTCCCCGGACCATCAGGAGAACGGAGAAATGGTTTTTATTGTTTTTAAGACGCTTTTAGCCTAAAAGTTTAATGCCCAGGCATTAAAACGCCTTAAATGCAAATTTCTAGCAATAATAATAACAACAGAAAAAGGTTGAATTTGTGAGTTTCGCCTTCCGCAATTGATTAGGTGCCAAAGAACGTATGGATTACCAAATTTGCTTGAAACATCTTTTTGAAACTGTTGGCGAATGCACACTTCTTGGCGAGTTTTCTATAGCCCTGCCTTGCCCGTCGCTTCAATGACATATTTTTCAGAACGCCCTCACTCTCGTCGGCCGGCTCCGCATCGGCCTGGCCCGGGAGGACGAGGTGGCCCTCCTCCAATGGATGGAGACTACGGGGATTTCCCTGATTACGAAGGAGGAGGATCTCTTCCTCATCAGCCACCTCCACCTCCACAAAGGTATGAAGGTTATTTAAAAATAGGCTGGATAGCAGGAATGCTTTAAGAACGGGGAGGCTAGCAGGGAACATTTGAGCAATGGCAGGCTGGCATGGATCCTATACCAAAATCGCTGTCTCGCATCGGTTATTTGGGAAAGGTTAGCAGAAAAAGGGGGGGAATATTTGGAAAGGGCAAGCGAGCAGGGATTCTTGAGGAAATGGCAGGCTAGCCGAGACCTTTTAGGAAAGAGAAGCTAGCAAAGAACATTTGGGAAAAAACCTGCCGATTGCTGAGGAAACTAGCAGAGATTCCTTCGGCAAGCTAGTAAAAAAGTCAAAAAATTTGTTAAGCGCAAGCTAGCAGGGATCCCTAGGAAGTGGCAGGCTAGCAAGGATCCTTTAGGAAAGGGCAAGCTAGCAGACCAATTGTGGAAAGCCGACCTTTCTCTGACGATCTGACAAAATCTACTAATGGCACACGATAATGGGGATGTATTAAAACTAAAACAAACAAAACACAACAAACCTAGAAGTTTGATGTATCATATTTTTCCTGGGTTGTATCAAGAACCGTTTGGTTAATGTACTTCCCAGATCAATGCCTCTAAATTTTATTTTGAAAACAATTCTAAAAATAAAAAATGGCGCTTCAAAAGCGCATGAGGACGCTAAATTTCTGTATGTTTTTTGGCACGATTAAGCGTATTTTTTAGTTATACGATGCGGTAATGGTAGCAGCAAAATAAACAGGTTATCCCCATGGAAAATCTATGTTTCATCGATTTTTAAAAGTACGGCATGGTTGGGCACGGTAATTTCTCGAGACCATCGATCTAAAATAAATCGTAAGTTTTTGAGTTTAGACCGCTACCCCGGCCAGCTCCGCCTCCTTCTGGTGGTGCTCCACCCCTGCCTGAGCCGCGACCACTCACGCCATCCGCTTGTAAGTCATTTTAAAGGGAGCGTGACAGCTTAAGGGCAGGCTAGATAGCGCAGATAAATATTCAATGATTTTGTGTTAGTGATTTATATATTTATATAAAAAAGATTTACTTAAAGGTTAAAAAAGAGGAGACTCTGAGTGATTGATTTTATTAATTTACCAGATTTATCTAGAAAATGCAAAAATATCGATTTCTCGACCGAAATTTCGCCTTTTTGCAAAATTTTTAAAGTTTGTTACATAGTTTTCCTACTTGAAATATATTTTATTTTATTAAGAAAATTATTGAAACGCTTGCTATCAGTTGCTCCCCCCGATAATGCAAAAGAACCAAATAAACAATTACCCACAAACAAAAAAGCCCGGATCGTAGCATTTTTCGCGAAAATTTAAACTTTGGGGTGTACGTAGCAAAAAGCAAGCAAAAAAAAGCAAAAAATTATTGCCTCAAAAAATTTCCAGACCGGAATAAATTTCTGAAACACAGTTTTTTCAGCGGTACTTGGGCCGATGAGCTCGAGAAGGGCCCAAAACCATGGCGGGAGAGGCGGAGTAGGAGGAGGTGGGAATGGAAAGGGCCGCGGAGGAGGAGCGGGAGGAGGAGGCCATAGGAATTTGAGGCCCAACAAGGAAGGGCCGCCTGGGAGCCATGGTGGTAAAGGTACGGAAACTTAAAATTAAAATATTTTTAACGGGACAAGATGACCATGGTTTTTGCGTTACATCGTGACACGCGACGCGTATTTCGCCTAGCCTAGCCTACCGCGAAGCGGGCATAGCCCATTACGCAATGGAATGCGTGCCGACCTTTTTTTGCTTGTCCAACCGCGTTTTCCGTTAAATTCAAAAGACGGTGCAGTGCATTAGCTCTTTTTTTGAAATATTCTTTTTTTCTTTTTATATTAATCCGACTTCTGCGGAAAAGCGCTATTTTAAAGCACTTTTCGAAAAAAGCTTGATTGAAACCTAACAAAAAATTTTACGGCAACGGGCAACTTATCGGAATTGGCCATAAATCTACAGCATTATGATGCCCGAGAATTGAAACATGTCTTTTCAAGCGGATTTTTGCTGGGCACCTGATAATTGATCGTTTTTTTTCATTTAATAATGCATTTCCGGCCCTGAGTGGCGCGATATAGTTTACATGAGCCCCGCCTTAGGGTTGATATCAAGTTTATTAAGGGCAATTAACTTAACAGACGATCCCAATTTATCATCCAGGGAGGAGCACATTCGTCTACTGCTAAATGCGGGTCGTTTTGGGGGTTTGTCAAAATCGAAACATACTATTTCTAAATCATTGCTGTAGGAAATTGTGATCTATACACGAAAATCCCGTACTAATGACTCCAATAATTTTTAAATTAATCACGAATTCTGGAATTCCCGAAATTTCGAAAGCAAATCTGACGAGTCATTGCGATTACCCAAAAAAATGGAGTAGTGTAAAACTACGAAACATGTTTTTTTTCAGGCGGCCGTCGCCCTCGACCCCGTTCCCAGCAGAGTCCGGCTTCGAAGGACAGCTGCCCGTCCGGCAATGAATATTCCATCGCGACTACGGTATTTTTGATAGCATTTAGTAGGTTAGGATGATAGAATCACAATTGGCAATATTTGAATGGGTTCTAAAATTAAAGAAATAACCGTTAAATCAAAAAAAAACCCGGGATCGTTAGACTTGAAAGTCAACTTTTTATTAGCACGGAAGTGATTGAAGGATTATAAAACCAAAAAATTCTGGGTTGGATTTATTTAGATGAAACCTGTTTATTAATAATCCTGTTAATGCATGCTTTTTCAGCAATATACGTCGTAATTTAAAACGTTTAATTTGCCAGTCTTATCATGTTTTGTACGTTAAATGAATTAATTACGACGCTAAACTAGCCGGATTCCATTATAATTAACTGTAAAATAGGTTGAAAATTAGACTCCGCACTCTCCGACTAGAAAAGAATAACATTAATGAATTTTATTAGCGAATTTTAATAAATAATTATTTTAATAATATAATAATCTCTAACATTTATGGAACGAGATTTTTAAACTAAAGCTCCCGTATTCTTATGTAGAATTTAGCTTAATTGTTTTATAACTTTCCTATAATCCAATTGGCGTTAGAGATTTGCAAGCAGGTTTCACTATTATTATTTCTTGTTTTACTATTTTATTATAGCTACAATGATAAAAAAGTTGAAATGATAATATCTATATGTCTATGTCAATATCTAGGAATTTGCTTGCAACACAAAATTTTTAAAAACATTTCCATAAAGTTCTTATGATCGTGCCTAGTTAGAAATCACAAGACAGTGAAATTAAAATTAGATAATTCCATGATAAATGCTTACAACATAATGAACATAATAATTATGACGGCTAGTTTTACCAAATCCCGATAGAGGCAAACAATGATTACACCAATTTTTCTGAAACCTTATTTCTGAATTAGCTTCTTACCTAAAATTTTCGCGGATTAAAACGGGTTTAATTGTTGTTCCGAATTCATTTAATAGTTTCTGCACTATTTGAGATCAACAAAAATCGACAAGTTGGATGAATTATATAAAATTCTATCTTGGCCAGCTAGGAATTTCATTGAAACATTATATGATGAATTGTAAAAAAACATCGTGGATTTATATCAATTCAAATTAATATGAATGTTATCCCAACCCATGTTTCGATCTTAATCGATATTTTAGTTTTAAGGAATAACATTACTTAATTTTGTTAGCGAATTTTAATAAATAATTATTTTTAGCCTAATCAATTTTAATTCAGGTGCCTGAATGCAGCCCTCCCGGCCTCGACTCGTGCCCGTTGACCCACAATAAATGCCTGATGAGCCAAAAGATTGGGCATTTTGTTTGCTGTAAAAGTTGAGGAAAATCATGAAAATTACCGTAAAATATTTATTGTGATTATTTTTAGAGATATTCAGAGCTATCGAATTGTTGTGAAAAAACGGGCGGTGAGAAATATTATATTCGTTTTGTGATAGCGTGAGAGAAAGCGAGAGAGAGAGAGAGAGAGAGAGAGAGAGAGAGAGAGATAATACAGAAATAAACTTAATTTATTCGAAGCATTGGCTAATATAAACGCATATAAAAGCAAAGCATTTTGATTTCCGCACGCGCTCGTTTCATCCATTAAAAAAGTTTCGGAAAAAAGTGGGATTTGGCAGAATTCTGAAAGACTTTAATCTACCACCGTTTCTAAGTGGTTGTTCTCGGATAACCATTCCATTTTTAACTTATACAAATACAACGTTAGCCGCTTACTGGTCATTTTGATTAGAAATGCTCACAAAAAATAGAAATATAGAAATAAAAGAAAATATAGAAATAGAAACGCTATTTTGATAGAAATTCGAAAGATTTTATTTTTCCATCAGTTGGCAGCCTCATCATTTCGAATAAAAATGGTACTACTTTGATGCAGTTACGATGTCAAAACAGCTGACCAACAGCTTTGGGGAAATCGGCTTGCTATTATAAATTCGAAACATTTTAATTTTCGCTGACTAGGTGAGCTGGGTAAATAATTATGTTTTTGATTGTTTCACGGATATGAAACATTTTTCTGTGATTCTCGGTAACTTCGCTTTTTTATGAAAAGGGAAGTAAATTAAAATCAAAGAGACTTGGCGGAAGAAGCATGTCCAAAAAATTGGAAATGAATATGTATTCGTTCATTTTCTTATACCATTCATAGATACCTAAATTTTATATTCGTAGATACCTAACCCGCGATAAGCGGACACGTCTCCGGCTGGCTAGGGGGGGGGGTTTTTGGGACACCCCGTATTAAAAATATCATTATTTTTTTCCCTGCTGTACCGAAACGCAACATTATTTTCCCTCATTTTCGGCCACTTGGTGTTCTCCTGGAAATGGAAATCCTAGATAACAAGCCTCGATCCAGTGAAAATATCCAAAAAAATGGAAATTTATACGTATCCGAAACCGTCTCACGATATGGCCAGGTCTAAACTCGATTTTTATTCAGAAACGAAACATTAGCTTTCTTCTGATTTTCTGCACCTTCTTGCGGAAAGGGAAATAAATTTAGAATCCATTAATCTCGATGCATAAAGAATGCACAAAATATTAAAAGTTGTTATTTATTCGAAACATTCTATTTTTTCTGGGATTTTGACAGCTTTTTCAGCTCGCATAGAAATCATATTTTGATTCAGATGCTAAACACAACCAAGGCTCATTAGGGGCGGTGAGAAAACCGGAGCGCTATATAAATTCGAAACACTTTTGCGCTACGCCGATTGGCTAGATGTCATAATTATTTTTGGTGGTTACCTGGGTTGAAAAGCCGCTTCGCGACTTTTCAACCCTGGCCCCGTCTAACCCCCTAAATATTCCTCACTCTGCATTCGTCTCTCGAATTTCGATGAGAAAAATGAAAAATGACGCTCTCTAGTTGATTATATAGGCTCTTGCCACTTCCGGTTTATGCTGATTTTTCCTAACAAAGAGGGTTGCCGAAAATTTTACAAAAACTTAAATTTAAGGTTGAAAATAGCTTATTTGTAAAATCTGATAAGCGTGCAGTCATCCCAGAGCCATTACGCACCTAATGACGTATCATAAGTGCCATGAAATTCATCCCCTATCGAGATATGCTCCGGACAGACAGACGGAAGTGGATGCAAAGTGGCACACACACACAAACACACAGACACTATTTTTTTATATACAGGGTGGCGATTAAGTATTTGCGCCTGTTTCAAGCGCGTTTTTAGGAGCTAAATCGTAGTCGGCAGAAAAAACAAATAAGTCCATTTTGTAGAAAATTTTTTCCTATATCAGATGCAATGTGAAAACATGAAACTGCTTCACCACATAATTTTAATTTGTCTAAACATGTAAAACCGCGTTTTGTTGTATGGATTTTCTTCATTTTTGAGGAGCTCAGAAATTTTTTTGAAGAAGCTGGATATATTTCCCGATGTTTGGTCGTGGAAAGAGCTATCTGAACTTGCTAGAAAAAATGGGTATGGGCAACAGGGAGTCCTGAATAGGGCACGGAAGCGAAAGTAAATTTTGGCAAAGCTCGAGGGCCGCGCATCCTGTCTCAGAGCGACTTATCGCAGAAGAATGAATTCTAAAAAATCGCACCTTTGAGGTATCTTCTTCATTTTGCTATCAAAATGTAGGTAATTCTTGCGTCTCTTTACTAGCCACTTTAGCTAGAGCGAGAAAAGCTAAATTCTCCAGCCCATGATTTTTTAAGAGTGGAGCAAACGGGTCGCATAACCATGCATTTCATTCCATCGTTTTGTGCAAACATTTTGAGCTTTTTGAACGCCCTTAAGCTTTTCCGGACCGTTTGGATAGTTTAACCAAGTCCCCATCATGGAAAACATCTTCGACAAGTGATTGTAGAAATTTGAGTCATTTTGTGTTTTTCGTGAAAAAGCCCCCCGCGCGGCTCAATTTTGGTGGCCGAGAAAACTACGAATAAATCTAGGATCCGATTAAAAATAATTTTTCTGTCTACTACGTTCGCTAAAGGGCATTGCAACGCATATAAAGACCACTTGTTGTTTTGGCCAACTGAGATACTTAGGCTGAAAAGCCTAAACAAAGAGACGAGATACGCGCGGCCCTCGCTAATGTTTGGGCGCTTCTCTCAAAGGCAATATCTTAAAAATTTAAGAATCAGGGCCGTAGATTTTTTGGTATCCGTAATTAGGTTATATTAGCTACATTATGGTCGTAAAATAATTTCCGAGACACGCTTCGGTCATTTTTTACGCTGCCTTTCCTGGCGCAAATACTTAATCGCCACCCTGTATAGTAGGATACGCAGCCGAAACAGGATTTTTCTGTCATCTCAGAATTTTCAAAAACGCTTTGTTCCTGGAGCATTGGGCAAGAAATTCTCCTACAAACCGTTGTACGATATAAAATCTCCGAAAAACTGGATTTTTATATGTATCCGAAACATTTTGTTTTTCGCTTTATGGGTGAGGCCTGCCAAACTACATTTTTAGTATGTTATGCAGAAACGAAACATTATTTTTTTTCCCTATCTTCGGCACCTTAGTTTTAAATTCCCATATAGTAAGCATCGTTTCAATAAAAATTTCCGAACAATTGCAAGTTTGTACGTATTCGAAACATTTTATTTTGTTATAGGTAAGCAGGGGAAAAATTGTCAATTTTTACGCAGAAACGAACCATGATTTTTCTTCAGATTTTCGGCACCTTGGCGTTCTTCATGTGGAAAGGGAAAGAAAGTGACTGTGTGGATGTGTGCGGCTGTGGGTGCATGTTTGGGGCTAATGGAACGGGGCGGATGGCTTTTCTGCTTGGCGGAGAGTATGTGGAGTGCTGTAGAAAGCAAGAAATCTGGATTAGGAGCCATTTCTGAATTTCTGTATGTTTGTGTGTCGTTTCCTGTTCGTCTCTTTGTCCATCTCTGTCCAACTCGACTTACCACTATCTATACTGGTCCATTCACACAGCCACTACCGTTCCGTCAATTTCGGCTGGGTTTTTTCAAAATTTTAATGTTTTCAGGGACTCGAAAATTTTTTAAGGTTACAACCTTAGGTCCCACATATCGTTGCCCGGGCAGCAATTGCAAAAAAAGCAGTGTGAGAATTTATAGATTTAAATTGTTTTCCCACTGTTTTTTGGGTTCTTTCATGTTTTTTCATAACTATTTTATTTAAGTTTTGTTGATTTAATTTACGCTGCATGCTCGTGCCTAAAAAGCAAAACGCACATCGAGTTTTGTCGGTCATAACTTGCTTGATTTGGTTGCTTGTCAAGATATTGGAAACTGTATGTTTCCAAGATACCTTAAACACGGGAATCTTTTTTTTTATCTAATAGGTGAAAGATCATGCCTAAATATCAATTTACAGTTTGTTGCCCAGTGTCGATTTGGTTTAGTTCCTTCCAAAGATGGGGTTATTTTGCCCGAACGTATTATTTTATCCGTTTCCGGGCACGGACGCTCTCGACTCGCAGAATCGAATAACTTATTCCTTAAACCATTCATCTTTGTCATTTCACGAAACATACGCTTTAAAAGAGGGTTTAATTTTGGGTTTAAATTTATAATTCCCCCCAAGCATTCGGTAGTAACTAATAGGCGTAAATGGTCTAAACTACCCAATCAAGTAAAGCTATGCTTTTTGAGAATTGGGAAACATGTGTTTCGAAAAATTATTACCATGCGCCATTTCTTGGCGATTTATTGTCCTCCTCTGGAGATGGAATTGCACAAAGTCACGGACACCGGTGAAGTTACGTTCATTTTGTCGAAAGTTAGGATGTCGAAATTGTTTTATAATAACTTTGTCGAAATTTAATCGATTCTTTTTGGCAGCTGAAATTTCGTTTCGTCGACAATTTAATACGATAAAATTGCAACTTCCTTTTTCTAAATTGCTAATTCACAATAAATTTTTTTCGTGTACGGCCAGAGCTTCCCATCGTGACTTGCAACGTATTTTAAAAATGTTTTAGTGAATTCAATTACAGTTCCATTGGCTTTCTATCTCAAAACCTAAATCTCGTAAAAATTCTAGCTTTTGGTCGAAAATCGGCAATTTTTGGCTTGAAATCGGTGTTTTTGCATTTGCATTAAAATTTGCCACGTTTTTGCGTTAAGTAAGTTAGAAACACTTTCACTATTTTTTGACAGAGCAAATGGATATCAAAGAAAGATGGAAAAAAAGTTTGTTCCTGAGATGACAAAAAATTGTGTTTCGGAAAAGCTTAAAAACCGATGATATATTTTGTCCTAATTAACAATATTCGCGAATCCACCGTTTTCGAGGTCCATAACTGGTTCCACTGTCAATAGGGTTTATCCGTAGTCACCGGAGTCGCCTCCACTCGCAACAGGATCCGCCGCCCGTTTTTGACGGCTTTTAGGGGTGCGGGAAATCCCTCCGGAGCAACAGATCTCCCCCTCGCATTTATATAGAGGGGGAGGTCGGGTCGCGGGGAGCACGACTCGGCGGGATATGGCTTAAGCAAAGGAAGGAAGCGCAGGGAGGGGGAGCAAGAGCACGGCTTATCGAGTCCGGTCTCCATTTGGGTGCTCTCTCTCGCTCTCTCTCTCTCGCTCTCTCTCTCTCTCGCTCTCCTCTCTCTCGGCCTCCATTAACACTTCCCCCTCCCCCTCGCCTGGGGTCGAAACTGGAGCTCAGACTGTCGAGGAGCAGGAGCTATAGAATGATTTCCCCCTCACATATCCAACGGTCCATTGATCATCTGCTTGAGTTTAATTAAATTTAACTTTAGTTTTTTAGTTTTTACTTTTGTAGCTTCTTTCTAGTTTAGCACTTTGCGACTTCGACCCAGTTCTATTAACCAAAGTAGATTTTCGTATTAATCATTGATATCTGAAACAATGTCTTTACACGATTTTGCAACACCCACGTCACCAAAAGATGTGTCACACTTTTGTCACTATCTGAAAACCGTCCACTGTGTAATCGAATCGTGGTCTTTCGTTGGTAATATAAATCCTTTTTCGTTGGTAATATTTCGTTGGTAATATTTCGTTGGTAAACCTTCGCGGAACGATGTATCCCAAATTTTATAGCACCTCACTTCCCAGCCCCCTTAAAACACGCATTCCGCAGACTGAAAAATCTGAAACTCTCAATGCCAAGGTTTTCCGTTACACTCCGATCGTCATCACGTATTGCCGTGTACACCCGCCAAAAGCAATCAACCTCACCGCCAGGGGGTGAAAGCTTTTCGGATTGATAGGAGTCGATTTGCTGAAGAAAGGGCAAGCGAAACAGAATTATCAGGTTCCAACCAAGAACAATAATGACAACTTCTGTGTAGGGCTTGGATTGCAAAAGACCGAAACATTCCTTCCTAAATTATCAGGAAGTACTTTTTTATCTCTCGCTCTCTCTCTCTCTCTCTCACTCTCTCTCTCTTTGTCTCTCTATCTCTTTATCGCACTCCCCCTCCTTCTCACTCTCTTTCTCTCTTAAATACATTTAAATGTGAAAATTAGTGGAAGGTAATTATTTTGCGGAGGAAAAGATGATATGGAACACCTGCATCTCCACTGCTGCCTCGAATTATCATGTTTCAAAAATTCGTCCATACATTTCAAAAAAGTTCCGTTTATTCCACATTTCCTGCATGCGTGAATTCCTTTATGTTATTTGATATCGGTAGTTTTAAGGCGCGGCATATATTTGACGTGAAGCCAATTTTGGAGCACATTTGGAAATGCCAATTTTTGAAATATAGGAAAGCGGAGAAAGTGGAAATTTCTCAGGATTACGACAAAAATCGCGTGCATACCGTACTTTTTCTGCCAACCCGGTTAGAAAAATTGTGTTTCATGTTACAAACATTTTGGGGTAAACGGAAATGATCTATTACTGTGATTGTACGCTTCATTCTTTTGCACTGAACCAGCTACCGGCGAGACATCGTTTCGGGCGCTTGTCCGAGATGGTCTGCCTTGAGGCGAGAGAGAGAGAGAGAGAAGATGTGTGTTTTCGCTTTCAAGGGGCAGTGAAGACACGGCCACCGCAAACGCGCTTCACTTTCCGAACTTATTCTGTCGTCCCCAGTTCTCTCTCTCTCTCTCTCTCTCTCTCTCTCTCTCTCTCTCTCTCTTCCCCATTGTACCTCCCGACTAGCGATACGCAATAAATTACCAAGCAGGCTGTCTGGACTTTGATCGCTTGCATAACTCGGGAAGGTGCAGATGTTTCAAAACATCGAATTTTAAAAATTTTTTCAATATCAATAATTTCACTCGGATTAATTGATTTATATACTAAAGCCTAAGCCTAAATCTGAGCCTAAGCCTAAGCCTAAAGCTAAACCTAAGCCTAAGCCCATGCCCAAGCCGATGCCTAAGCCGATGCCTAGGCTTCAGTAGATATTTTTAAAGTTTTTTTTTGAGGTAATTTTATAGTGGCCGATTCCAAGGAATGTGGTTTCATTGCGAAAAGAATAGACATCTGTGATTTTGTACACATTAGCGCCTGCCGAATTTGCTGTCGACCACCTTTTACATGGAACATTGATACGGCAAAATGGAGTCTGAGGGGATTTTGTTCTGTAGAATTGAATTTCTTCGAATATAAATCAAGGCTATAAACTTAAAAGATATAACATAAAATAAAATTCGAATAATTTCTAAACAGTTTTTATTGTTTCTGCGTAAAAAAATTTTCTATTACACATACAAAAAAAATTTTTGCGGGCAAAAATTACCATTTCCGTTTTTAGATTGTTTTGCCGCTTGAAAAATGCCGACATTTTACTAAAAACTCTATTAAAACAATTGATATCATTAGTAAACATTTGTCGATTTTTAGAAAAAATTAGCTACCCCACAAATTTCAACAATTACCGTTGAAATCTTTCGGGACCTTGATCATTTCATGAAACACGTTTTCACACAAAAATTTTTGTTCGGATTTCGGGGAAGTGTCAAGTGTATATTGTTAGATTCTCTCTCTTTTTCGTCTTTAAATAACGGATGCAAAGTGCTGTCCATTTGTGTGCCCTGGGGCAGCACAATGGACCCCTCGAACGAATGCCCCTCCAGCCTGCCCTCCACCCCACTCCGCTAGATGACCGCCCATGTTTAAATTCCGGGCATATTATGGGGTTCCTTTTGCAGGGTTTTTTTTGCCTTGGATTTGACTTATCGTTAGCTTTTTCATTTTATTTTCCGTTCATTTTTTAGCTTTCTTTGGTCATAACACTAGATTTTTCGAAATTAATTTATTCGATTTTTCGTGAAAAACTTCAATTAAAGTTTTGTGCGAAAAATCTGTTTCACCTAACAAAAAATTCTCCGAAAATGGTACGCTGTAACTGTCAAGGGAATTTTTATCCACCAAGTAATCAAAACTCTAAAAAGGCGAAACCGGCAGCTTTTAGATTGAAAATTATTATTTTAAAATTTTTCTTGCCTATCTGAAGTTATTTCGATTTTAAAGGCTATTGTTTAAATTCTGATTGCTTTGTCGTTGTCATCTCCACGTCGACCTTTTTAACGGCAAAAATTTGCAAAAGCAAAAATTAAAGTTTCACCAATTTTTTAAATCGCTGGCCCGGAAAGGCCTCGTTAATCCTGTCAGTTCTGTCGATACGCTATTATTGCGAAAGAAAATGGCAGATCATTAAATTTCGCGCATTTACATTCAGGCTTTCTTGCTGGGTTGATATATATTTTTTTATTCTTTGCGTAATGTATCGAAACATTTAAAAAATATCGAAATTGGCTAACCGATTTTAGCGCTTAGTTAGCCTGCCTTTCGGATAAAAAATTTTCATCAATAAGCAAATCTAGCAAAAGCGACGGGTGGCTAATAGGCTGACATTGGGCTGATTTTCATGAATTCAAGGTAATTTAAAGTTAATTTTTTGGCGTCTTTTACGCGTTACGATCCAAACATTTACTCGGTGCTAGGATGTAGTATTTTCACGGTTTTAAAAAACTTGTTGTGCTTCGACGAAAATCCTTTTACGTGCAAAATGTTTTGTAACCTGATTTCCCGTTAAAATAAACAAGGGGAAATCGCTAATTTCCAAAACTTCAAGATAATGGGCTTTCAAGCATAAATTAATTAATAGTGGTAACTGAAACAACCAATTTTAAAGCGGAAAATCCGGTTTTTAAACGCCTGGGCAGGGTATACGCCTTCGAAATTGGCTAAAATTTCTTCCTAACCAAACGAAAGCGGTGGTCAATCCGCCTTGAAGAGATTTATCGATTGGTAGATTTTTAGGATGATTTGTTCAATTCTAGCATCGGCGATTGAATTTTTTGAAATTCCGCGTTTGTACCATTCTTGCTAAATGTGCGTTTCGCTGACATCTTTAAGCACGAGCTCCCAGAAAATTATAGTTTTTGATGAAAATTATATGTTTCCTCAATGTACAGGTATCGCGCCAAATTTATTGTTCTAATTCCTCTTCGTCTTCTAGGATCGAATTATAAAAATCTCCATTAATAACGGACCGGGATCTTAATTGCCTAAAAACAATTTTCAGGTGCTTTCGCGTTATCGGGGGGGGGGGGCATAATTTTTCCTTAAGCTCCGATTTTTGCTAAAGCAAATGGGGAAAGTGGTTGAAAACTCTTTTTACTATTCTCAAAAACAAAACCATCGCAAATTTTGGTAAGAAATGCAAAAAATTGATTTTTCGACCTGATTTTGAACTTCAAATTTGCTAGGATAGTTTTCCCACTTAAAATTAGCTAAATTTTACTACAACACTAGTATAACACTTGCAACTAAATTGCTAGGAATTTCTGGACTGATAAGAAAAAAAATCGGTGCCCTTCCCCCGATAATGCCAAAGATCCAATTTCCGATTTTTTCTGATCACTGGACCAATTCTAGTCGGTTTCTGATCTTTTTTTTTGTTGTTCTAGTCTCAATAAAAAGCTGGTTTCCGGCGCTTCATAGCGGAAACTCGAGCCTCGTTTCGATCTTTGGCACCAGCTGCGCGGGCAAAATTTCCTGTTTTTTTTCTCGGTGTGCGCTACCCGATTTTTCTTGTCTTTGGCGCGTCGTCAAGGTCAGTGTTTCGAGAAAAAGGCGTGAAGCCTATAGGGAAGTTGTGACCAAAGACGCTTGGAACTAATGTGGTGCTTGGCGTTTAATGAGCTTCTTTTTGAGATAAAACATATTTTTTCGAGAAATTATGAGAATTCTTATGCATTCTTTTAAGTTATTCTTAATCTGCTAACATTTTCAGTTATATTTTTAATGTTTTGAAAAGAATCGCTATCCAAAATAAGAGCTCCCAGGAGAAAGAGAATTAATAGCACCCAGCGTAGCTACGCATCCTCTATTTAAAGTAAAACAGACCTTTCAAAAATACACAAAATCTCGACCACTTCTTTATTAAAAAATATTGAAATTTAGACAGTTGAACCTCGTTTAAAATACTTTCTAAAAGTAGCGAGCATTTTTCTGGTGCTTTTTTATTTCTATATTAGATTTATGATAAGTTTAAAGTTTAAATTCGAAAAGTGGAACTTGGACTTTATTTTTCATTTTTAAAGCTTTATTGCATCCGATCAAGATACCAGCGCATATTAATAGTACTCACGTGGGGTGAATCTTCATATCGCCGAATTTTCATCTCGCCGAATTTTCATTTCGCCGAATTTTCATATCGCCGAATTTTCATTTCGCCGAATGTTCAATTCGCCGAATTACGTATGAAAATCTATGTTGGAGACCTTGGAATTTACAATATTTTGCTCCGCCTGACACATGATTTTGTCGGAGCATCAAGAAGATAACTTTACCTTCGTTGAAAACAGCGGCACTGATGTTTGCTTCGACCTATTCCTGAAGAAGAGGCCAGCTGAGCTATATTTTATTGTCTAGATAACGGGCTACGAAAAACCGGCCGAATGAAGCTTTGTGCAATAAACTTTAGACGAAATACACATTAGGCGAAATAAAAAGTCGGCGATATGAAAATTCGGCGAAATGAAAATTCGGCGAAATGAAAATTCGGCGATATGAAAATTCGGCGAAATGAAAATTCGGCGAAATGAAGGTAAATCCTCACGTGGCTAAGGGTCTTCTTTTTCAGATAAAACATGCTTTTTCGCAAAATCCATCTCGACTAGATTTCAAAATTCTTCGAAGTTCTCCACTAGACTATTAATAACATCGAAACAGTTGAATAATTTTTGCGGTATTCCAGGTTCAATAAACATGTATTTTCTGAAGGTTTTTGTTTATAAAATGTGTTTTATTAGTGTTCTCATTATCATTGTATTGCTTTGAGCTTTTTTGTCAATTTAATTCGAATACTTATCAATAATTTTTTTTATGTGAGAGTCGCCAGCTTCAGGTTATTATTCATAATTGAAAACTTAAATAGCATATCAATAAGTTCATCAAATAACATAAAATTTTTTGCAAATTCTGAAAGTCCAAAAAATAAAAAACCAAAATTAAATAATAATTAAATTAAAGTAAACGGAAGTGAAATAAAATAAAACATTAATAATAATAATATTGAGCAATTTCAGGCTCGCGTCTGGAAGCGCTCGGAGCCGTACTACTTTGAAAATGGTCGGATAAAGAGTTCGAGGTTGGTGAAAAATCATGTGTTTCGGCCCAGGTTGCTAATCCGAAATTTTTCTATTCGGTACTATTTTCACGATTGGTAAAAGCGAGTCAAGCATACCAAAAAAACGAAAATCGGATAGAGTAATTCAAACACCGCAAAGTTCGAAATAAAAAATGCGTAAGAAATTGCAAGGGTTCTTTTGCATTAACGGGGGGGGGGGTTCTGCATACGGTCAGAGATTTTAATTGATGTATTTTAATGGTTTTTAGTAAAAAATAAATATATTTCAGCAAGGAAAAATATCTAAAAACTTTTAAAAAATTTAAGCCGACATTTTGAGCATTTGGAAACACTTCCGCTATTCATCGAAAAATTGGATACTTTGAAAAGCTTTGCCCCCCCCGATAATGCCAAAGATCCAAAAAAGCGTGCGTTAATTGCAAGTCACGCATACGAAACAGCGCCAAATTTGGTAATTTAATTCCGGCACCCATAATCTTGGAATTTTTGGCGGAAAAAATCGGGTTTCAGCTTTTTCCAGTAATCGCCTTGAATTTTGATGCCTAATTTTATCTTTTTGCCGCAACAATAATAATTGTGTCTTTTGAACGCGCTGCAGTATCACAGGGAAATTTAGGCCATATAAAACTATACTTGAAATCACGTAGGTTATAAATTATTTAAGTTTTATCAATTTCAGGCGCCTCTACCGTCTTCACAGCCCGAATAGCGGGCGTGTCCAGGCGGCCCGCACGTTTCACCGTGGCCACCGAAATATACACGCCCCGTTTACGAATGGTAATTACTTGTGCATTATCGGGGGGACAATTTAACTTTAGTTCTATTTTTAATTAATTTTTGTAAATTTCGGCAATGCCTATTAAAAATATGAAGTATTATAACAGCGTTTAACGGGCTTTTTTGCCAAGCATGATTATCGCAATGCCTTTTTAAAGTTTTTTAAAATAAAATGAAACATAACATTTTTGGAGCATTTTCTCGCGCGCTTATCCCGCATGATTCGATTTGGTTAGTTTTTCGACATATTTTTGTTGTAATAATAGAGCAAATAAAACAAGGTTATTTTAGAAAAATCTTACATACATGAAAAAGGAATCTAAAGAAAAAGAACGCAATTATAAATAAGTGTATCAAACGTTACGACTGTTGTACGTAGTAACCCGAACGCTACGACTTTGAATCCGTAATTTTGCTGAAATATCATTTTTTTTAGATGGCTCCCCGCTATCCCGATCGTCCGGCCGATTCTACCGCAAAATCGCCGCCTCACCAACGCACCGAATTTCGCCGCAAAATTCCGGGAAAAATGGTAAGCCTTGAATTCGCCGGCGATTCGATTATTTAATCGATTCTGAAAACGCAAGATTATAAAATAAGTATGGAAATTCCTCCCCATATGTTTCGTAACATTTTTTCCAGACGATTGATGATCTTAAAAAATTAATGTCTTAATCGATTTAATCAGTAATAACCTTTAATATTAAAATAGCAAATTAAGGACAAATGCAATTCCGGTTAGGCAAAAATCCAGCTTATAAAAGAAGAATTGAATAAATCTATACTACCATTTACGAAAAGTACCAATCCCGGTCAGAAAAAATTATTGGCGCTGAATAAAAACTCTGTTCTTGGTTAATGAATTTTTAATAAATTTTATCTTTATTTATGCGTATTTTAATTCTACGTTTTTCTGACTACTGAATCAATGATCATACTTGCGCGCCATTTTTTTCGAAACATTTTTTCAAAAAGAATTGCTGATCGCAATGCAGCAAAAAGGAATTTATTTGTTAATGACGTATATTTGCGAATTTTAACTGTTTCAAATCCGAAATCAATGACAATTGTAATTCTTAATACGTATAATCCGGATTCCGGATTATGTAAAACAGCTCGAAATTCGGCCTGACGGCCGAGAAATCGTCATTACAGAAAACAAACATACTTTTCTCGCTTATAGGGTAGGATGTCGCAGCAAATAAATAAAATGGGAAAATAGAAGAAAATCAGTGAAGTATTAATCAAAAATTGCGAATATACGGATATGATCCCATAACGAAGAAACCTCTACCTTTAAGAAAGAAGAAATTGAAAAAATTGGGAGGCATCTTGTTTGACCTTGGACGTGTGTACGTGCAAGTACGTGCAAGTACGTGAAAGTACAAAAAATGTTTCACCAAACTTTCAAAGACGATTTGGCCGAGATGTTGACAATGCTATGAGTGGTAGTCGCGCAACAAATTATTTATAAATTTCCATCATAAAAATAAACGTTTTTTAGAGTCAACCCTTCTCGGAGCCTCCCCCTATTCCGAGGAACGCCACAATCAGGACAAGCTGCGCGAGAATGAGAAAGGTGTGTTTCGTTAAAAAGGAACATAACACGAAAACGATTCCGCGTATAAAAAAAAGAAATTATGAATTCTAACTTTAGTATAAATAACCATTAACCATTAAATATAATTTTGTCTATAATCAGCCTTAAAGGCGCAAGATTCGCATTTTACTGCACAATTTATCTGCGGAAATTTATGAAACTCATTTAATTGAAACAATTTTTTGCATTAAACTATGACATATGTAATAAATACCTTCCTTTTACAGTGATCCGCGACTCACGGGACTACGCGCATACGCTGGGGCGGACGACGATGCGCGTTAAGGTATTTATTATTACTCTTGAGTTTGCAAAAATATCCTTCACGAAATGTTTAGTTTCCCGGCGAGTTGGGTTTGGTACTTATTGTAGGCCACGGGACTAAATATTATTTTAAGAGCTTGCATTAATTTAGATAATTCCTGGCGGTAATGCAAAAATCAGGTTCATCAATCGAATTGGAATACCGGAAAAAAGTGTTTCGTAAAATGTCCAGAAAAGCGGGTTTTTATCCCCTTTAATGGAACGCACAGTACCAAATAATAACACTAAACTAAATAATCTAATGAAGGTCTTTAAAATTTCGAATCAACCGCGTTATAAAATAAGTAAAGCATTATTGTTAAATTCAAGGTTATAAAAATTTCAGTATTTCCGCGAGATGGACCCCACGACGACACCAGTGCCGCCAAAAAGGTCCGAGCGACCGCCGCCGCCGAAAACCGGGCAAATTTTGAATCAGACGACTAGTGGTGGTTCACAGGTAAAATAAGGAATATTTGAGGATATAGAACAATTAATAAATTTGTACTTATATTCTTTCTATGCTATTTTCCGCCAACTTAAAAAATGTCAGCCGTAGCCGAAATACATACCAGTAAAATCATTAAAAGTCCGCAGGGTTAATGGAAAATTTAAACATTTTTTGTCAAAAAAATGGCAGTTTTACTAGTGTTTTTTTAGTGATAGTGGAGACCTTTATCGGTATATAAATGATAACAGGCGAAAGAAGGGAAGCGGGAATTGCGCCGCTAAGAGACGTATGGTTTGTCTAGACAGCTAAAACATTTTTTTTGCAAATATAAATATTTTAAAGCAGCTATTTTCAATCCTCATTTAAATATTTTGGAACTTACTCTTTTTAATTGATTTTTAGCGTTCCCAGCAGCAGGTCGAGCCCTCTGCGATGCCGGTGGAGAAGCTGAAAACTAAACCGGCCATGTCAACAGCGGATGTGGTTGCGCAGCCGGCTTTTATTCAGCCACCACCATCACAGGTAGAATCAAAAATATGGACCGCACTCGATTTTTGCACCAAAAATCGGCGATTTGCGAGCAAAAATTCACCTAAGAAATCGAATTTAAAAATATTCTTTAAGCTTTTTCGCTTAAAATATAAGTTGAAATTTACTCAGCTTATATAAGTTTTACTAAAAACGCTATTAAAATACCAGCGATGGCCTCCCAGTAATAATCGGATCGAATTTTCCTACTTTGTTTGTATCAAAACACATTTTTTTTCAAGACGTTCACGATGCCACCTCCGGCCGCCCCTCAATTCGCGCCGCTACCCTATCAGCAACAGGCACGTTATTAAGCCCTATTATGATGGAAACATGGAAAATTTTGACAAATAACAAAATTAAATTGGCAAATTTAAATTGTATTTAAAAAAATTAGATTGGCAAAAAAGCACTGCTTATACATTCAACTGCTCATTGGCCTAATAAAATCAGTCCAATTTCCCGGGATCAATTCACTGATGGAAACAAATTTTTAAGTTGCAGATTTTGGGTTATTGTTTCATTACCTTAATGTGTATTAAACTAATAGGCTTGATACCAAATAAGGTTTTTTAATTTTCACGGTTTTAAGGTTTCCATATACCTTTTCTACTGGTATAAGCATAAAACATCGATTTTAGCAATCCCAAATCTCACCAGCCGCCCCTCCGCCATTCCCCATGTTTGCCCAGGTATATTTTATTAATTTTCGGGACAAAATTTCAATGTTTTAATTGGTTATTAATTACCGTAAATTTAATTTAGCAACAACAATTCGGAGCGCCGCCCCCCGGAGCCGCCCCGCAATTCGGCGGTCCGCTCAACGGATTTCAGGTCTGGTTCAGTAGAAAAAAATGTTTCTGGGGCTTTAAAAAGTAAGAAAATAGGAAATGTATAATTTTTGTCCAGTTTCATTACCCTGATTATCAGGGCCTGATAGCCGATCCGTACGTAGTATAATAAGTTACGAGTTGCATAGCACGGCATGTTTGTTATGATAATTACTATTACCGCAAGAATTCTCGAGATTGCGTTGGTATTTTGCGAGTTCGTTATCTGCGTTCTTGTAACACTGCTTTGTAAAGAATTTTCAAATCATAAAGATAATACATAAAAACACAACTATCCGAATTTAACGCTATTAAAAAAATTCTAATTATTGAAGGCTTTAAAAATTGCCGTAAGCGGACGGAAAGACAAGAATATCGATGTATAGTCTTTTCTTTGCCGCGGCACGCAACGCGCACGCCGATTTGCTACCGTAAGCGGAGGCTAATCGATTAGGCAATCGAAAGCGAGAAACGCATTGCGTGTCGCGGCGTCGCTAAATTAATCGCCAAAATGAACAAAAATCTTACCTTGCGTGTTCCTTCAAAAAGTGACGTATTAGCGAGCCGGTGATTTTTAGTATTACTAGCCATATTCTCCATATTATCATCAGAATTATTATAACCCTGTATGTCTATTTTAAAATAGCCGAAATGTTGCATTTTTTATTTGATCAGCAGGAAATGGCCATTATTAGGTTTGGATGGCTACAGATCTGCTATATTCTCTTGTGAAACATCATTTTTCAGCAATTCGCCGGCTCGAATCCCGGCGGGCAGCCACCGTTTTTGGCCCCGCAATCCGGGCAGGTAGATTAAAAATACGTAAATAATATGTACATTTTAAATTTTAGTTTACGCCCCCAGTGAATCAATTCCCTCCGGCATTCCCTGGTCAACTACCGCAACAACCCCAATTTGCGCAGGTCGGTTTTGCAAGAAAATGTTTCAGATAAAAACAAGGGTTTCCGGTTTCGTTTTTGTTACAATCCATCGACAACATTGGCTTCCAACGGAATCGAGAGCTGCTCCTTTCAAAAAAACCCCTTACAATTAAGGTTCTGAGTATCGAAGCGGAATATCAATCCCAAGCTAAAAAAATGGGTAATTCAATAATAAAAACTAAGTAAAAATATAACAAATAACATAGCTAGATTAAGAATAAACTTAATGATATTATGAAAAATCAAGAAAAATAAATATAGGAAATTAGCTGGATTTTAATCTGTACGTTTCTATTATCGAGCTTCTGGATCTTTGTTTTTAAAGCATTATTGTTAGCCAATACTATTGCAAAAAATGTAAAATGGTAATTCAATGATCTACAAAAACGTGTCATACCTAGCCTTTTGTATATTGCGCAATTTCGAATTCATAGCAAATGGATTTTCAATGAAACACATTTTTTCCAGGTGCCCACCCCAACCGCGCAGCCGATGCAACCACCTCCTCCCAGCCAATTCGCCCCCAATTTTGCCGGCGCCGGACAGCGTGGGTTATCGATTTTTTATTATTTTTAAATAACGCCAGATTTATGAGAATATACAGATTGATTTGTATTTATTATAGCCAGCTAATGCATATCACGGGTTCATTAGTATGTAAAAGTGCCACGGTCAGCATAGAAAAGCATGAAACATTATGGCCAAATTGTTTTTTTTTGTCGTTGTCAATTAGCTTTATGAAAATATAAAACGAAGCGATCAAGGTAGTGGAAAACTTTAATTAAACGTTCAAGAATTTTTGAAAAGTTAAAATTTGAAAATATGTTTTCCGCAGAAAAATGTTTCGAAAAATAAGCTAGTCGCCGCGAGGTGTGGACTTACTAATATGTAGACTAAAGTTTGGGGAGCTTCTATATAAGCTGATTTTTCCTGTTAGCTAGCTCATTTCGCATTTTCAAGGGGAGGAGTTGCAGAAAAATGTTTTGAAAAGTTTACCTGTTAGCCGCAGTGGGGTCTTATTGACGAGAATGACTACGCTGCGACAACGAAAATTTAATAAATTTTATGTTTCAAATGAGTAATTTTAAACTTTTTAAATAAATATGCTAGTTTGTGTTCGCAATTCAACAATCCCTCAACATTCTGAATTATTTAGCTCAATTCTCCTCCCCTCAACCCCCATTGCCGGGACAGCCGAACCTGGCGGCAAACCCGTTTTTGCCGCAGCAGCCGCAGCAGCCAGCCCAACTACCAACTCAACACTCGCAGCTTCAGCAAAGTATGTTAAAAACAGTTAAAGCTGATTTTAAAATTCCTACAACTCAAATTGTTCAAAAGTCTAAAATACTAAAAAAATTTTACAGAGCTAATTTTAACATGCTTTTAAAAAATGAAATTCCCGGGTAGTTCTAATTACGATAATCTAACCAATAACGGTATAATCTAACACCGATTACGATATGATAATATTAAGCGCTAATTATTCATTAATGAGAAATACCTAAAATCATACTTTTAAAAATATTTTTAGTATGGTCAACGCGCACAGCGTGCTTTTAATAATCTGAAGATTTTTCTAGGCACTTCACTTTTGTTTGAAACATCATTTTAAATTTTTCCAGAAATTTAATTTCGTATATGTGAATTCTTCAACCGGTTCTTACAAAACATAGTTTAAAGAAATCACGCTTTTCAGTAGAGAATGTAATGGCGACCGTCAAAATATTTGAATATCTATAATCTATGAAACACACAGTTTTCAGCGAGCGGTTTCTTAAATGAACTATTTCAGTGATGGCCACCGCTCAACCGTCTGCACCCTCCTCGGGGAATACGGTATCAATTTCAAAATTTTCCAAACTGAAAACTCCCCTTGAATCGAAGAGTACTTGAAAGTAACCCAACATTACGTAAAACGTGTTTTCATTAACTTCAAGTCAATTCAAAGAAAAAAAAGATGTTTCTGATTATAGACCTTTTTGCGCTCCAGCTTTGGCCTTAATATGCTTTTTCTTCGGGTGGAATAATCGTTCCGTATTTGTCTTTAGAATTCGGTATTTTCGGCGCTAATCCTCGACTATCCTCTACTTTCTATTTAATTTTTAATATTTTATTATATAAACGTGCTGAACAAAAATAAGACATTATTTAATTAATTCCGACAATAACGATATACTACAATAAGTATAGGCCCTGCTTAACAAAATAATCAATTCCGATTGGGCTAAAATGATGATGTTCTCACGTTTTAATATGAAAACCAGGGTTGAAAAGCCGCTTCGCGACTTTTCAACCCTGGCCCCGTCTCACCCTCCCTTTTTCCATCACTTTGAATAATTGTCCTAAATTGGGATGACAAAAAACAAACGAAAAACGACCTCTTCGGCCCCTTTATATAGTCGACTCCCCACTTCCGGTCTATGCTAATTATTCCTAACAAAGAAGTTTTCACAAAAACTTAAATTTAATGTCGAAAACAGCGAACTTTGTAAAATCTGATATGTGTGCAGTCATCTCAAGACCGTTGCGCACCTAATGACGTATCACACATGCCTTAAAACTCATCCCCTAGCGAGATATCCTCCGGACAGACAGACGGAAGTAGATGCAAAGTGGCACACACACACAAACACACACACAGACACTATTTTTTTATATATAGTAGGATTTCAGGCGGGGAACTCGACTCTGGAGGCGTTCGGCTGTGCTTTTGATTTTGTGACAAACACTTGTAAGGATGTGTTCGCATTAAAGTGAGTTTTATTGGAACCGACTAACCGGCGTCAATTGAATTTAGAAATGGCGAATTTGCCTTAAAATATTTTGAAACTTTTTTAATAAAATTTTTTGGGCATTTCTGGCTTTGATTTCGGAAAGTATTGTCGGAAGGGTAAGAAAGTTAGGAACAGAAGAACAAGACAAGAATTAGTGGAAGCCAGTCCTCATGAATTTCGAACATTTTTTAAAACATTTTTCTGCAAAACAAAGCCTATTTTTGCATTGTTTTATTACCATTTATACGTCAAAAATCAGCTACAGTTAAGGTCACTCGAAAATAGCAATTATATTTATTATAAAACTTCGTATCTACTTAACAATTTTATAAAGGAAATTTAAAAGATTGTTGAACTAGCAAAAAGATGTTGCATTTTTAGACGGTCTTAAATTTGTGAAAATTTGGTCTTAACCGCAACAAGCGCAAATTTTTTTTGTTAAATCTGTTTGAATCAAACAAAATCCCCCTTCGATAACGCAAAAGTACCATTTAAAATCCGGTAATTAAAATATATAAATTTGCCCTTTTTCAGCTGGTGCGGGCAGTGCCACGACTTTGGGAACCTGTTTGTGCATGACTGCAAATGTGTGCGGCCACTGTTTGAGAATATCCCCCGGCAGCAGCAGCAACAAGTTCAACAAGTACAGCAGCAACAACAACAAGTTCAACAAGTCCAACAGCAACAACAGCAACAAGTTCAGCTGCAGCAGCTCCCACCCCAACAGCCCCAAAGGGCCGTAACTTTCCAAAGACAATTGCAGCGGGGCAGGGCTTAGAAAATCTATTAAAACACTTTTAAAATACTAAATTAATTAAAAATAGCTTAAAAGTGATTTTCAAGGCACCAGCAAAGCAAATCTATAAAAAAGAAATATTCCATTTAATAGAGCCGATAAATTCTGAATATGCCTTGTCATTAAGATTTTTTGAAAGTTACAACATTCAAGAAAATTAAGAACTTCTCATTTTTTTTGGGGAGGGGGTTGCTTTGGATCTAATTTTTCTAATATAAACAGAAGAATTTAAACTATTGTTTTTGCTATTCCTAAACGCTAAACCCTTAGAAAAATGCAAAAATATCGAATTTCGATAGAACTTTCTACAAAGTCTAGTTTTACTAAAAACCATTAAAATAATTCAAAATAGTAATAATTCCATCCCCCCCCCCGATAACGCGAAAGAAACACAAATTTAATTTTTGGAAAGTGGCTGAGAGGGATCTATGACGAAAGCTAACTGAACTGAAACTAACTGACCAAATTGTTTTTTTAAATTTAGTGAAACATCTTTTCTGAATTCTGAAAATTCCTTTTTAAATCGCCTAGCAACAAAATACCTAATAAAGTACGAATATCATGCCCGTTCTCAATTGTTTAAAACTTTAACTAAGCTATGTTAATTAGCTATCAATTATTTTACTCTTTTTAACCAATCGCCTAGCCATTGCTCAACTTTTGACTCGTCTTTATAGTTTTTTATGTATTCCGAAAAGCTATTTTCAACTCGTCACTTCCTATATTCTTTCCCACCATTTCTGATCTCATTTTCTGCATGTATTTCTTGATAGTGTTAGCGAATAAAATATTTCTATTATTTCTTCATGACGAATTTCCCCGCATTGTGCAAGTCTCTAGTATGATTTGCTCGTAAATTCCGAATTACGCATGACTGCACCAAAAATTAAGCGATCTGAGATTCTGATTGCCCCGTAAATCCTTGTAACACATTTTAAGCGACCAGAAATCGGGGAGATTGTAAGAAAAACGAATATTACAACACCGTACTCGCGAGAAAACTAAAAAAAAAGTGTTTGCATGGTATTCTACTTTATTTTTTTTAATGCATATTGCAACTTGTTGTAACTTGACTTTGCAGGAACTTCAATTAAAGCAAGGATTTCGGCGGGTTTCTTTTGGATCGAATTAATGGGGGCAAAAATGGCTGTCAGTATTATTTTTGCTGAAACATGCCCTTTGCAAGACCTGACATTTTATTCACCGATTCTAGTGGTAAGTGTAATCACTAAGTTTCACTTGAAACCAATAACCGAGCCTCTTTTCTGGCCAGTTTTCACCACCCGAGGTCACATTTTGATCAAGGAACGCGCAATCCGCGTGGGTGCATTACGGTATTACAGCACTTTTTAATGCCTCTGTTTATTCCTCGCTTTTTCCGAGGCTATTCCTGGCCGGAAGAACCGGATTTTTGGCGCCGGAACAAAGTTTATAAGATGCACCCGAGCCGACCGGATGGCTGACCAGAGCGGAAAATGGTGTTTACGATTGTTGCTGTTGTTTTGATGGTATTTCTATATCTGCAGTTGGTTACGATAGAAGGACAGTAAGTTTTTTTGTGCTTAAAAAAGCTTAGCTTAAAAATTATCGTAAATTTTAGAAAAAATTATGTTTCAAAGAACGATAAAAATTTTGGTTTTTTTTGTAGCTACTTCTGTACGGTTGCCACCCAAATCTGCTTTTTTTAAAACCTATTACCACCATAAAGTAATATCATCATGATCAATCTTCATGAGATTTACACAAAATATATGTAACTAGCTTTTTAAACCGTATTTTAAATTTTCCCTTCCATTCATTAAAAACTTTGCTAAGTGATTTTAATAAAACCATTTAGCAACTCAAAAATCATTCTGACACTATGCAAAAATCCTTCCAGCTCGATTCCGATGTACGCGCCGTTCTTCTCGCAGTCCGCCTCAAAACCGATGATGCCAATGATGCCGTTTTGGAAATGAGAATGAACAGTTTCGTATAAAATGATAGAAATTTGCAAAAAACTTTTCGTAATATAGACAAACAGACCAGAACCCCATAAAAAAAATAAAACCCCATAAACCTCGACTGTGCAAGGCAACTCTTTAAAAAGGTTAAAACAAAAATTAAATATCTCACTCTCTCTCTCTTTCTGTCTCTGTCTCTGTCTCTGTCTCTGTCTCTGTCTCTGTCTCTGTCGCTGTCTCTGTCTCTGTCTCTGTCTCTGTCTCTGTCTCTGTCTCTGTCTCTGTCTCTTCTCTGTATCTCTCCCTCTCGCACTCTCTCGCATTCTCTCTCGTTCGCTGGGTTCCTTTTCCAAAACGTTCTCTGCTAGCGATCCATTTCTTGCATTCCCGAATAATTTCTGGTTATTCTCTTTTCCTAAACAATCTCTGCTAGTTACCTTCTTCCTAAAAAACATCTACTAGTTATCCTATCACACTCCAAGTTGCTAATTTTTTAATTTTCGGCAAGTGTGGAACGGGGGCTAAAGGTATGTGATCTTACACAGTATGGCTGGCCAGTCATAGAGGGGTGTCATTTTACATAGGAATGGGGGAACGAACGGGCGATCTGACCCCGGGCTCTCACTGCCGATACTACATTTACATCCCCATCTTGAAAAGCAGGGCAAAATCTATCCAAATATCCAAATGATTAATTTGCTCGAATTGCTTGTTTATTAAAAAACCGCATTTGATTTTTCGCGAAACACCATAATTAAAAGCAGTTCCAATTGTTCCTGCTTTGTAAATGTCTGGGTCTTAATTGCAGAATTTCTATTCTTAATAACTATTTAGATGCCGTCCTATTAAATCCTACGGAAATTTTTTAGTTTTCGATGATGAAAGGACCTAGAAAAAAAAGCAGATAAAATTGCCCGAACGCCGAAAAGCGCATACTCTAAATTTGGTGAAACCCATCATTTTAACGTAGCCAGTTTGTTGAGAAGACTTATCGATCCTTCAAGAATTTGCCAGAATTTAAAGTACAAGGCCTTTCGAAAAGAATGTTTCGTTTTTGAAGTTAGAGCTAAAGCTAGAGTTCAAACGCTTGTTTTAAGTGTTTCAGAGATTATTATTACGCGGCACTAAAATTCTTGCGTAATGAATTTGATCAGCTTTTCGTGACAGGCCTGCAAAATTTTAAGTATGCATTTTAAATAATTTTAAAACTTTCTGAAATCATAGAAGCATTTTAAATACAGAAATTATATAAAAAATGATGTTTCATCCCTGCGCCTGATGCTAGGTGGAATTTTTTATCTACTGTGAAGCTGGCTAAGTCATCCTTCGATCTTTCCAGTTTTTTAGTACCAATCTGTTCGCATTGCATGATGAAAAAATGTGCTAAAAAACAAAATAAAAATAATATATAACAAAGAATGGATAAATAAAATCTTATAAATTCTATAACCATATATATTTCAAATAGAATTTATTTAATTAATACGTTTCTACATTTCAGGCCGAATTTGAAAATGCAAAAGCCGTTTCGTACTACTACCACAACTTGTCTATTAATGCTTCTATCTATCGCCGGTATTCCACGAATACCCAGCCAGCTGCTGAGCGGATGTCTCGATGGCGAGACGCAACACTACGACGGGGAAAGATGGATTCACAACGGCAACTTTCTTGTGGTTTGCAGCGTGGGCAAAATTAAGGTGGGTGGAGGATAAATTCTTTGAATTAAATTTTCAAACCCCCGAATTAATTAAATTTCAAAAATATTGATTCTGAGGAAGTCCAAAGTAATCTTACTGAACCTGCAGCAGGGTACACAAATTTTGTGAAGTACGGGTTTAGATAAAACACATTTTTTAGAAATTTTTCTAAGACTAAAATTTTTCATCGAATTGAAAAATCTTTAGCAAATACATAACAACGCGAGTGAGAAAGCGGGAGAGACAGAAAGAGAGACAGGGGGAGAGCGCGCGAGAGAGAGACAGAGAGAAATAGAGCAACATTTTTCCCTCCGGGCACAAAATCGACATCAATTAAAGTAGAATTCAACCAAATGTCAAATCTCCCTTAAAGGTACTGAAATGCATGACGGACGCGGGTACGGTACTTGAAGTTGGGACGGAAGGGCTTGTGGAAGACGGCGTCACATATTCATGCGTCGACGAACCGGACGAGCCGATGCACGAGGGTACGTTTAGAAATTAACATGGTTTTTGTCAATAGATTCTAGATCCTACTATATATAAAAAATAGTGTCTGTGGGTGTGCCACTTTGCATGCAACTTCCGTCACCGTGTTCCAGCAATATCCCAAGAAGGAGAGTAGTTAGGGGCATGTTTGATACGTCATTAGGAGCGTAATGGGCTGGAGATGACTGCACGCATATCAGATTTATCAAAATAGCCTATTTTTGACATTAAATTTTAGTTTTTGTTGAAAAATCCGAGACCCTCTTTGTTAGGAATCAATTAGCATACACCGGAAGCCCGGGTAGCCTATATAAAGGAGCAGAGAGCGCATTTTTCACTTTTTTTCAGCATGGGTCGGGCCGAATTATGCAAAGTAAAAACTTTCATTGGTCCAAAACGGGGCCAGGGTTGAAAACTGCAAGCGGCTTTTCAAGCCTGGTTTATTTATGAAATATTATTCAACAGGTTAAATTTAAATGCGTTGCATATTTTCGGCATTTTTCGGAAACAGCTAAAGGAGGGGGACGCCACACACGGGAAAAAAGCGTTTCACGAAACAACCTTCAAACCCATGGAGACAGTAGCTTACTGTCTGCTGGTTTGAGTACATCAAATTAAAATTAAAGGGCCCTAGAATGTTTATTCGTTTGCCGCATAATTTCTTCAACAAACGCTGAGAATTCAGCGAAATTTTGGGGTTGCGAACCAAGACATGAACAGACGATTGACCTCCACATTTCGCGCCCACGGGTAATTTGGCGCGTAACATAATTTTGCAAAAAAGCCGAGCGTCAGAATTTTTTTAGCACTGGTCAAACGGTACTGTTCTCATTATAAAAACACTTATTAATTTACCACAAGGCTGAAAGGGGACTTGTCAAAGAATTAAAATATCCCAGAATTCAAAATATAAATCCGGAATGGATCGGTATAAAAGTTTCACGGACGCGATATCATCGAAGGATGATTGGAACAATATCGCGACCGGAAAAAGTGGATTTTCATGAAACATCGTTTTTCAGAGGGCAGCGGTCTGGATCCGGAGCTTGGTGTACACTGCCAGGATGAGAATGATATGGTCGTCGACCACTTTTGGATTTGTTGCGTCGGAAAGAAGCTCAAAGTATCTTTTTCACGCTTATAGCTCAAAATTACAAAAAAAATATCGTCATTAAAGGGATGCCGACGGCATAGTCAATCGGTTACGCGCGGAAAAGAAAATGTCTCTGCGCCTCTCCACGGGGGCGCCCTCTCCCCCCTGTTGGATACTTGCCAATTTGTTGATGAGGGGGGATCGACACATGCCGTCGGCAGCCCTTTAATTAAAGTGCGCCAAGTTATCGCAGATTTTTAGGTATGGCTTTAATTTAGTGAGCACCTATTCCTAATTCAACATTTTCGGGAACTTCTAATTAGTTTGAAACACAAATTCAAGAATCGCTTAAAACTTCACATTATTAACGTTTGTCTTTTCAGGGCTGCGCCGACGATCGTGGAAACACACAAAAAACCGGGCATTTCGTCGTGGGACAGGGGCTGTTAAAGTACTGTAACATACACCCGTCAGGGCTACGCGGCCGTATCGAGCCGAAAGGTGTGTTTCGTTTTTTAACGGTACCGGGCTGAAATCCAAAAATTTAATTGGGTGGCTTCTTCTCCTTCAAGTTTACGTAGAAACTGGTGTCAGGTGAGCACGATAATGAGCCCCAACATTGAAAATCGGCGAAGGACATCTTTGGATTTTAATAATCTTCGAAACATATTTTGTAAATCGATTCCGGTCATAATCCGGACAGGCCAGTATTTCACCAGACGAAAATCCCGACAGCCAAAGGTCTGACAACTAAAATACCGACAGCTAAAGTCCCGATACACCAAAATCCCGACACCCAAAATGCCGACATACAAAGTCCTCATGGCGAAAATCCCGACAACAAAAATCCGGGCAACCAAAATCCCGACAACCGTTATCCCGACATATCCTTGCTATTTAGAATGTCGGGATTTTGGGTGTCGGGATTATGGTTGTCGGTATTTTGGCGTTTGCCATTTCCAAATGGTCCGCGTTCATTTTTAACATGTTTCATATACCATCTAAAATTAAAACTCTTATTATTCATGATTCTGCAGCTTTGACATGTGTGAAAAATTATATATCATGAAATTCTGGGCCTGAGAATCCTGAAAGTATCATGATGAAAACGGTTAGAGTGCAGTTTACCCCCAGCCCTAACTTTTCAGCCATACGTCCTATTAATGCGCCGAGTATCTCAAAATGTTCGCCGTGGTCGAGTTACTATAAACAAGTTGTTTTCTTGCGGCAAAAATTGCTGAAAAATTTTTTACAAGATTTTGAAAGTTGGAAAGATTCAGCCGCTATGCTTCAATGTACTAGGAGTCTAAAACTCAAATATTTGTATTTTCCGCTATTTTTTTCGACTCAAACGTACTGTAGGTTTATTCTACAGAGCAAGAGCTACATTTTGGTACCATTGACAGCTCTGTACGTCAAAAGATAGCCGAGATACGAAAACTCACTTTGGAACAGCAAAAATTAACTAAAGAAAACCCAGACTTATAATTGTTATAAAAAATTTTCTAACAATTTTTGATGTAAGAAAACAACTTTTTTATAGTAATTCGACCACGGCGAACATTTTGAGATAATCGGCGCATTAATAGGACGTATTGCTGAAAAGTTAGGGCTGGGGGGGGGGGGTAAACTGCACTTAAGCCATGAAAACATAAAGGGTATCCTTTTAAAAATCGATAAAAGATAACCTATAGTGCCCAATTTCAGGTTGTTTTAACGGCACGGAATACGACGATCCGGACGCCGAACAGTTTCACGTCAAGAAATACGCCATCTGGAGGCAGGGCGATGTCGATTTGAGGTTGGTACAACATTTTCGGAGCCAATTTTTATCCAAATAAAGCCAGAAACTTGCATACATTAACCTCCCAGAACGTTTGCCGATACATTTCATAACTGAAAAATTAAGTTTAGAATTTTCATGTAAATGCGCTGACACCACTCCAAAATCAAAGCGTGCGCGTTGCGTATGGCGGACCCGCAGCCAGCGTTTAAAAATTCGGTGCTGGTCTGTTAGCGGGGGGTGAGCCCGCAATCCCCTACGGCCTTTAGCGATATATACTTTTTGTAGGGTTTTTATACAGTCTTTGCAGTTTTTACAATTGCAATTTTGGTGAAAATTTATAGAATGCCAAAACGGTTAAAACTAAATTTTGAAACATTATAAAATATATTTTACAACTGCCCGGCAACCAAAAATTATTAAAAATACTATAGAAATAGATTATTGAGAAAGATTAGACAAATAACACGCAATTGACAGCCGTAGGCAGGTTGTTAAAAACAGGCTATTAAGAAAGATTATTTAATTAAAATAATAAATAAGATTATTAAGAAATTAAATGAAGATAATTTAATTAAAGATTATTTGTAGCCAAAATTGTAATGTTTTGATTTTTGTTATGAACTTGTAATTTTATTGAAACTTGATGTTCCATTTACAGATATGAAAAGAAGACCTACTAACTCACTCAAATAACTTTTGCTGAGATTTTTTGTATGAAACATAACATTTTTCAAATCTTTGATTTGTTTTTAGCGCTTGGTTTTAGATATGCTGACGTTCAAAATCCACCTGGCTTAACCCAATCGATATCTATATATTTATAAAAAAAGTGCAACTACGAAAAACTTCCAGATGCGGCGACCAGGGAATCGTCGTCTACAGGTGCTATGTGGACGGCAAGCAGTTGTACTTTGGAGCCGCGTGGATGGATAGCCATGGAGCGTTTCATATTTGTAAATGATTGTAATATTCTTTGTAAATGGAAATAAATTATTAATGTCAGGGATACAATTGTCCTACTATATATAAAAAAGTAGTGTATGTGTGTCTGTGCCACTTTGCATCCACTTCCGTATCGTTGTTCCAGTAGTATCTCCATAGGGGAAGAAGTTAGGGGTGGGTACGATATGTCATTAGGTGCGTAATGGTCTGGGGATGACTGCCCATGTATCAGATTTATAAAAATCAGCCATTTTCGATATTAAATTAAAGTTTTTGTAAAACCCCCTTCGCTAGGAAAAATTAGAATAGACCGGAAGTGGGGAGTCGCCTATATAAAGGGTCCCAAGCGAATCTTTTAATTTTTTGTCATCTGAATTCAGCGCAATTATGCAAAGCGTAGAACAGCATGCGTTTCAAGACGGGTCCAGGGCTGAAAAGTCGCGAAGCGGCTTTTCAACCCTGGTTGATCCTTATTAATGCAAGAAAAAGAGGTGGGACACGGAAAAATTATGAAACATTCATTACCGAAACAATGCTGGTCGTGAACGATTTACATGGTAATTACCATGTAGTTTTCAAGCTCACCGCGCATGCAAAGTGGATGCAAATTGTTTTGTTTTGTTGCAAATTACTTGTTTTGATCACAAAAAGCTTAATATCCATCATAGAAAAATTTAGGCCACACAGAAAAAAGATGCGCCTTTTGAAGGGCTACTAGATGGTAAGCATAGAGAAAAATGATCACCTTTAACTCTTCTCTGTGACACGAGAGAAAAAAATTAAATCGATAAAATTAACATTTCGAAGTAACCTGATTACATCAATAGGCCCAAAACCCGATCTGCGTAAGAGAAAATGATAAAACATTTATTCGCAAAAAAAGTGTGGTGTTCAAAGAAGGTGGTGCTCAAATCCTGCTGGCGTCCCGGTTGAAGTTTTTGATGAACTCCGCGTACTTGTCGCCGGTGCGTTGCTGCAAAAAATGATTAAGAAACGCTTACATCGATAGCCTAATATTTTTACACCTCCAATCTGAACCTTGCAAATACCCAAAACATTCTATTTTTCGGCCAAAACACGCCAATTCAAATTTTGGTGGTGCTTTGCCATTATCGGGGGGTGGGGCAATTTTTTCGTATACAATTTAGCCATACTTTCAATCGGAAAAATAGTTTAAAAACTTCAAAATGTTAAAATTCGAAATTTTCGTTCGGCATTTTGGCTGAAAAATCGATATTATTTGTATATGTATTTTTAGCAAACATTCTAAATCAGGAATAGTTACAAAACAGTGTTGATTTTTGTGTTTTTTTATGATCTAGATATTACTATTTTATTATTATCGTTATTATTTATAATCGTTTTTATCGCTATTTTATATATTCGTCCCCCCACGATAATGCAAAAGCGCCCCGAATTTATACAACTCGGCTTGCATACATTAATTGAGTGATCAAAAATATGCTAATCAAATGTGGCGAAAAATAAAACGTGAAAATTAAAAAATGTTTCATCCAATGGCCAAAAAAATAGAGAAAACAGCCAAAATGACGACAGCCAGAATAGCGACAGTCAGAATGACGACAGCCATAATGAGGACAGCCGAAATAGCGACAGCCAAAATGAAGACGGCCAAAATAGGACAGCCAAAATGACGACGGCCAAAAATGGCGACATTCAAAATGACGACATGCAAAAATTTGATTTTTCCCAGCTATTATGGCTGATTTTGCATGTCGTCATATGAATGTCGACATTTTGAATGTCGCCATTTTGGCTGTCGCTATTTTGGCTGTCGTCATTATGGCTGTCGTCATTCTGGCTGTCGTCATTTTGGCTGTCGTCATTTCGAATGTCGTCATTTTGGCCGGAAATCAAAAAATAGGATGTTTGCGAGATAATAGTGGCGATGTGGTGCCTGGACAACAAGTTTTCCGCAACATCAACCGACCAGGATGAACTCGAAGACGACCTGGATGATGAAGATGTACTGCGACTCGGTCTGGATCGAGGAGGCACGCGCGTTTCGCAACTCTTTGAACACGTCGAGCAGCTGGAATCGGCGTCTTTGCTACGAAGCCTAGGCTGATACCTTGAATGCAATTAAAAGCCCAGGAAAGGCAAAAAATACCCTTGCTGCTTGTCCCTTCAACAGCCTCGACACGATGCAGTCGACGGCGATGACCGTCCCCGTTCGGCCGATCCCCGCCGAGCAGTGCACCACGATTGTGCCTTGCTGAAAGGAGCAGTTTTTGGAATTGGCAAGGGATGGCTCGCCCCCAGCAAAGTTTAGCGGTTCAAAAAATGTGTTTCATCAAACTGGAAAATTCTAAAAAATCGACGCTGCCCTAATAATTTTTGCTTTGGCGTCGTATATGATATCCAACGCATTTTCATAACGTTTTTAGGGGTTTTTGAATCTCGGAAATTATCATCCTCTTTAAAATGTGGGAATTTTTACATTTTATTAGTTATTTTGGTTGTATTTTTGATCAAAAATTTCATGATTTGCAATTTTGATGAGCTTTTTACATCTAAAAAAATGGCAAGTGATTTAAAATGGTGTAAATTTCATTACACAAATTTTCGTCACGGGATTACGGTGAAAAACCTATTTTGCCCCGCTCAGCACAAAAATTCGTAGGCAATATTAGTATTTATGGTTAAAAAAATACGTTTCAAAAAACTTGCATGCGTTTCAAATTTCTCTTTATTAAGTTGATTCCTAATTCATTGATGTTACAAGTTGTTAGATAAATTAAATAGATTAATATATTAAAAGGTACGGCATTAAAGTGGATGAGCTTGAGGAGGCCGAGAAGGACGGCTGGCCGATCGGGAACACCACGGTCCGGCCACGTCGTCATGTGGATCAGCTGGAAAGCGCATTAAAATTGAAAATCAATGAAAATACAAACATTTTAGTGAAACATTAAAATAATCAATGAAAAAAAAACCTTGACAATCTGCGAGTTGGAGCACCCGTCCGGCAACGCCTCCACGGTGTACACGTCGAAGCCGAGCTTGTCCTGGACAACCTAAAATAATTAAATGCAAAAAAATAAAATTAGATTTTTCAATGTTAAAATTTTCAAAGTTTTAATTTTTTAATTTTATTGTTATTGTGTTATCATTAGGGTTTTTAAAAACCGCTTAAGTAAATTTGTCTTGAAACATCTTATTATTTTGCGATCAACTTGCAAAAATTTAGGTTTTAACGCTCTTTTTAAATTTCGAACTTTGCTTTCCTTGAAATTAAGATCAAACGGTCTGATGTAATTTAAATAAGGTCAGCCAAGAAGACAATCTAATAAATAAAATTTAAATTAAATTAAGTAAAAATTAATTCAACGATATAAACTGCACCAAATAAATAAAGTAAAATCAAACGGAAAGCTACTTTAGTTGGATACCTTCTTGGTGCTGACGGCCATCCGGCCGTACGTCGTGAACTCGTTGATCTTCATCGGCCAATACTGCGCGCACTTGTGCTTCCCCGCCTCGATGAACTGCAAAAATCGATATCCGTAGACAGGGATGATGGAATAATGTTGAATCCCGACTAAAAAACATGTTAAAAAAATTTGAAACATTGTTTGTAATTTTAAAATGTCCGGAAATTTATTTGATAATTTGACTGCTTCATCATTATTCTGCTTGTGTTGTCAACCCAGCGTTTGTATAAAAAAAATTAAATGTTTCCGAAAAAATAATGGCTAAACTCCAGATAACCCCACTTTAGCCGACCCTCACTGCTGTATTCGGCCTGTTCATCTACAGGTGTGTAAAGTATACCAAAATACTCGCCAGAGCAAGACGAACATTTTGGTATACTTTACACACCTGTAGATGAACAGGGAGCCGAGATACAAAAGTTGGGTGCCGGCTGGGGTTATCTGGAGTCTTACCAAAATAAATATAAGTTTTTTTCATAAGGTGATGTTTGACCAAATTGCCTATTTCACTTGCAAAAACTTGTCCTAATTTATCTAGACTTCCGGGGCTACTTAAAATGAAATCAAATAAGATTGGAATTCTACCACGTAAAAATTTCTTTTATTTTGTACGGGACCTGATTGCGGTGCTGTTCTGATTCCGGGGTACGGTAGCTACAGCGCACTAACAGATTACGATAGCGACGCCACGTTTCTGATTACAAAGCATACGCTATGCTCTGGATTACGGTGGTCAGACTACGGCCGACGGTAGATACACTACAGCAAGCTTTTAAGTTACGGTAACTACGCCACACTCGAAGGTTCTGTAGGTACGCTACGTTCCAGTTTACGGTAGGTACGCTCAGTTCCAGTTTAAAGTAGGTGCGCTACGCTCCGGGGGTACAGTGGGTAGAGCACGTCTTAGGGTAACGGTAACTACGGTACCTTACGCTACGGGTTAGTCCAAGTACTGTACGTGATGCTGCGAGTTACGTTAATGCCAGTACGCGACACTAAATAGATACCTGGCAGAGGGCGGCGATGACGGTGACGCCCTCCTGATGTACCATGCGCCAGTGGTCGCCGATCGTCTGCTCGAGGGGGCCCTGGAAAAAATTAATGTAAATTTAAATTGAAAATACATATAAAAATGTACGGTTGAGAAAGTCCATATACCGTGTAAACTACGATATCCCCTACCTGGCATGCAATAAACGTCTTGTCTTGCCCGTCCAGCTTCACCGTGTTCGCGTGGATGTACTCGCCTGCAGCAAAAAAAAGTTTTATAAAATTTCCTTTACCTTTGACAACGTAAATAATTAATTTTATCGCTATTAAAAGAATTGCTAGTCCGCTGCAAGGAATTTCTACACGTACGAAAAAGGTAGGCGGGCAAAAAACTAGGTTAACCTCGATAACCCGCTTTCCCCCACCCCCTGATAATGCCAAAGAACCAAAAAATTTTTAGTGTGTTGTTTAATTTTTTAAATTTGAAATTTAGGGTTAAAAAATTACATTCGGGTGGTGACTGTAGGGTAAGGTGGACGCGCGTCGACTCCAGGCACACCACGTCTTCGTATCTGAAAATGGTTTTTTCACTTTTTTAATAACGTTATTTTTATTATGCACTATTCGTTCTATTGTATTTGCTATTTAATTAGTTTTTTAATTCGGCTAGTTTGTGTTTGTGTGCTATCGTAATTTGTCCTTGAACAAAAAGGTAAGACTCCAGATACCCCCCAACCGGCACCCACCTACCGTATCTCGGCTCCCTGTTCATCTACAGGTGTATAAAGTATACCAAGATGTTGGTCTCGCTCTGGCGAGTATTTTCGTATACTATACACACCTGTAGATGAACAGGGAGGGGGTTATCTGGAGTTTAGCCAACAAAAAACCTGGTATTATTAGCACTCCCGTTCCATCCCTCGCTAGTATTTTTTTAGAAACGCATTTTTGGGGAAAAAAAATGGGTTTTGAGTAGCCGGGCTTCCGATTTTCTTCATTTCCTCTCGCCTCCAAATTTGTACAGTTTTTACGTTTAGGTACGTTCAAAAAAAAAAATTAGAAATTCCACCATCGATATTAAGAAAACTTATGACAAGCTTAAGGTATCCATTCCCAGCCTGACAATAAGCTTTTGTGAAACATGTTTATCTCTCAAAATTTCCGAGGCTTTTTTTCCGGATTTCAATTAGAGGTTACGATACGAGCGACGTCGGATAACATGAAATTAGGATGCAAAGCGCAAAAAAATCGTTTTAACGAGCTTATTTTGTATTTTGCATCTTAATTTGCATCTTATCCCGACGTCGCGTCGATATGCGTAACATCTCTGGTTTCAATGCATTAAAAATTTAATAAAATTTAATAAAGGACTTTAATAAAAATTTTGATACCTATTCTTCTCCCGGGACGCGGTAAAGGTGGGATACTCGAAGCAGGACGGCACGTAGGGCTTGCAGTTGATGAACTCGCCGCGCAGGCCCTGGACACCCATCTGGACGTAGTGGTGGACGAACGAGTCGATCTCGCGCTCCACGCCCGCGTCCAGGCTGGCTTTCTGCAAGAAATTTTATAGAAAATACGACACAATACAATAAAAATCAAAACGCTACGTAACGCGTATACCATTAATGCGTCAAACAGTGACTGACCCTCCATTCAGCGGGCAGCACGTCGGGGGCATCTTCTTCCTGTCGTGTCCGCGTCTGAAAAATCGAAGTGAGAAAGCACTTTTGATTTCTAGAGTTATCAAAATAAGTAATGAAGTTATCAAATTCTAAATTGATAAAAAAAATCAAAGTTTTTAACGAAAAATAAATGTTTCGAATACCCACAATAGCGTCTTTATGAGGGTAATATTTAGTTGGTGGTAGATACTTAGTCGCAATCTCTATAATTTTTATTTGCTGCATTTGTTTATTTTATTTATCTAAATCGTACAAATTATTGACGTTTAAAATGTTGTGTAGTTTTCTAGAAGTGAAACACGACTAAAAATACAGAAATACAGCAATTATTGTTAACAGGAAAACTCGAAAAAATGCGGAAAAAAAAAATTAGTTTGAATGAATTAAAATCCCCCCCCGCTAACAGCCCAGTACCGATTCGCCAGCTCTCGACGCTACCTTATCGACACTTGGCGACTTCTTCTTCTTCTTCCGAATGGACTTCTCGATCTTGATCTCATCAGTAGAATCGAGTTGTGTCCTTTCCTTCTTCTTTTTCGGTGCCTTCCGTGACATTAATGGGGCCATCAGGTCGGCCATCATCTCCGTGGTCCCCTTCTTTTTCGTTTTCTTTTTGCGCCGCGATTGGTCGGCTGAAACAAAATACACGTGTCTGATTACGGTAGGCAAATTAAAATCGGCAGCTAAAAATCTCGAAAGAATCAGGGTTTTTGGGTAAGAGTTTACTGTTTTGATGTAGTTTTGATGAAAATTAATGTCATCCATTATGATTTTTTTATGTTATTAATAATGCATTTTTGTGTGGTTTTTAAGCCAATTACCGGTCGGAAAATTTGCATAAGATTATGCGCAACTCAAAAATCTCGAAAATCAAATTTTCCAAAAAATGTTTCATAAAATTTTGAATTCTCGTGAATTTTGCCTCGATTAATCAACAATTTTCCCGAGCGCGTGAAAAAGCTTCTACTTTCCGGGTATCAAAAACCACAAATGACAACTTGGTTACCGTACCCATTCTGAAGACACTGACGAGTTTCTTGTGAAAAGTATAAGCGAATACAGCGATTGCGAAGCGCGTGAGACAGTAGGAAAAGGGGCGAAAATGGGGGCCAGCCAACGCTTTATCGATGAAAATCCGATGCCAATCACGAGGGATTTCCGGTGGGATTCAAATGTTTCAATCAAACGATATGTGACACAAAATTAAACACTCTTACATCTTTATCGGTTCTCAAATCAGCTGACAGACATAAATGGAGGTATTTTAATAGTGGTTTTAGTAGAATTTTACTGTATAGTTAGATTGAACTTAGAAAACTAGCTAAAAAAGCAGAGAATTACAAAAATACAATTTTGTGAGTTCTAATAAAAAATTGTAAAGTTACCAGGGTTGAAAAGCCGCTTTGCGACTTTTCAACTCTAATGTATGCTAATTTTATCCTAACAAAGTAGATGGCCGATTTTTTAAGAAAAACTTAATTTTAATGTCGAAAATAACGTATTCCACAAAATCTGTTTGTGCAGAGGATTAAAAAACAACTTCGAAACGCTGTCCGATTTGTATGGAAAAAATTGACTCCTAATGAAAAACACCCTCAAGATTCTCTGTCCGCAAGAATCTTTGCTAGCTTGCATTTTCTCTTTTCTTCGACATTTAGTGAATCGAAAGACGCTCTGGGCTGAGTCAACGCGGCCACGACGCACCACGACATTGCGACGAAACACACCATTTATACCTTCGGAAAAATAGTAGGTTTTAAAAGTTCTGCGTGTGAATTTTTTCGTTTTTCTCTACCTATCTGCGTTTCCTGAAGAATCTCTGCTACCTTGCCTTTTCTCTATCTACCGCTTGCCAATTTTCCTAAGGAATCATCGCTAGCATGCCTTTCCTCTTTTCTCCGTATGCTAACTAGTCGCCCTTTTTGGGTTAGTAATTCACCTGCAGATTGGGTCAGCACGAAATCGGGATTCTAAATTTAAACGAAACACATCATTCCCACCTTGATATGTTTTAGAATGTTTAGAAGATAGAATTCAGAGCGTTGGTGGGCTCGTTTCAAGTTTTTCTCTGTCTGTATGTCTGTCTGTCTGCCTTTCTGTCTTTCCGTTTGTTTGCCTGTCCGCACCAGTCAAGTGGTAATCGAGTGTAGGCCATGCAACGGCCAAAAAGGTTACAGTTTTGGCAATGCTGGAATTTTAAGGAAAAGGTTGTTGTTACTTTGAACTGTCAAATTGTCGCTTTCCCCTTTTCGCTCTCGCGCGCTCTCTCTCTCCCTCTCTCTCTCTCTCTCTCTCTCTCTCTCTCTCTCCTTAACTACACAATGCACCCATTTACACGACATGTTTTGAGCGTAGTTGGGGGGAAGTGGCGGAACAATTAGAGTCCTCCCCCACCTTGCATTCATTCGATGTCTGGGGCGGCCGCTATCAAATTATCTGGGAGATCAGAGCGAGAGAAAGAAGAGAACAAGAGACGAGAAAGAGAAGAAGAGAAGAGAGAGAGAGAGAGAGAGATAAAAAGATATTCCGAGCGGAAAACTGTGTTGGAGACAAGGTCGTCGATCGCCGTTTGCCCCCAGCACCCATCCACGTCGAATCTTTCCATTCACCCCCGCGAAAAAAAGATTGTGGCTGCGGCTTTCTGGAAATTTGTGGGATTTTTATGACTATTTAAAATTCGTAAAAATTGAAAATTGTTGTCGGATTGATAAAGTAATTGCGAGATAAATCGAGCCACATAGCTGTTTATTTGCTAAAACATTTTTTTATGCGACTGGAAATGCACAATTTTTACCATAGAATTGTCGACTGCTATTTTTTTAATCACATTAAAATTAATCCCTTTGTGTTTTGTTTTTTTAATCACCTGGAGTTAAAAAGAAGAAATTTATGGAAGAAGTTCGTGAAAAAGCAGTTAAAAAAGAAGAAAACCGTCTTTTTTTCGTTTCAGCACCATTTTCCTTTCGTCGGCCCGGGGCCATTTTAAACAATCTTAAAAAACTTCTGAACCGTTAAAAATAAATCTCCTAATAAATTTCGATCTTTCTAAAATACTAAACCAATCCAAACCAAACAAAACCTAAAAGTTTAAAAAAATTTCAAAGAAATAGATTTCAGCAACCCAGTAGAGACCAACCGTGCAAAAAAATTAATCTAACCGTCTTTAAATTTTTCTCAGTTGTTATAAATTCTCGAATCTAGGTATTTTCCTGATCAGAATTTTTTGAAACACGTTTTGCGGGGGGTCAGTCAGGTAAGCGGGTTGTAGATAATTAGCCGCCATCGCCGAGCAGGGCGCCCGCCATTTCGCCAAATTCCACCCGTGGTTCGGCCCAATTCCCATTTACGTCGTTTCCCTTTTCGGAAAATTTAGGGCTCACTAGATTCAAGAAAACACTTACTCATCTTTTCTGAACTCTTCAAAAAACGCCAAAAATCACGGTAGACAAAAATCGTGTTTCAATTTTTTTAGACAAACGAAATTCAAAATCCTTTAATCGTAATCCAGTAATTTTCTACTACGATTCGATTTTCAAGTTCCGAATAAGTAAAAAACTGGCACATCGTGACTGCCCTCAAAAAAGGAAAAATCACGACAGAAAAAAAATCGTGTTTCAATTTTTTTAAAGACCGGAAACTAAAATTCTTGTTTGTTTTCATCTCTTATTATGCGTTCAATTCATTTCCTAGGAAAATTTTTCTCTAAGCAGAAATTATTATTGTATTCGGTTTGCATTTAATTTAAAAGTATCGCCAAGTGAAACATTTTTAATTTTTATTCGATTATTTTTCATCGCTGTTCCGTATTCATAGAATTTTTACGTTAATATAGACGCAAACACCATGCATTTTACGCGCTTTTTATGGTCAAAGCTGTGAATGGTCTCAAAATCGTACTCGTTTTCCTCCCCCACTAACAGTCCAGTGCCCTTTTTCCGTTAAAACTACGGACAGCCGGATCTATAAAGCGGGATTTTTCGCTAGAATCTCCTGGAAAAAAACAGAGCAATGGGATATCCAGGCGAAAAGTAGCGCTCGTTCGGGAAAACGGAACCAGGAGTAGCTCGTATTTTGCGGTTTTTTTGGGTTATCTCTCCCTCTCTCTCTCTCTCTCTCTCTCCCTCTGTCTGTCTACCCATTTTGCTATTTGTCCCGATTCCCCTTCCTTTCGTTATTTCCGCTTTTCTCTGCGGTGATTGCGGTCGAAAAATGGCTGGAACAGGCGGAACGGTGGCGGGATGGGTGATTGATTTGTCAATGGCCCCCGTCGTGCACCGTTCCTCTGCCTGGGAACCATTTTTCCCGAAAAATTTTAGTGTTTCAATTTTCCGCAGGAATCTCTGCTAGCTTGCGTTTTCAATAGACAGCGAACGACCCGCTCCCTTTATTCAGCAATCTAGGACTTCCTAAAGAATCTTTGTTGGCTTGCCCTCTCAATTTGAAGGAATTTATCAGCTTTATTTTGGTCATCTCCAGAATCCCCTCGAATTTAACATAGCAGCCGATTTTTCGCTTTTCCTAAAGAATCCCTGCAAGCGGCCTTTAGAGAGATCTTCCTTTTCATGCGGTTTGGCTTCGGCTTTTCTTGGAAATCGCTGGCAGCTTTGTTTTTTCGCAGCACTTTCGCTAGTTGGTACTGGAATGTTAGCGGGGGGGGGGACAAGGAAACCAAACTACCCCCGCCCCCCGCTAACAGACCAGTTCCCTGAATCCCTGCTAGCTTTTGATGATTGGAAGATTTTCTTTTTGCGGTTTGGCTTCAGCTTTTCTAGAAAATCTGTGGGTGCCTGACCGTTTTTACAGCGCTTCGGCTAGGTGGTACTTGACTGTTAGCGGGGGGAAACCCCCCGTAACAGCCAGTTCCCGCGCTTCTGGGTTCCCGAAAGAGTCTCTCTGCTAACCGACCCCCAACATGTTAGAAAGGTTCTAAGATCCAAACCCAACATTACTGCAGCTTCCCCAAAAATCTTTGCTGGTTGCCCTTTATTTGAACTTTTTATCTTTGCTTTATGGAGATTTTTTCGAGCCCCTAAAGAATCTCTTCTAGCTTGCGCTTTAGAGTTTTGTGAGAATTTTCTGTTTCATACTTTCTACAGGAAGTCTGCTCGCTTTCCCGATTAATTTCGTCCTCTTTTGAGCTGCAACGTTTAGGAATCTGATACAGTGAATTTTCGAAAAATAGATATTTGGCTTTTTTGCTACGAAAAATCAACATTTTAAAAAACTGTGCTTCATCAATTTTCCGTTAAGTGTAAATCTGGAGGCCATTATTCGCAAAAAAATCTTCTTCGTTTAACTTTTCCTTTTAATTTTTCATAGGTTCTAAGTTTTTTGCGGCTCATAAATTTATCTGTTATTTCTTTTGCGATTTTTATGTAATAATAAATTATGCAGCATTTATTATAGGTAATAACCTTGGCAGGGGGGCTGCGATGACGATCTCCTACGATGAGGAGTTCTCCGGCCTTATGCTCCGGTGGCGCGGATCGCTTTGGAAGGTAGAGTATTTGATTTATGGGTTTTAAAATATTGTAAAATTATCTAACGAATTAAAAAGGAGTATTTTAGATTAAAGAATTAGAGACTTTACATCGTTTAAATAGTGTTATCTAAATTAATGCGAAGCCAATTTAATTGAACCGAAACGAAGTTGACAATAAGAAAGTTGATGGCAATATGAAATAATGAAAATTTTCGAAACATTTTTTTTAGAATATGATAAAAGCCTTTGGCTGCTAACTTTAATAACTCCACACATTTTTGGCTGGTTTTTTATTTGTAGATTTATTTAGTTTTATTGATTAAAACTCTTGCTTTTGTAGCTGTATTAAGTCGAAAGGTATAAACTAGGCAAAATCTGATTTAATGGGATTTTAAATAGATTATTTTTCGCGTTTTTAGGCCGTGCTAAAGGACATGATCGCCTTCTACATTGCCTACTACATCATTCTCACCTTCCAGGTATCGTAAAAATTGAAGCAAAATCTGGCTACAATTTTCCTACGACTAAAAAGCTATATTTGCTGCTTAAAAGCCTTTTTTAATTTCAAAGTATTTATTTTTTCTAGTTGAAATATTTTTTACTAAAAGGTTTATTTTAGTACTACTTCCTGGACGAGAAGGGCAAAGAGTACTTTACCGGCTGGATCAACTGGTGCGAGATTGGGTCTCAATATATTCCGCTGTCATTCCTCCTCGGTTTCTTCGTGTCGGTCATCGTTGCCAGATGGTGGGTGTATTAATAAAATCAATTTAATTAACTTAAACATATTGAAAAATGATATATTTCAATTTCCAACTAGGGGACAGCGAGACTATCGATACCAATTTCGCAAAATTCCACCCTTGGCCTGTAAAAGTTTGAAACATCGTGTTCTCTCTCACTCACTCACTCACTCGCGCACACACCCTCTCTCTCTCTCTCTCTCACTCTCTCTTTCTCTCTTTCACTCACTCTCTCTCTCTCTTCCTCCTCTCTCTCTCTATCTCTGTCACCCTCGCGTCCTGATCTTAATTCCTCAAAAACCTCTGCTACTTGGCCCATATCTCTTATTCTTGCCCAAGGAATCTCTGCTAGATCTAGGTATTTATCGATTTTCCCCGCTGTCAGACTACCTTTAAACGAACCCATAAGGCCTGATTATCGATTTTGCTTCCATGAATTCCAAATGGATTTGAGCACATCCTGGTCAACAGAATCAATAATGTTGCCTTACCAGCACCTTTAAAACGGTTTATAAAAAAAATATTTTAATTAAGAAACTAATATACTTAAGATTTAAAACCTTATTGCCAGGTGGGAGCAATTCAATTGGATCTCATGGCCCGACAAAATGATGATGATGGTTGCTGCCTGTTTGCCTGGACGCGAAAACCTTGCTGTGCGCGAGGCCATCGCCCGCTGGAGCAGCCTGCAGGTATTCTAATTTGTATATTTAAAATGTATTGGAATAATTTTTACTAGTTTTTCGATAATAAGTTAATACGACTAAAAATCGTTTTACTCCATCTAAAAAAATACAAATTGTATGTTTGACGGATGTTTCAAGTCAATTTGTTTGGAACGAGAGTAATTTGATGTTGTTAGGTTAACATTTAAAATTCGTAAGTCCTTTTCAAAAACTTGTCTTCTAAATAATCCTAAAATGCACTCTTCTGTAACTTTTGGTTTTTTTTGTCACGGCGCGTTGTATTTATTGCACAATATGGGGGCAGTGCCACCATAAGTTGCTGTACAAAATCAATCAATAACTGAAACATGCAATTTAGGCAGCGATCGCGTGGTCTGGGATTTCGGTGCGCACGCTGAAGCGTTTCCCCACCGAGCGTCACTACGTCGATGCGAATCTGATGACCGAGCAGGAATACGACCTGTTTATGAATCTCGAGGCGCCCCATGGAAAATGGTACGATTTATTTTGATCGTTTAATACTTGGTAAGATTGAAAAATTCCGTAAAGTGTTATGCTACCATTTTGACGAAACATCATTTTTACAAAATTTCCTTTTTTCGAAATTCATTCTGTCGAAATTGTCGAAAGAGATTTTTGACCGAATGATATTGCGACAAAATGTGTTTCGAAAAAAATGCTATGCCGACTAGTGTGGGCATTTTGCCCGATTCGAAATTCGGGCCGCCCGAAATCCGGGTCTCGCCCGAATATTCGGGCCGCCCGGAATCCGGGCCAAGGCCTTCGCCCGAATATCCGGGCGGCCCGAAATTCGGGCGACCCGAATTTCGGGCTAGCCCCGCCCCTTCGAGTCTCGCCCGAATTCCGGGTCGCCCGAAATTCGGGCGGCCCGAATATTCGGGTCAAATCCGGGCGGCCCGAATTTCGAATCGGGCAAAATGCCCACACTAATTCCGACGAAATATTAGTACCTTTCTTTCCACGCCTCGCTCATTAGTTCTGTGAAACACACAAAGATTGCAAAAGCAATTTGAAGGAATTTCAGTCTTCGAACTAAACGATCAGTTAGAAAATTCAGCTGCTTTCCATGTATGTAAAGTCATAAAACATTTTTTCCGCGGCCACTAGTTTTTTTAGGTTTTAGGAACCTCGAGAGTACGAGCGATTAATTATTTTCTTTTTCTTGCGGTCACTACAGTTTTTCGTTAAAAGACACTAACTGTATAAAAAAATAGGTACGTCAAATACCAATAAGGGTACCCTGAGCGTTCACAATTAAATAGCACCTAAAAAGACTCGGTATTAGAACTTTCAAAATGTTTTGTTCTGCCACTAATCACGAAACGATTGATTTTCACATCCACTTTTACTTTTTTTAATCGTACGCATCTATTTTATCCGTATTTATGTGTGTTTTCCATTAACTCTATTAGGTTCGTGCCAATTGTGTGGATCCTGAACCTGATCAAGCGGTGCCACAAGGAGAAGCGCATCGACACCATCCAGCTTGACATGCTGCTCAAGCAGGTACTCGAGTTAAAAATACAGATTTTTCTTTGCTAGCGAAAATTTACTATTATTGTTATTCATTTAGTATTCTTTTAACAAAACTATTTACATTGATTTATGCAACCAAAAAGGTACTTTAATGACTTTCAAAATTCAAAATTTCCAAAAATAGATGTGTTTCAAACTCAAATAAAAAAGGCGAATGGTTTGTTTGCGTAATCGGCTGGATTTGGCAGGATTTCAGCGTAAAATTTGCAACCGTTTCTTCCGGTAATTTGTCGAAAACATTTAATTTTTAGAATTTTTTAATGGCTAAATTTTGTGATTATTAAAAGTCCAATAAAAATGGAATACAAATTGCATCGTAATGCTTCCAATTTTTCTAAACCTTTTTTCAGCTATACTCCTACCGTGACGGGTTCGCCATGTTGTTCGTCTACGACTGGGTGAAGATCCCGCTCGTCTACACCCAGGTCAGATATCTTATTGGCCACATAAATTGTGATATTTTGTAAAAATAAAATAGAAAAAAGCATTTAGCTTGACGTGAGAAATTTAATTGTCATCAAAGTCTTGCAAATCTAATTATTAAAATCGGTGCGGAGAGCATGATATCATTTGGCTGAAACACGTTTTTTTATCTCTGGCTTTGTTATTTTACAAAATTTTTGCAATTAATTTGTTCTTTTAAGGTACTATTATGCAGCATTATTAAGATTTCATTAAAATCTAGAATTAATCGTGCTTGGAAACGAATTGTAACAAATGATGAAAACGAGCTTAGATTCACATAATTATTAAGCCAAAAGTGTCACTTTTTCCTGCAACATTTTTTTCGAAACCCATAATTCCAAGGTGTCAGAATTAAAAATAAAGCTTTTTAACCCGGAAAACTTATGCCCAACGTAGATTACGATTTTAAGAAATTCAGCAAACCTTTAAAATCGAATTTGTCAAATTTAATTTATTAAACTTGCTAAATACCTTTTGCAGGTGGTGGCCATCGCCACGTACGGCTACTTCTTCATCTGCCTGCTTGGCCGACAGCCAAAACTCGACCAGAAGAGTATGGAGAAGGAAGTGACCATTCTGTTCCCGATTTTCACGACTTTTCAGGTATTTTACGCAGTATGAATTTTACATTTTAATATACATTTATTATTATACATTATTATTATACATTATTATTATTATATTATTATACATTTATTAAATTCAGATGTTGTTCTACCTGGGTTGGTTGAAGGTCGGACAGTACTTGATGAACCCGTTCGGCGAGGATGACGACGATTTTGGTATCTTTTATTGGCTAGAAAACGGATTAAAAATAACGAAACAACGTTTATCTATATATAGTAGGATGAAATGAACTTTAATCAATAAGCAGCTCTATAAAAAGTAAATATTAAAAAATGTTTCTACTAGTCCCGGATTTATTATTTGTCGACAGAGAGAGAGAGACAGAGAGAGCGAGAGAGATAGAGAAAGATTAGATTGAATTTTATTAAACCGTCTCTGGAGTGCGACCAAAAACGACCAAAATAATTTTATTTTATTTTATTGTTAGATTTAGCTAATTTGAACGTCATTATAAAAAACTCAGGGCACGAATAACCTTTTTAATAGCATTACTAAACTATTATATATCTTCAGCGCGTTCAGAAGCAGTAGAGATTATTTCAGGCGATCAAACAATTAATCCTGTCATTTAGAGCTGAACTACGTGTTGGACCGAAACACATGCATCGCCCACATGATGGCCACCGAGTTGGCCGATCAACTTCCCGACGTCGGAGGGCTGAATATGCACCCGATCATTCCGCACACAAGAGCCTCCTTCAAGATACAGGTAAACGAGCAGGGGCCATTGGGGAATGGTGAAATACGTAAAACTACAAAGTACGCGTGATCAGTCTTCAAAATGACTGAAAAGGGTTTTCCAGTGTCTTTTTTCTAAACCTAGAAGTGTCAGTAGCTTAATAGGAAGTATTTTAATAATCCTTTTAATAAAACAAAACTATATTTCACCCAGAAACTATTTCAAAATTTAACAACATTTACAAGTCGAGATTTTGGTAAAAGAATCGGTTATTTTCGGCATAAAAACCCGATATTTTTGTTATTTTTTGAGAAACCTGGGCAAATTTTTCACGTCTAGGCCAGTAAAAAACGGTTCCGAAATTATAAACTAAAAATCAATAAAAACAAAGCCCAATTCGATTTGCAGGACGTCATCCCGAAATCGCATCTGGCCGCGTTCCGGCTGAGCGAGAACGAGATGCAGCTGATCCGGCCGGAAGTGCTGGATGAAGAGGTGAGCCGGATGAGCTGCTAGCAGGGATTCTTGCGGAAATCGAAGGGAAACGTTGTTTAATGCTTTTAGAGACATTAAAACCTCAAAAAACTTGCAGGCTCGCCTGATCGAAGAGGAGAAAAAAGGACAGCGACTTCGGCTGGGTGGACTTGTCAGAGCCATAGATAAAAAGTATGTTTTATTGATTATTCGATATTAATGGATGTAGGCCACCTTACTTTTTATACTTTAAAAACTTTTGGAACCACTTTTAACGCTAAAAGTTTCAGGCGGCACTCGAAAAACGACACGATCGACGAGCAACAAGAGTTGACAACCGAGGATGACAGTAGCTCAAAGGACAAGTGATAAGATGAGGGGAACTGTTGATGCTTTTCGATATTTATCTTTTTTTTCAACTAATCAAAACATTCCAATCCCCATCCACATTCCCGCCAGATGCTATTACCGATTTCTCAGTGGTGCTACGCTATTGATGTGCCCAGAAAATAAATGATTCTAAATGACTTTTTACTATGCCTAAACGTAAAAAAACGGTAAAATTTTAATAAAAAGGTAAAAACTAAAAATGGCCGATTTTGACAAAAACCTAACCTTTTTGAAAGTTTTGAGATAGTTTTCTAGCTGAAATATGTTCATTTGACCAAAAAGATTATCAAAATAATTTCTCCGAAGTTGCTAGGCATTTCTAGACATATACCCCCCCGATAATGCCAAAGAACCAGAAGCCCAACGATCCCCACAAAGCTTCTTCAACCGCATCAACAATCTCTTAAAAACAGTTAACAGCAAATTATCATAATCGTAATCATATAAAAATATGGTAATATCAAACAGCACACTTTGCACAGGTCGCCATTTTCACTGTTTATTCACAAATAAAAAAAGCCGAGTCGAAGACATTGTTCCTTTTGTTGCTTTGGTTTGAATATTGTTGCGTCGTCTTCACTGGCTAGCCGCGGCGGGTACGCTTCGGCGCGGCGGCGGCGGTCGTCTTCGTGGCAGCCTTGCGCTTCGGAGCCGCGCGCTTCGGGGTCTAAAAGCGGGAGTAAAATTCCTTTCTCAATGTCCTCACCGCCCTCTTGGTGGTGGCCTTGGCGCTGCCGCGGTTGCGCGAGCGGTCCGAGCGATCAGAACGGGTCGAGCGATCCGAACGGGCCGAGCGATCCGAGCGGGTCGACCGGCCCGACCGATCCGACCTCGTCGAGCGGTCCGACACCGACGGGCTGCGCGTGGCACGGCCGCCGCGCGTCTTCTTCGTCTTGCGCTGCGTCCTCGACCGCGACGCCGACGACGACCCATCGCTGCTCGTGTCGCGGCCGCGAGCCGTGCGAAGCTGCTGGAAACAGACAAGGTTCTGGTGAGGAGAGGGTAACGAACCGTGCTCTGCCGCGAACGCGCGGTGCTGACCGAGGCCCGCGAGCCGGTGGATGAGGCGGAGGCGCTGCGGAGGGCGCGCGAGCGCGTCACGGCCGGGCTGGTGTCGAGGTGGCGGCCCTTCGCGGGGGTGCGCTTCGCTGGAGTCTTCGGCATGTTGTCGAGTAGTTTATGGTCGAGTAAGTCAGTTGCACAGCGCAACGTTTCAGTTTCTTTTATAGCAGGAGTTGCAGGGAAATTACCATGCTTTTCCCGGAAGTTGTGAATGCTAATTTGGGTGCAATGCATTGTTGAACTTTATTGCTCGCACTGCAAGTTGCTGGCCTACCAGAAAGTAAATTTTTTCCATTACCTAAGCGTTTTATGGCTTTTTAGTAATCAGAAAGTACAAAAACACTGTAAAGGCTGAATTCATTCAGCTAGATAATTTAAATACCTCCACCCCCCGCTAACAGAACAGTACTCATACCAATCCCTCAACGTAAAACACCAGCCAATCGAGAAAACGTTTATTCCCATAGTGATTTGTAAAAAGAAGGCGTAATACAGGTGAATTAGGCGGGGGCCATTCTACGGGGGCGGTCAATGTTGCGCGGTTTCGGTGTTGAGGCTATGTGGCAGCGATCTTTTGGTTTTGGCTATCGGCCCTCAACCCGATGGCCCGGACAACGATCAACCTTACAAGCCACACAGGGTGGTAGAGCTCGTGCAAATTCTGTGTCCTCTTTTTGAGTACCCCAGAATTGGCCGAGTAATCATCAACATCTAGCAAAGCAGAAAACGACGCGTTCAAGAGAGACTCGTGTGTCAGCAGGGTGAAAGTGCACGGAAAATCCTGGGTCGGACGCATTGACGGGTTGCGGGGGCAATCAGGTTTACTCAACGTTTAGAGGTTATAGTTTCTAGTTTTGCAGGGCGTTATGCAACCGTTACCCCATCAATGCTCGGACCGAGAAAGCGCGACAGCAGGACAGCCGATCGAGGGAAGGGGGCAGACAACAAATACCAAATTCAGCTATAAGAAATTGAGAGAAGAACCCTCGAAAAGAGGCTAAAACCAGCAACAAATCGGCCGGGGGCGTTTGGCTCAGAAAAAGTGGACCAACACGGGTATTGGGGAAGCGAAGAAAGGAAACCGGGGTATGACGGGGGCATCGGGACGTTTTTCGAAAGTACAAATCAAGCTAAAAACCTTAAAACTGCAATCGAAAATGTATAAACGTCGGTAAGTGAGGCGGGATAGGGTGGGCTGATGCTTCTCGTTGTTAGGTGATGCAGACTTTCTGGCCGAGCACTTCCGACAGCCAGCGAGCCACGTCGTTGCTGTTCAACTAAAAAAAAAGACTTTATGTAAGCCTAGAAATATCTAGTGGCTTAATAGACGTGTTGTAATAGCGTTTTTAGTAGGGTATGTCTATATTTAACCCAAAAATCTATCTAAAAACTTTTGCAAATGTTCGAAAAAGTCGAAGTTTTGGTCAAATTAGAACATTTTTCGTCGAAAAATCGATATTTTTGAGATTTCTCAACCAAGGTTTGTAAAATTATTACGGTTAGGGATAGTAAAAACAGTTTAGAAACACTTCAGCTATTTACATTTGAAAAATTGGCTCCTAAGAAAATAAATGTGGCCCCCGATAATGCGAAAGAACCAAGGGATGAAATATGCCAAGAAAACAAACCACAATGGGCAGCGTTGAGGTGGAGACGTTGCGCGTTTCGAGGACCTCGGTGTTTGTGCCAATCTCGGCCGTTTCGGTGACCTTCACAGGCGACGGCTCTTCGCGACGTTCCACGGGGACAGCGCTGCGTCGAGGGTCGTACTGCAAAAGTGGATAGAATTATTTTATCTAGAAAAAGATGGTACTGCAGTTCGGCATTAAACTTCCTTTTTTCATAAGATGGCTAACAGCCGACAAACTAAACCAAATGATATCGCCGTCCGAACTGCAGTACCATCGAATACCACAACAATGACATCCATGTCAAAAGCTTGACCATCCGATAAACTGAGCAAAAGAAACGTACGGGTCGTTGTTTCTGAATAAGCATACATAAGAAAAAGACACGCGAAAGAAGCTTACATCCTGATCGGAGTCGGGCGTCTGGCTGTTGGCCGAATGATGGCCCTCGCGGGGCTCGGAAGGCGGCTGGGAGGACATCAACGAGTGTTGGACCATATTCGGCGGGACCGCGGCCGGCATCTGGATGGGCACCATGTTCGGCTGCGAGGCCCCCGGCTGCATCATGGGCACGAAGGGAGGAGGGTAGCGCTGAACGGGCACCTAATGCTACTGTATTATACCGATCCATACCGTATTTCCTCTAGAAAAAGTTAAAAAGCTCTTAAATTAGAGGAAATACGGCATCCGCAAGAATCCTCACTTGGTGCATTGGTGGGTGAAGGCCGGGTGGGAGCATCATTGGCGGCGGATGCGGCATGCCCATCTGCTGGGATTGCGCCTGATTGGCGATGAACGCGGCCGCTTGCTCGTAGGAGGGATATTGCATCCCGAAGGGCAACTAAAACAAGGGTCATGGATGCTTTTCCTTTAGACTGGGGGAGGGGTTTGACTTTTCTTTTTTTCTTCATGGCCAAAAATAATATTGACAGTATTTTCAGTCATTTTTTTCCGCTAGAAAATCCGAAAAAATATTTTGACTTTTATTTGGCCTTTTTCGTTACGTTTTTTACCAAAAACTGGAACGTTTGATATCCAAAAATGATGCAAAATGCTATGGAATCGTTCATGATCACGGAATGACCCCCTCCCCCCCGCGCTAAATGATCAGCACGCCAAAGTGCACCAGAAAAACCATACATCTCCAAGCAGCGCCTTCCAATCACCCAACGAGTGCCAGTTGTTCTCGTGCTCGATCTTGATCAAGATCCCATCGTGGAAATAGTTGGACTGCGTCCATTGCAACATTTGTTTCGGGGAGAACGGGCCTAAAAGCTCAATAAATGCCAGAAAAGAGGAAGCTGACCATAATAACCATCATCCGGGCCCATGTAGCACCATTGAATCTCCATTCGAGGGTTCCTTGGGGGCTCCATCGTCGAAGGAGAACGAGTTACCTAAATCACAATTTGCAAGGCCTCCTCACTAAAAAAACGTTCAAAAAGGTGAGCTCGAGCGGAAGATATCCGATTGGCATCAAGACCAAGCAATGAGGCGCACATAAAATGATAATAGAACTCTTTATTCAATGGAAATGTAAATTAATCCATTTCTTCTTCATCGAACCATCTGTCTTGAAGGTCGCGCTCTCGTATCGTGTCCCTTTCATCAATTGAAGCGTCGTTGTCCACCTTCGAATAGTCGAAAAATCTAGGAAAATGAGTTGATTCATGCGCAAAGGTTTTACTTTGTATCCTTGCCGGCCATAAAGCGATCCTCCATATACGCCAGGAATTCTTCGCGTTCGGTTCCAGGAGTGACATCATCTGCCTCGTCCAACTAAACAATATGATGTTGATAAAAAGGCAATTTCACCCCCAGCACGATGTCGTTGTGGATCTTGTCGACCTCATCCTTCATCTGATGCATCTTTGCGACTCCTGGCTTCCGCGGCTCATCCCCTTCATCCTCGTCGTCATCGGGCACGAATTGGTCGAGCTTGTTTTCCACGTGCGACATGAACCTCGACTTGAATTCGCCCTAAACAGGTAGGTGGACCGGAGAATTTCGGAAATATAATACCATCGGTGGACCATCTTTTGCATCACGTGTCCACGTTGTGTCGTGCTCATTCCGCCGCTCAGCCACCTCCATACTGTCTTCAAACTGCTGCATCATTCCCGACCATCCGGGGCGCTCGACGGTAGGCCGCAGTTGATGCTGCTCTAATACCAAATAAAAATTTTCACTCCTAAAATATACGTACCGGCCTCTTCCAAATGTCTGCCAATCATCCGATCAAAAAGCAGCGGCTCGCGCTCCCGCATCTTTTCATGCGAGAAATACCTGCAACAAAATAATTTGAAATACGGATTTTACTCACTTGCCCTCCTTCTTTAGATTTTCCAGGGCGGCGTAGCGGCGATTTCGAACTTGGCTTTTGGACGGCGTCGAGAGGGCTGTCGTCTCCGGCTCCTCAGCAGCACCGTGCGACGTAACGGGCGTCTCTCGCTTCCGGATTTGCGTCAAAAAGTGCTTCACGATAAAATCGGTGTCGTCATCGAACAACGGACAATCCTCCAATCGCATGTAACTAAACAAGAAAATCATAAAAACCACATCTACGGCCAGCTCACTTGTTATACCGCTGTAGAAACAGCGACTTGTTCTCGCGGAAGAGGTCGGCGACAATTTTCCGCTTCCCCTCGTCGTCGATGGGCGGCGGTCTCTCAGACTCCGGTTCCGCTGGCAAATCCTCATCCTGATAGCAGAAATAAGCGTTGGGAGCGGAAACGATTCGTTCAAAGAGAACATCCATCCTAAAGAATGGAAAGTTAGTATGACTGGAGGGCGGTAAAAAGGCAGAAAAAGCTGCACAGGCAAGTTCAAAAAAGGGAAATAGGCGAAGAACGGAAAGAGAGCGAGAATAACATTGCGCCCACGAGATAATACTCTCTAAAGTCAGGAAAATACGGTTAAAAGCCAAAAGTTCTCGTTACTAAACTGTGAATAAGGGGCTTTCGCCGCACGCTAAAGCCTATTTTTAAGGGATCATAAGCCTCTACAAAGCCCGGTAAGAAGCCGAATGAGTCAACAATAGTATGAGCTAAGAATTCAATCAATTTCGAGAAGCCGAAAACGGCGAGATTCAGCGCGCGGGCGGGCGCATTTTTTGCCATTTCGATATTGCGGGAATTCGGAGTTTGGGTCCCACAGCGGGATGATTGCGGCCGCGTGGACGAATACGGCCCTGCCGCCCAGTGAAATAATGTATTATCAAAGCAAATCTCTGAAAATAAAAATAAATTTTGCTTTCTAAATAATAGAAAAATGCTTTATCTTTTGCAAAACCGAGAAAAAGTGGAATATAAAAAAATTCGCCATCGACGATTGTCTGGTTTCGCTCCCTGGACCACTGGCTGGAAAATGCCACTAACGAAAATTTTCGTCTGCCTTTTCTCTTCCGCTATTTTCCCGATTCTTTTTTATATGCATACAAAAATTGGTTTTGCAATACCAAGAAAAATGAATCTGAAAAGCGCTATCCTCAAGCTTGCTCTGATCACGTAAGCGCTGACTCGGAAAGGATAATGACGAAAATTTTAGTTTAGCTTTATTGGGACTGCTACTTTTCTTATTATTGTTTTCTAGAGCTTGTATAAAATCACTTTTCAGGTAAAAATGGCAGCCGCAGCGGTTGCTTCCGCCCCGGCGGAGCCCACGCGCAAGCGGAGCAGGTAACGGCCTAATACAGCCTTTTTCTAAATGTTTTAATTTCAGATTTGTGATGTCCGAGCATAACCTTGGGCTGATGCAAGAAATTGTGCGCAAGGATCCGGAATCTTATCGAGAGGTATTGAACATCAAAGTCCCCCGTCAACGTCCGGCTTTAGGAGTTTATGATGCAGTATCAATACTATCTGCACACCATCAAACTGCTCCATCTTCAACCAGAGGTCAGCAAGTTGGACATCCAGCCACTGCTCGACTCGATCATTTTCCTACAAGGAGTCGCACAGTTCTATCCAAGTATGTGACATTAGAGAGACAAGAAGACTTCTTCTAGCCGAAGCAAAATCGTTCTCGGACACGCTGTTGATGATTCTGCGGGAACAGTCGACCGGGCTGAACCCCGAGGTGAGCTTTACTCAAATGTGTGACACATAATTTTTAGGTCCGCCTACAATTTTGCAAGTCCCTCATCTGCCTAAGAAACAAAAACCTCGTCGACCCGTTAGTGTTGACGGAGTTGCTCTTCGACTTGACGCGGATCGAGGATAAACGGCTGAGGTTTCACGAAGCTCAAGAGTTCTACGCCTTTTTAGAAAATTCATCCTCGCCGCCGTCGCTGCGCACATCAAGCGCTTGAGCATTAAACGAGACGGGAAAACGCTGGGGAAAATGCAAAATTTTTGCATCGCCAAGTTGAAGGTAACGAAATGGCGAGTATCTAAAGAACATTGCTCTTTAGGATTCTCGTTCCATCGTCGCTCGTGCCGCTCAACTCGTGTTGATCGACGCGTTCCGCCGAAACTTTTGGCGTGATGCGAAGACGGTGAACGCCGTAGCCGAATGCTGTTTCCACAAACTGCCCAAGGTTCAGGTAAATCGGGTTTTCATTAGGCCTTTCTGTGTGAAAACGAGTCCACCAGCTAGTCTGTTAACATTTTTTCATTTCAGATCGCGGCTATGAAATTTTTCCTGGGCACCAAAGAAGACGAGGAGGGCATTGAGTACGATTCGGCCGACGAGGACGAGAAAGAGGAGAAAGAGGCTCAGCAAAAAACCCTGAAAGACGTGAGGATCTAAAGCTGTTAATTTCATGCTTTATTTAGATCATGCAATCGTATCGGCACGCGAAGAAGACTGCCAAACGCACCAAGGATTTTGAGAAGGCGAAAAAGGCGCTGAACAAGAAGCGAAAATCGAAGAAAGAGGGCCGTTCCCGCGAGTGCAACCTGATGGCCATCCAGATGATCTACGACCCGCAGGAGCTGTCCGATCGGCTGTACGGGTTGCTCGAGCAGAAGAAGGTCGACAAGTTTGAGGTGCGTGTTTAGTTTTGCTTAAATTTCCAGTTAAACAATATTTTTCCCTTTTTCCAGGTGTGAAAGACAATTTAGATGACCTAGAAAACTGCATAAAAAGTTTGGGTTGTGGTCGAACACGCGATTTTTTTTGGGTTTAAAAATATTTTTAATGGATGAAAATACTAAGGCATCAATAAAATACTGTCAAGAATAACCTATTTCTTTAGGTCCGCCTCTTCCGCATCGCGTTGATCGCCCGCCTGCTAGGTATCCACAAGCTGCAAACACTGGGCTTCTATTCGTATCTGCATCGCTACCTGCAGCCGCGTCAGCGAGATGTCACCCGTATTTTGCTGTACGCCGCCCAGGCTTGTCACGACCTGGTGCCGCCGGACACAATCGAGCAGCTCATCCGCTGCATTGCGCAGAACTTTATTTCGGACAGGTATATCGGCGGTTTTGCTTAATCTTCCGTAATGATGTCTTTCCCAAAGGCCCAGATTTTCTAGTGACGTCGTAGAAAGCCGTTCCCACTTTTATTAAATTTTGGCTGAAATGAAATATTGTATAAAAATGACATTTTTGGTCCGAAAATTTTTTCTTCTAGAAATATTAAAAACCTATTTCTCTTCTGGTTTTGAAATTTCTTTCGTACGGCAAAGGATAAGAAATGCTTTATCGACCTACACATTTGTCGCGCCTTATCAACCTCAACGTGCAGTAAACAACTGATTTCCGGAGCGATTGCCATGAAAGACAACTCACTTTTGCAGGAATTCCCCCGAAGCGATGACTGTCGGAATCAACGCAGTCCGCGAAATTCTGGTCAACTGCCCCTTCGCCGCTACCGAGGAACTGATGCGAGACCTGGCCGAGGTAATTTTGGAAGCGAGAAACTTATTAGTTTTTAGTACAAACAATACAAAAACAAAAACGTGTCGATGGCGGCGAAGGGCCTGATCGCGCTGTGCCGCACCGTCAACCCAAAGTTGCTGAAAAAGAAGGATCGGGGCCGTCCCGTGGACAATGAAGATACCGAGGATAAAGAGTGCGTTTAATCTTAGAACATTTTTGATGGTATTTAGATACTTTGCGTTCGGTGCGCCAATCGTTCGCGATTTCGTGCCCGGTGCCGAGGTGCTGGCCGATGATGCTGGCGATGAGGATGAGGTACGATTTATTGCTAGTTTCAAACTATTATTTTTAGGAGGCTGAAGTTTCCGCTTCTGAAAACGATAGTGATGATGAGGACGAATGGACGCAAGTCGTCAGTGAATCGGGTAAGTGCCATCTTTAATTTTGTCAAGCTCCTTTTTGAAGAGGAGGAGTCTGACTCGGAAGGGCCGGCCGCGAAAAAGAAGAAGCTATCGGCTGACGAGGATGGCGACGAGATTGTGGAACTTGAGGATGAGGAGGTGCGTAGTTTTGTCGGGGTTTTCCTTATTTTCAGGATTCCGACGAGGAGGGCGAAGACGGTGAAGAGGTGGAAGACGAGGATGAGGAGGAGGGAAGTGAAGACGATGATGTCGACGAGGAGGAAGAGGATGAGGCTGATGCCTCAATGAGCACCAGCAAGGCTGAATCTGTGGCAGCTGATGAGCAGAAGCCGGACGAGAAAGTCAGTTTTTGTTTTTATTTCTGGTAAGCCACTTTCAGGCGGCGACCGTCAGCACGGATCGCATCCTCACTCAGTCCGACCATAAGAAGATCCGACAGTGGCAGATGAAAAAGCAGGTAAAAATCACTTGTCGTAGCTGATCATCCCGGGTTTAGATCCTTGGCGCCAAGAAGTTGGCCCGCGGCGGCAAAAAGCGCGAGCATTTGACGAACTCGGATCGAAAGATTGAGGAGGAAGTCCTGGAAACATTCCAAACGTAAGGATTTCTGTCAAATGCGATTGCGTAATGAACTGAAAAAAATTATTTTGCTGAAAATCTCTATTTCAAAAAATTTATCTGCCGCGCTGATTCCAAAGTCGTATAATTCAACGAACACGCCAATTTTTCGAATTTCCAGGCGCGAGACTCGCGACGGATTGCCCCGCCTCAACGCCATCGAACATTTCCACAAAAAGAAGAAGGAAACCAAGGCCGAGCGGATGGAACGGATCCAGGAGGGCAGGGAGGGCCGCGGCGAATTCGGGAAGCCGAAGAAGAACGTGGGTTTTTCAGCGAAAATCCAACGAACTTTTCTGCTTTCAGGGTCCCCACGTCGGCCGCACAAATCGCGAACAGGCCAAGAAGAAGGTCTTCTCAATGGTACGAGCGAAGAAGCGCGGCGAGAATCGGTTCATAGCCTTTCCGAGATTTACAAATTTTTTTAGGCAACGTTCATTCCGCGATCAGCAAAAGAGTCTTCGGAATTACCTGCTCCGTCAGTCCGGCCGGAAACCCGGCAATATGTAGGCGTCCGCTGTCATTTGCTTTTTGTGATTCCCATTGTTTTGTTTCGTTGGTTTTGGTGTATTGCTGCATCGATTTCTTGTTGTTGTTCATAGTTTACGTTGCGAATAAATTGTTGATTTTGGTGAAAAGGCGTAGAGTTGAATGAGGTGATCCGGCCAGAATATGGTTTTTGGTCCTTTTAAGCTTTTATGCTCGTTTGCTAGCAAGGACGTCAGGGAAGATTTTAGGTGGGCATGGAGGCTCTTTTGATAGAGCGCGAAATTCTAAACAAAATCCAGGGTTCTTTCGCATTATCGGGGGGCGGACGAAAGTCGAAATTGTGGTAAGAAATCCGCCATTCTTCGTCGAAAAGTCGTTATTTTGCTTTTTTTGATCACAATTTGTAAATTTTTCACGTCAGCAGTGAAAAGAAAAGAACTGGACCTGCTTAGTCCTCAACCTCTACCAGATCAGCCAGGTCACATAGCAAAACTCCATTCGCACCTAGAAACGACTCCTTGTTAGACTTCCTCTAAAAACAGATTTAGGCCAAAAATCCGAAAATGGCACTTCGCGGCATCATCTGCCCATCGATTTTGAACGCCGACTTGGCCGTGCTCGCCTCCGAGTGTAAGAAGCTGCTCGAACTGGGGTTTGTCTTTTGTGTTGGTGGAGGGAATAGGTTTCGCAAAATCCGCAATTTCGCCCGTAATACCAACCGCGGAAAAGTAGCTTTGTTTAGCGCCGACTGGCTCCACCTCGATGTGATGGACGGGCACTTCGTGCCAAACCTCACTTTCGGACCCCCGTTGGTGCAGAGCCTGCGCAAAAATCTCGGCAGTCAGCCCTTCTTTGATGTGCATTTGATGGTAAATCCGGTTTAATAGGGGTACGTAAAAGTTTAAGGTCTCCGACCCCGCGTTTTGGGTGAAGCCGATGGCCGAGGCGGGCGCATCCGGCTACACGTTCCACTATGAGGCCGCCTTCGACAAGGTGATTTCCTTAGTTTTTGATAATTCACTTGTTTAGGGTGGGGAGGACGGTGTGGCCGCGATTATCAAGGACATCAAGGCGAACAAGATGCGCGTCGGCGTATCGGTGAAGCCGAAGACACCGGTTGACGTCGTCTTGCCGTGAGTTTTTGCTTGGCTGTAAGAATTTTTTGGTTCTTTCGCATTATCCGGGTTATCTTAGGCTTTAGTTTTTCAAATATAAAGAGAGGAAATGGTTCTAAGCTCTTTTTACTAGTCCTCAACGTGGAAACCTTACAAATCTCCTTGAAAAGCACAAAAAAAATATAGATTTTCGACCAAAAATGGCCATTTTTTACGAAATTTCGACTTTTTGAAGATTTTTGGGGGGATTTATCGTTGAATATAGATTTATTTTACCAATAACGCTATTAAAACACTTCCTATTAAGTGAATAGGCATTCCTAGACTTATGCAAAAATGTTTGTCCCCTCCCCCGATAATGCGAAAGAACCGAATTGTACCCTGCACCTTTTTAGCTACCTGGCCGACATCGACATGGTGCTCGTGATGACGGTCGAGCCGGGCTTTGGCGGCCAGAAGTTTATGGAGGACATGATGGGCAAGGTGCGTACATTGAATTTCGTGAAAATATGACACCTTTTGCAGGTGACGACCCTGCGAAAGGCGCGCCCGGATTTGGATATCCAAGTGGACGGTGGTGTGACTGCGGATAATATCGAAATCTGCGCGAAGGCCGGGGCCAACGTTGTCGTGTCGGGCACAGGGATTATTAAGGTGAGGTATTCTATACGCTGGTTCGCGGGTTCTGGCTCTTACAAGCTAACCAAGAAAATTCAGGCGAGCGACCCAGCCGGTGTGATCAAGAAAATGCGCGACGTCATCACCGCCAACTGCAGCCATTAATAATATACCATTGTCATTCCATATTACAGGTTGTGATTTGTTCTGAATCGATAGTTATGCGAGTTTGTGATTTTGGCTTAATTTACGGTTGGTTGAAGCCGAAATGTGGAATAAAACAAGCATCCATAGTCGAGGTTCCAAGCCATACAGTTCACCACGCGTATTTCCACATTTATCGATGCAATATCGGGGAAGAAATGAGCAACAAGCTAACGCTCAAAGTCCACACTTACATAACAATAAAGCGGGGGCTAAATAATAAATGCGAGAACAAAAATCAACAAAAAGGTCGAGAGATCAGTCGCTGTGACGGGTCGGAGTCGACGGCTGGCTGCGCGGGCGATACGGCACGTACGGCGACTTCCGGGGCTCAGACGGGTTCGGCTCGGCCGGGGTCTGAAAGAGCAAACATCGTTCTCAGCCCCTAGAAAGGCAAAGGCCTACACTCAGCTCGTGCTCAAAATCGGCATAAATCTCAACCTGAGAGAAACTGTTTTCATTTTTTGTGAGTCTATAGCAAGTTTCAAAAAAATAGGAAGTGATACGCTTCCCCTAATCGATTTTTATGCCAATCTTGAGCCCGAGCCCGTCACGCACAAAAGAAACAAACCGAGGGTGGCGATCCACTGAATCCGGCCGCTTCCCTGGTGGCTTGCTTGAGGCGGCTGGCGCCAGATCGCCGACGCCGGCCCGTGGCTTTACGGACCGATCGCCTGCTCACGGCTGGAGGTGGGGCGGCGGTCGCATCAGAGTTTTCCTACAAAAGTAAAAATTAATAAAACTAGGGGCGCACAAGGGATCGGTACATATCGGAGTTGGGACTTCCGATCTTTGACTATCCCGAACGGCCCGAGTTAAAAGTTTTGCCCACTTCACTTTTTTTCACTTTCCTCACCACTTCCTGGCGGCAACCTCAAAACTTCGAACTATAGATATCCCCTTCAAGGCCCGAAGCGACACGGATCATTTTCACGAACGGATCGCAAGTCAACAATTTGCGAAATGAAGTCACGGCCCGAATCCAATGAAAATGGCATATTTATATGGACCTTCAAAATCATATTCTGAACAAGATTCACCAGCTATTTTCGCCAGTCCCCGATCGATATGTGCCAACCGCTTGTGAGAAGAAATCCTCAAAAAATACCTGCAGCTTCTGGCCCCGTGGGCGACGTCTGCGGGAGCGCTTGGACGATCGTTGGTTCGGGGTCGACTGCGTTGCGATCGCGCCCTAGAAACAAACGATTAAAATAGCTTGGCCGTTCTACCTGGTTGATCGTAGCCCTCTGGAAGCCACTGCCCGAGCTACCAGCCAGATTTCCAGCGATCCATGACGATGAGTGTGACTAAAACGGGATAATAGATGATAGAACTGCATGATATACCATTACACCGCGTCTGGCGGCAGATCGGCGGCGCCTCGCGCTGAACGAGCGGTGCTTTGTCGACGAGGTCCACGCGCGGTCAAAGTCAGTCTACCAGTAAGTATGCGTTTAAACAAGGTAAAAATATCACCTCCTGACGTGGCGTAACGCGCAGTTCGTCCAGGGCGACGCCGTAGTTGTCGTTGCGCTGACCGGAGGATGTGGGTGAAAGACTTTCGTGGCGGCCGGCTACGTCACTGCTGCTCTGTGAGAAGGGCAGATCTCCATCCGATTCGGCCATCCCTTTGCCGTAATAACTCTAAAAATAACATTAGTCAAGGCATGGTGTAAAAAATCAGACCTCACCAATGGTCTGGAGGAAAGCTGTTTTTACAATTTATGTAAGTACGAATGCGATGCGACGGGCGTAAAGTTCTGCTAACGTTTGCCCAAAATTCCGCAGATTCTAACAAAGCGCCACTGTAAAAATTCAGTTTAATCGACTAAGCAAAGCGCCCGACTTATGATCTGGTCCAGGAAAGCGGGGGCGGGTTCGAACCCCGCCGGTGGCAAACATTTTACTTTTTGCCAGGCCTTTCTTCAAGTTACCACGAAATAATGGAAATTAGTGCACCAGTCAACCAAAAATCACCTTAAAACCATCTCGGGCCTCGGTCAGACGGCTGCGTGCGTTGGACGTGGAGCGCGAGGGGAAAGACACCGGAGAACCGAAGCGCCTAAAAAAATTAAAATAGCTACATTTTCCAGAGTACCTCGGAGCCTCGGTGGTTTCCGGATCCTTGTTGGGCGGTTCTTCATCTTCGCCAGCTTCCGACGGCTCGGCGGTGTCGTAGCCATGTTTCTAGATGATGCTCTTGATCAAGTGAATGTAAAAAGGATTACCGTCCTCAATTCGGCAATGTTCTTCGAAAGCGCCTGCATCCTGGCCTCGGTGGGCTTGTACAGGACCACGTTGCTGTCGTACCACCGTTGCATTTCGTCGACAATAGATTTCGGACTGTTAACTTCTATGAAGTCTGCAAAAAGATTTTTGAAGCAAACGGTAAGGTACGAACCTGGCAACAGCTTGAATAGCGCCTGAGTGCCCGTCATGTCTGGGAAGGCGCCGATCAAGTCCATCACGCCGGTGAACTCGGTCTCCGCATCAATTTGTGTCCAGGGGATCTGCGCAACGTTGTTTGCAAACTCAGACACATACATACCTGGTCTTTCGCGTGGACGGCAACAGTTTTCGCCATAAACTCGTTGAGCACAAGGTGCTGCCAGGGTTTCGTGGCACTTTCCGATTTCTCTAGGTGGCGAAGGATCGGTTCGACGGTGTGACGCGTCGCCCAGGACGCCACGTGCTCGTCGAGGGCCACGAGAAGATCCTCTGCAAAAATTAAATTAAAGGTGTTCAGAATTGCCAGAAAGCAACAGGGGGCAAAATTTAGCGCGGTCTCAAACAAGGGTCCGGATTTTGAAATGAGACTGTTTTCACGAAGAAATCACGCAAAAATCGAACGACGGGAATCTTCCGGCATTCGAAAGACAAAAGCTCCCCTCCCAAAGCTGTTTCTATTTGGCACGTCTCAGTCCTGCAAAAAGATCGAAATTCATGCAAGGGAACTCGCAGATAACGCTTGAAAACGTACTGATCAGCGAATATCGTTGGCCGGCCTGCGTAGGAGTCGGCGGGGCATACAAATCGAGGACGGCACACACCAAGGTCGACCAGGAGACGGTGCCAGCACTCGGGTGATCACCTAAACCTCACTAAATCAGCAAACACAATGGCGATACCGTCAGAAAAATTCATGTCGATCTTGCCGATGGTCAGCAAGTCGAGTAGAATGGACACGGAACGCTTCCGGAATGGAAGAGAGCTAAAAACAAAAAAAATTACCCCCGCGAAAAGGAGCCCTATTACCCGGTGGTCATCCCGCGAACGAGCACCTCCATCACGATCCAGTTGATATCGACGACACCCTCATCAATCAGAGCTGAACAACAATTAAAATTCGGCAAGTAGCAGACTGATTACCCCCGAACAACTCGAGCGCCTCAGAGTTTTCAGTCTTGTCGTTGATGCAAGCGCCGGCGAGCAGCGTGGCGAGGGCGGGCGCCCGGTCATCGGTGCCTTCGCATAGGTAATCGTGAATCGAGGGTGCCGCTTCGGCAATAGTCTAGAAACAGGTTGGTTCTTTAGGATCCGAGGGCACCAAATTTTTATCCTAAAGGGCCTGACCGTACTAGTAATCAAGTCTACAGTTTTTTTATGCTTTTTCGTCTCCTAAAACTCTATTCGAAGTAGAAAACCGCCAAAAAGGTTAGAAAGAGTGGCGAAAAAGTCCCTCTAAAAACGCTAAAAAAATGAGCCCTGCGAATCCTAGAGAACCAACATGCCCAGCAAAAAGCCAAAAACTATTACCGTAAACAGAAATTTGCAGCGCTTGTCGGCAAGCACGGCGTTGATGCAATCCTCGATGACGTTGCCCCACGGTATGAAGAGCATCAAGAAGTGGAAGTAGGCAAGCATATTCGAAGCCTAGAATGATTGTAGAAGGTCAGAACTTTTGGCCAACATCTTCTTTCTCGCACTTCTTCAAGAAGGTTGCCGGCGTCACTCCAGAATGGAGCTTCATGCGCTCGCCGGGCAACAGACCGATCTTCGATGCCTGAAGGAGATGAATTGAAACGTTGTGGCGATATACCTCTGCGTGCAATTCGTCAAATGCGTCAGCGTCGAGCTTGTCGAATGCCAGGCAAAAGAGGTCACGAATGGGACGGATCAACTGATAGCCGAACATGTAGGCGCACATCGGCTTGACGAGTGGAAACAGTCTGTAAAAGACCAACATCAAAAACTCCCGATAAGGGTTCTGATACATTAATTTTGTTAATTAGTTTAAAACATAATCAAATCGAATCAGAACCCGCCAGAAGAAAAGAGCTCGCGACAAAAACGCACTGCTTTAAATGCTCCTTGTCAGCAAAATGTTTCAGGTGCATCTGGATGAAGTCGACAAACGAAGAGAAGGAGTCCATCGACGTTGCGGCGTGACTGAAGAGCTGCTCCAGTTCGTCGTCGCTCAACTAAAAAAAAAGCTTATAACGGAGCCCAGCCGAATACGTACCACTGGGTTGTATCGCAGGTAGTCGGGCCAGTTGGCCATGTGATAACTTCCGCCCAGCGCAGCCAATTCATCCTGGTCGTGTGCTTCGACAGCCCTTTGACGGTTTCTCAGCAACTCGACAAATTCGACGAAATATTCGAGTTCGCTGAGCTGCTCGTTGTTGATTGCGCAGAGCTTGTCGGCAAGTTCCAAGAGAAGTGGCAGAGACTTCCACATTCCGGGCTAAAATACCAGCGTGAGCAACATTTTCGGATGGATGAGATGAGAGTTATCATTCTTAGCGTCATGAACAACGCGGAAGGCGACAAAGATATGATACCTCCGGCAACTCGTCAAGATCAACATCTTCAGGAGCGGCAAAGTCGACTCCGTACAGGTTCGCTTGTTCGTTGCTCGCGACGCTCAGACATTTGGCTAGGGCCTGAAACGAGAAAATACTCAACGTGAGCGTGGTTACCAGGATGTGCCTTTTGAAGATGAATTCCGGGATCTTCGTCGACCATTTGAGATCTTTAATGTCTTCGACTTTCAGCACGTCGAAAATCGTTTCCTTCAGATCGGCTCGAGCACCAACCGAAGCCGCCTGCAAATCGGGACGTATTTGTATAGCTCACACAAAAACGACTCGTGAAAATATTGTACGCTATCCCCGGACTGGACCGTTGTATTTCGTCTCGGAACCTATTCAGAAAAGTTCAGAAGCGAAAGACCACTTTCCAGATGAGGACTACAAAACTAAGACGAGTCGCCATCACGGCGCAAATCATTAGAAACAGAAAAAAGGTCGGTTACCTCGAGCAAATAGGAAATCTCGGTCATCTGTCTGGATTGCCGGTGAGCAGCTTCGTCCACTAAAAAATCTAGCCAATGTCAAAAATTGTAACAGCTACTTTTGTGCGGGATACTCGGCATCCAAAGAGCAGCGGCGGCAGGCGGTGTTGGCTAAACAGATTTCGACAAGAAATTCTAGGGAAGCAACCATCAATGGAAACCGCGGCGCTGCGGGCACCGATTTCCGCTTCGGACTTTCTTCGGCTTTCCGACCGGCCCGCCATTCTCGTTCAGGCTTTTTCTTGAAGTTTCGACGCGGATGCATCTTCTGACATCACCGATTGGGGCACCGAACCGGCAAATGGCATAGATATTCGACAGATCCGCGTATCAATATTGCAGTTAGCGGGGAAACGATGCAGAGAAACTATTTATTCAGAGCAGAGGAATTAAAACGTCATTCGAAATCGGATTCATTTGTTCAATCATTATTGCTGCGTGCACTCTTGCTTCGGTTGGCTTGGCGACCCGGCCGTGTTGCGAGCCGGAGTGTTGAGCTTGGTCATCTCCATAGTGCCCATGGTTTTGCTGAATTTGAACAGTAAGCAGTCAATAAAAGCTTTCGTACTTGGCTATCGGGGTCCGTGGCTGCTCGTTTCCGTGCTCGATCGGCGAATGCACTGGCGAAGTGCGGAGCGGCGAAAGCGCCTGGATTCGGTCCTTCAACACAGCGAGCAGCCCCGGTGACGAATGCTGTGTTTCCTAGAAAGAGCAGTGAAATGGGCGGTGCTTCTTTAACCTTGGAGCCGCCGAGTTGCTGCCGAAGTTCGCCAATCTCCTTCAGCAATTTCGCTTCAATATCGTCCACTTCGTCGAGCGCGCTGCCAAGCCTTTCCACCTAGAGGAAAGTAAAATATTGTGAAAAGTAATCACCTCTTCGTTCGCCGCAGCCAGCTCTGCCTTCTGATCCGCGAGCTGCTGCTTGAGCTCGGTATTCTGAGCCTCGACAGCCATCAACTGCTGCTGGAAAGCAGCGCCGGGCTGGAAACAGCGTTGATTGGCACAAACAGTGTCATACCTCGGGTGTTGCATTTTTCTGGCGAAGCTCGTCCTGCAGTTGTCCGATGCTGTATTCCGCGTGCTTAATGGTCAGGTCGTGCTTCTGACGGAGGGCTTCAATTTCTTGTTCGGTGGATGCTGCCTGTTCGATCAGCCGCTGCTCCAGTTCCGCATTTGATTCTTCGGCCGTCTTCAACTGCTGCTTGAGAGCAGCAGCGCGGTGCTGAAAACACCGTAGAGGAGCACGAGTAGAAGGATACCTGGATTTCCGCATCTTTTTCCCGCAGCTGGTCGTTGAGTTGCCCGATGACGAGTTCAGCCTGCTTGAGCGACATCTCATGCTGTTCGCGGAGAGCTTGAAGTTCCGCCGTCGCCTTCTCGCACTTCGCTGCATTCGCTTCCGCGGACTTGGAGAGCTAAATGGAGCAGCCATCCGTGATTCCAAAACAGAAACATACGTTTTCGTATTCCGAATCGGCCTTGAGGCACTCTTCGCGGAGGGAGGCGACATCCAGCAGCGCTTGCTCAAGGAGTGCGTCAGTTTTTTCGCGGGCGACACGGAGCTCCTCGGCGTGAGCCGCTTCCATGGCCTTCGCAGCTTCGATGAGCTAAAGTGAACGGGTTAGATGTCAGAAGTACAATTCTTTCTAAAACACGCATGGCTATGCAAGTACGGCAAGCCTTGTGCTTCAAAAAAGCTAATTGAAAATAGAAACGGAAACATACGTTTTGGTTGGTAGATTTGAGGGTGTCGAGCTGAGCTTGGAGGTGTGGCAATGTAGTAAGTAGCTCTTGCAGCTTCACAGAGTCCTCGCGTGCCGAGGCGGCGTCCAGCTGCGCTCGTTCCAGCATCGCTGCGCTTTCTTCGCGGGCTACACGGAGTTCTTGAGCGTGAGCCTCGTCTTTCTCCTGCATGGCTTCGACGAGCTAAAATTAAAAGATTAGATGTTGGAAAGACGGCGGAAAAGAAAATTTCTAGTAAAAAAGGTACCTTGATATACGTGGTTTTCCCAGCGGCCAGTTGCTGTTCGAACTCCGCGAGGTCACGTTTGTGAGCTCGGTTTTCTTGAGTGACCGTCGCCAACTCCTCCTCTAATTTCTTCTTCTCCGCATAGAGCTCGAGGTTGGTAGCCAGCCGGGCTTGCTCAACGAGTGCGTCAGTTTCTTCGCGGGCAACACGGAGTTCTTGAGCGTGAGCCTCGTCTTTCTCCTGCATGGCTTCGACGAGCTAAAATTAAAAGGTTAGATGTTGGAAAGAGGGCAGAAAAGAAATTTTCTAGTAAAAAAGGTACCTTGATATACGTGGTTTTCCCATCGGCCAGTTGCTGTTCGAACTCCGCGAGGTCACGTTTGTGAGCTCGGTTTTCTTGAGTGACCGTTGCCAACTCCTCCTCTAATTTCTTCTTCTCCGCATACAGCTCGAGGTTGGTAGCAGTGGCGGATTGCGATTCAATTTGGAGGAACGAAATCCTAAAAATCAAATGATTTCTGACGAAAAACACGGACATGGAATCGTTGTAGTCGGAATACTTTTCGCGTTGGCAAGTCGGGAGCTCGCCCACGACGTGGTCATCTGATCCGGCGGCGAAGAGAGCAACGGTGGAGTCGAGGTCTTCCGGAGGAGCGACCATCTCCACGTTCTGCGGCGTGACGGTGACGTTGAACCTGGTAGACTCGAGGTCCATCGAGTCCCCTAAGTCGTCGAACGCGGTCGCATCAAGGTTTGGGTCGGCGTTGTGCATGGTCGCCTAAATTGAATATCTCACAATCGCCGAAATCGAAGAAACAAAAAGAGCAAAGATTAGGCATGGAAAATTACCGCAAAGGCGACGGGGCGGAGAGGGCAATAACCGGTCGAAAAAAATAGAAAATGAGGCAATTTTGCGTGTGGAAAGTCCATTCGGTGTAGGATGATACGAAAAGTGGCGAGGCTAATTCGGGATGCTAATATAAGATCCATCAAACAACCCAGGTTTAATTTATTACAAAGTGAAATACAAGGGGAAGGGGGAAGAGAAGAAAAAGACGTAACCCGGAGCAGCAATGCGGCGCAAAGGGTGGGATTGACACTTGGGCGAACGACATTTCAGTAAACACCATGAAAAAATAGAAAAGCTTGCCAACATTGATTGTTTTTTGCGCCTTTTTATTAGAACGAACTAAGAACTCCTTTCTACGATTCCAGGAGTCGGTTTCAGGCTTATAGTTGTTCTAAAAAGGATATACTAACAAAAATCTATACTTTTCCGAGGAAAATAACAAACTTTTGTTCAAACAGTCATGAAAACCGTTTTTGGAAAAATGAAGAAATTCGTTGAATGGTTTTATCTAGATTGAACGGCCTAGATAAATTCGTCGCGGGACCGCGTAAGGAGGTTCCACCCGGAATCATATGGCCGGTGAATTGGTATGAAAAAGTCAATGGAGTCAGCAACCGAAAAAAAAGCCATGACAATCCTGCAGAATCAAGGTTCTCAACAATTTATTATATACAAAAAAAAAACACGCAAAATGCCCATCGACTACAACTGAATAGCAGGCAAAGGGCTCGACGGGGTAAAGGTGAAGGTAAAACGCATGCAAAGGTATCTCATTCTCATTTTCAACCTCAGCAAAGCCGATGTCTTAATTAAAAAGCGAAACCAACACAGGTTGACGTAATCGAGCGCGGCTCATCAGCGCTCCTCATGAATGCGACGGGCCAATTGGATGTCCTTTGGCAGGATCGTGACGCGCTTGCCGTGGACTTGATCCGTCTTGAAGTCCTGGGCGATCTCGTGCACCCGAACAAGGACAGAAGCTGGAAGCAAGCGAATCAGCGGAATGAGAAATAAACTACAAAAAAACTATCTAAAACATTTACAGAAGCCCTATTTCGTCATCGGCAATTTTCGGTCGAAAAAATTGATCTTTTGATATTTTTTAGTAAGCATTTGTAAAGTTTTCACGTTTAGAAATAGTAAAATGTTTAGGAACACTTTCATTATTTATATTTCAGAAAGTAGACCAAAAGGTGGCCACCCCCGATAATGCGAAAGAACCACTTTTGATTTTCCTTTTCCATTCGCTTCATTTCCGCTCTAAAAGGTTGTTGGGATCGAACAAAATGTCCTGTTTTTTTTCGGGTGTCGAGTTGCTTTCGCTTTGGCACTGTTGCCCCCCTTGTAGGTAGCGCCCCGAGTTATGAGCAGGGGGCATGGAGAACGGAGAAATGCATGAAAAGGAGGGCGAGTAGAAGAAGAAACCTTCGCTGGGGGGCGTTTTGTTGTGGCGGGGAGAGGGAGAAAAGGAGCAGGAGCAGGAGCAGGAGGAGCAGGACAATGACAGAGCCACAGGGCATGCGTTCTTGAGTGACCAAATACAAGGGAAGCAAAAGATGATGATGACCGTCGTTGTGGGCGGGGAAAGACCACAATACCGAATGTCTGCCCATCGAATGTAGAGCATTTTTGCATGTTCTTGCTGGTTGGGTGGGGGGTTATTTTGAGTAGGATCTTTTGCATCATCAGGGGGAATCGAACTTTTTATAAGGTCTCAACTTTTCAAACACAAATAGTGGAAGTGTTCCCAAACTATTTTTACTTTTCCTAACACAAGCTCTTTTGTAAGCCAAAAAAAACTTTACAAATTTCTTTTCAAAACGATGAAAAATATCGATTTTCGAATAAAAAAAGCCGATTTGACCAAAATGTGGGGTTTTTTATACTTTTTAAAAGTTTTTAGATAGTTTTCTAGTTGAAATCTAGTTATATTTTACTAGAAGTGCTATTTAAACCTTTGATATTTAGTCACTAGATATTTCAGGACTTATAGAAAAAAGTTGCTCCCCCCGATAATGCAAAAGAACACGGTTTTTTATGAAATACCTCAATCTTCTAGATGTTTAGCACTTATTCGACGTTGGGCATACTTTTGATATACATGAAGCTTCAAAACATGTATTTTAAACTTTTAGTTATAGGATGCTGTTTCTCAAAATCTTGGTTCTGTTGCCGACGATCGTGTTTGGGGCAGGTTTGTCTTTATCGTTGGAGTTTCATTTTAAAGTCCAGGTTTAGCGATTTTAGAGTATTTTATTGGGCAGGCCCATGGCTTTAATAGTTTTGTTTGTTATAAATTTGGAAAGTGAGACAGGCGGAGAAGTTGTTCCCAAATTAATCGATTCGGAGCCTTCTGCAACTGTAACGATTGTTGTAACATTGGAATAGATTAAAAGCATGCAATTCTTGGTAAAGGTTGCTTAACGGGGGGGGGAAACAATTTTTATATTTAGAAAGAATATCCTGCTGTTTTGACACGCCATCGGATAGAGCGTCAAAAATTATACTAAGAGATTTAATTTCAGTTGAAAAACCTTTTTTAGCGATTTTCATTTGATTAAACTTTTAGCTTAATAAAGTAATAATTTGAAATTGTGGTATTTCGGGCTCAAATTAAATTTCTTAGTATATTTTTTGACGCTCTATCCGCTGGCCTGCTTGAATTAGGACGACAGGTCCCTGTAGGAAAAATGGTTTCCACCCGTTATTTCCCCCCCCCCCGTTAAGCAACCTTTACCCATTTCTTGTATCGTGGTCTAGCGCTGCAAAACTGTCCAATGTCGACGATTCGGGCGATTATACAGCGGGCGGCGGTGTCGACCAAGGATCCCGCCACGCAAATGCAGGTAGATGAGGACAAGGAAAAATAAAACTTTTCTTAGCAACCAATTTTGTAAGGATAAATAGTTGAATTGTTTCAAAACTATTTTTTACTATTCCTAAGCACCCAAACTTTACAAATTGTTATAAAAAAAATCGGAAAAGTCTATTTGCCGACCAAAAAGGCCGATTTTGGACTACCGACTTTACCCCCCCCCCCCACCAGCCGGAAGTTTTTGGCTATAACTTTTCTATTTTACATTATTTTGGGCTCAAATTAAAACACCTAGTATATTTTTCGCCGCTCTATCGAATGGCGTTGCAAAAATCCCGACAAAATAAGCGGAAATACCGACAACTTTGAGACCCTTCGGCTGTGGGGGGTAAAGTAAACTGCTACCCCGATTTATCTGCCAAAATTTCGACTTTTCAAAAATCTTAAAGTTTGTTAGGTTCCTATTAAGTTACTAGGTATTTCTACACTTTAACAAAAAAGAAAAATTCAGATGATCCGACGGGTGCTGGAAGACATTCACGGCGGTCAATGGGGTGTGCTCATCATTCGAAATCCATCGATGGTGTATTTTATATATAAAATTCGATGTCCATTCTTGAACCGTAACTAAAACTCTTAAGATATTTTTTTGTCGTTCTATACCATTATGACGTTATACGTTCTACGGTATACGTTTTTACACTACGTTATACGTTTTCGTTATACGTTATACGGTATCCGTTTTTTGTGGTTCTATACAATTATGACGTTATACGTTTTACGGTATAACGAGAATATATGTCGGTATACGTTATACGTTATAATACAGGTAATTCAGGACGTTCATTGGACGATTCCGGACCACACGAACAGCGACGGGAGCCCGGCGTTTTGCTTGGCGGTGGTGAACAGGTGATTTTTGTATAAACAGAGGTATTAGCGTGCGATTTCTCTTTTATTGTTTTTGCGAGTCCCTAGAGATATTTATTAACAGTTGACGCGCCCTCTAACGCATCGAATAAATATAAAACTTTTTTTTATTAAGATCAGTTTCTCATAGGGTCAGGCTAGCAGAGATTGTTTGTGGAAAAGCATTGTGGTTTGTATTTTTAAAGTCAAGTTTAGATGGCAGTACAACGTCTTCAAGACGGGCTACGTCGATCGGGCTGATCGGGTGACGGTGCTCGACGTCGTCAACAAGTACGCTTTTTTTTGATAGATACGACCGACTTTTTCTTATATTCCGGAAACGACTATTAACGTAAAAATACCTTATATCGTATTAGTCACTTAAAAATAATTATCACATTAACTATATTCAAAGTGAAAAACTATCCACAGCCCTTAAAAACAACATGGAATTTGCAATTTTGGTTGAAAAAATATTTTTGTATTTGTTAACCAAAATTTGTAAAGTTTTACTATTTGGATGAGTAAACAAAATTACCCCCCCCCCCCCGATAAGGCACAAGAGCGTTTAATTTTGCAAACTTTTAGAATCCGGCAACAGGACGTGAAGAAGCCGGAAAAAGTGCATGGTACCCTGCCGGCCGATCTATTTTTGATGGCACGGTGAAAATGAAAAAAAAAAGAAAAGAATTTATTTTTGTGCATAAAGTGTTTCATGTTACAATATTTATCGAGAAAGATTCGGGAGTATTAACAAGGTATTTTAATTAAAGGGGCTCGGAAATCTGGTCCACGGCCCCCTGTTGTGATTCCTGGCAAATAGCCAGATGCGACCGCAACGCGACCGCGCCGCATGATCTTTTACCCCTGTTTGGACGCCAAAACGCTTGAATTTAAAAATTCTGATGCTATTTTTGAAATTCTCGACAAATTTTGATCATTCTAGACCTTTAAATTATGAAAATTGACCAGAGAATCGCCGAGATCGAGAGATTGGGCGCCTTACAAGGCATTACGACAGGTAATCGCCGCGCACTCAAAATGTCGTTTTCGCCCCAAAAGAATTCGGATTTTCTCAAATATTTTACGTTTTTTCGCAATGAAATCACTTTTCTGGCACTTCTCGGCAGTGACCCTTGCGTTTTTTGACCAGTAAGTTCAATCCCCGAACGCACGAATTTTGACTTCTGAGCCCTTTAAGGAAAAGATTCCGTATTTTACAACTTATTTTTGTACATAAAGTGTTTCAGATTTTCAAGCATTTAACGGAATCGAATTCGGAGTATTTTGAAGATACCTTTCGCACTATTAATTAACCGGAAGTTTCAGCAATCCGCTTCTTCATTTCGGCCAAACTTTTCGGACGTACGTATTCTAAAAAAAACGATAGGGTACGGGGCAATACAGCGTACAGTAGATCGTACAGTAACGTAGTACACTATGAATATTCCGACCTGATACCGTAGCCGGATCTTTCTGCACTTCTTGCACTTTGTTGGCGCAGGAGGGAATGTAGGGGGCGAGTAATTCCTGAAAACAACCCCAAAATCTCGAAGTTTTTGTCGGTGCTTTTGCATTATCGGGGGGGCAAAAATGTTTTCTATATGATCTAAAATGCAAAGTAACTTTATAAGAAATTATTTAATAATGTTTTTAGTAATAAAGAACCATACTTCAACTGGAAAATTATCCAAAAAATCTCAAAAATTTTCAAAAAGTCAAATTTTAATCGGAAAACTCCCATTTTTGATCGAAAAATCAATATTTTTTGTAATTTTTAACAAAAACTTGTAAAGGTTGTCAAAATTCCGAAGCAAACCTGAACAGCCCTACGGTAGGGGGCCATAATATAGAGGGTGAGAAACGGGTTGATGGCTGGTGGGAGGCCGATTAGTTCTCTCTCGCTTTCTCTCGCCATTTCCTCTCTCCTCTATTTTCTCTTCTGTTTTTCTCTTTCTCTCGCTGATTCTCTCTCACGCTTCCTCTCTCTCCCTCTCTCTCTCGCTCTCTCTTTCTCTGTCTCTCTCCCTCTCTCTCTCGCTCTTTCCCCACCTGCGATCGTGAGAATTGGATGAATATATAGAGAAAAACGGGGAGTGTGCACAGCCATAACGGAATGAACATCTGGAGGGTGAGGCTCTAAAAACGCAGAACTAGATGAAAAGCTCAAGACAGGAAATGCCGCCTATTAGTCTAAATAATTGGAATTTCGCTACCAACATGTATGAAACATTTTTTTGCGAAAACTTGAATTTCTGAAAAAAAATTATATTTTAGGGTGGCGACGCGGTACTTCATTATTATGACTATCTTTACCATTCAGGTAAAACATAAAACACATTTAAATTAGTAAATTTTAAACAATAATTATTTTTAAGCTCCTATAAATAATTAATAATGAATATTCCTTACCTTAACGAGCATCCTCAGCCCGTCTCTCGTCACTTCCGCGAGGTCTTCTTGGGCTAGCAATTTCAGAATTTTCTGTCGCGAGTACAGCATGCACGTCACGCTCGGCCAGTTCGGGATTGTCGCACCTACGGTAGTTTTTACCAGACTTAAAAAGGGAATTCAAGTTTTCGGAAATTTTTAAATAAAAAAATGTGTTTTGTTTTTTTGAAATGTCGAGCTTTTATGGGTTAACATAATTTTTCCCTGAAACTATTTTTTGCGAAAAGCAATGTAAAGTTGCAATTAGCCAATAAAGAAAGCTTAAATTTCTCGGACATAAATTTAAAACAATAAATTATAAAATTAAATCTTTAAATTAAATATTTATATTAATTTAAAAATGGGAAATTAATACTAAAATATCTAAAGTAACCCACAAGCCAGCAGCAGATACACGCCGACGTAATACACCGAAGGGTAGCCGTCGAGGCGTTCTAAAAATTGTCTTTTCGAGAATACTGTAAAAACCAAAATTAACGAAAATAGCGGATTTAAAAATGAAAAACTACAGTACCTTCCTGTAGCCACTGCTGGACCGGATAATCGGGGTAGCTTTTCGTAAAGAGTTGCGCTACGGCCGCCGGATCTCGGGGTATTAGATGGCAACTGGCCTGGAAACTGAGAATTTTATTTTTACGGTATCCTGACGGTCCGGGAGGTTGAGTATTTCAAACTATTTTAAAAAAAAATTAAAAATGGAGTCGACGGAGAATTAACGCCCGAAAAATTTCGCAACGGCCGTTTTTCTGGGAAACACATTTTTTGGCAAAAATGTACCTTCTTGATCGGCTCCGGAAGTAAGGTAAATTGATTAATTAAAATTATAAAACATCGATTTCTACACTAACTTTAATACATTTTATAAATTTTAGCTCATAGGTTTATTTTGATCGATTTTACTGCTAAATTATATATTCAATCACCCACAGTACCCACCAGAATTATTGCCGGGATGATGGCGAGCACCAGGCAAATGACAAACATCCGAAAGTACCTAGAAAATCAGTGTAGAAATTTGCTTGTGGGTTTTAGTCTCCAAAAGCCCTTTAAGACAAAGAAAATTGATACATTGAATAAAACTATTAAATAAATAAGCATCAAGGTAAAATTACCGTATCTTAATGCCGCGCATTATGAGGTATCTGGATGTCATCGAAAAGGAGGTGGCGAGCAGACCGTTCTGAAAAGATGTTTGATGAATTTTGGAATAACGAAGGCAAAAACTAGGTTTAATAAGGCCGCACAAAATCAATGCTAACATGCCTGAAACATTTCATGGCTTTATCAGAATGTCATCGCCAAATTTCAATTTGAAAAGAAGGGAAAGATAGAATATTATTGGCTTTCGTGGGGAAAATGTAAAGTAATTACGTGGAATTTTTCCATATCGTGATTTTGAGACAGAAACACTATTTTTTTGCTGGACAACGGCAAATTTTTATAAAACTGAAATTTAATTGCAATCGATAATGATCAAAAAATATTTATATATTTTTTACCTTAATACACGCCAGTGTAATCGAGTGTAGTACATGGCAGCCTCCCGGAAATATTTTGGCACACGGACCGAGGAAGACCAGGCCGACGGCTGAGCCGGAAGGGATGATTCTGGAAGTAGAAAAGGTGTAGCTCTCTATCGCGCTCTCCCTCCCTCCCTCTCCCTCTCTCTCTCGCTCTCTCTCCCCCTCTCTCTCTCTCGCTATCTACCTGACTTGCGTCATAAATATCGTAGTCGACGAGATCAGTTGGCTGAGTGCGGTGTCCATCAAGATTAACTGGAATTTAAATCGGTCATTTTTATACTAAATTGGAAATATTTGGAAAAAGCAGTGTTTTACCCCAGAACTAAATGGCTGGTTTTTTACAGCATTTTACCTCGTTTTTAGGTGTAGTTTAAAACCATGTTTCATCTCCAGTTTAGTTAAATCTGGCCGAGAAAAAAACCGATTAACCTTTGTCTGCCAAGATAATAAAAAAACTTTATTTAATTTTTTATGGTCTTTTAAATTACTGTATTCTAGGATGCTTTGCGTACATTCGTTTTTTATTTTCGCCGCAATTCTTAAACGATTTTGGTTTCGTTAACATTATCGGGGGGCGAACTTTCGTATAAGCCTAGATGTGTTTAGTAAGTTTTTAACTTTTTTAGTAACAAAGGTTTTAATAATATTTAGTAATATAATACTATATTAAACTAGAAAAACCATCTATAAACTTTAAACCTTGTTGTAAAGTCCACATTTTGGTTAAAAAAAATCGGTATTTTTGGTCAAAAAAAAATCGATGTTCTTGATATTTATAAAAAGATTTGTAAATTTTTTACCGTTAGGAACAGGAAACAGTTTAGAACTCTAACCATGAGTATTTGAAAAATTTTGCGCTTGTCAAAAAGCCGCCCCCCCCCCGATAATGCAAAAGCACTCGATTTTGACGCTACCGTACCCTGAAATACCGTAGCTCTTTGGGGCTTTTCCGCAGTATAATATAGCAAAGTAATGCATTTGCTATGATTCCAATGAGGGAATAGGTGGAATAGATGATATTGAATAGAATATCGATCGAGGCCATATTTTGGGGAATGGCGGGTTAGGGTGAGGCCCGTGTTGTATAAAATTCCACCTGCCTGGCCGCCGCTGGCTTGGCCATTTAACGAAACATTTTTTTGCAGCTGCAAATTGCGAGGTCTCATTTCTAAAAGTACAAAAACATTTTCTTGTTTCTTACTCTTTGGGTACTGGAGTGTTAGCGGGGGGACCAAATTTTTCCCAGAAATCCAGTACGGCACTATAACGTAATATCAAATATTTTATTCGCATGTTACACCGATAAAAACATCAAATTTTAATAATTGCTGGAAATGGCCTTCTTTTTTTCTTTTCGTCTTTTCTTCGATTTTCGTATTTTCGAAAATGTGCTTTTTTATAGCGAGTTATTTTAATGTTAAGTTTTTCTAATTATCAAAAACCACTAAGAGCCCTATAAAAATATATTAGATATTAAGAACAAGCGGAAAAAAAACAAAAATTGATTCCCACCCCCCGCTAATACCGCAGTACCGTGTCCGGAATGTTTGGCTTTAACGTTTCCTTAAAAATTTCATTTTTTTCGGTATGGCAAGATTTTGGGGAGGGCAGGCAATCTGGTCGAGATTCAATTTTCATGGATTAAACATTAATTGTAGTTAAAAAAGTGTTGCAATGAAATATATTATCAAACACAATTTACAAGCATTAATCCATTGTATATAGTGCACTTTCCTCTCAACTAATTTGGCTTTGAGGATTCTTGACATGCTTTGGCGAATTGCCCTTCTAAAAAATTCAGAACTCCCAAGTTTTCCTGGAACATGTTTTGAAATTCTCGGTTCTTCTGCATTATCGGAGTACTTTTGCATACGTCCAGAGATGTTTAGCAGCGTACTAGTAAGCGTTTGTCGTGTTTTTAATAGGATATTTCAAGTTTTTGTTTTTTCATTTTCAAATTTTTTTTAATTAGTATTATGATCGAAAACCTTTTTTACTATATCTTCCGAAAACCCGAAAAACAAAATCACATTTTTCGGTCAAGCTCTTGCCAAGACCGAGGCTATTATTTTATTGCATTTTTCGATTTTCGATCTCAGTGCAACAAATATATTTTTGCCCAAAAACATTTATTGAATTATTTTAAGCTTTAATGAAAAAAATCGGTAAAAAGGAGAGCCTTCGTAGATGAGCAATTTGGTGAATTAAATTAATTAATATAAAAATGGTAAGCACGGGGTTTGGCGAAAATTGAAACATTTGAAATCCAAGCAGAATTTCGAAAATGATGATTTCGAGGGGGTTGAGGAAAAGAAGATCATACAACTGTATTCATCAAAAACAGCTTTTCTCTTGTATTGGCAAACATATGGATTTGTGAGTTATCGGGGGGGGGGAAATCGATTTATCGATTTTTCTTCACAGGATCGTGCACTTCTTCTTCGGCGCTGCGGCAGCCGGAGTCTCCGATTTTTTCGCCTAAAAACAGCAGGATTGTAATGGATAAATATGGCGTAATCGCTATTTTTGTAGAAACATTTTTTGCAAATAATAAATTTAGATCGTAAATGAGGCCCGATCGCCTTGAAAAAATGTTTTCAAGACATTTTTTCAAGAAATAGCTCTAAGCAAAGTCTTGAATTTTGTATACAATTGATATTAATAATGCTATAATTTTAAATGGCTTAATTTTTAATAAAAAAGGGGAAACGCTCTTATTTGTTAAACATGACTTGACGTTTAGGCAAAATAACTTGACTGACCTCCAAAACCGCAGGAGGAGGCGGCGAGCCAGAGATATCCTGAAAAGTATGCAAATTAAAAAATTAATTGAGCAAAAGATGGCAATATTAATTTGAAAAATATTCTTGATTAGTCGGAAATTAAAAAAGTAGATAAAGCTTTTTCGGTAAAAATAAACGTGTTTCATAAAAATTCCCTTCTTGGGCACGAGTACCGAATCCAATGGCTTTGATAATATCCAGGAAATTTTCTGTTAGACAACTAGGAACTCAAAAGTAATTTTCATTATAAACATGAAAATTAAAAACATAGCATAAAATAGAATATAAATTCATAACTGTGAATTCCCATAAAAAATTTAAGCTACCACCTTATCGAGGCGTGTGGTGGCCGACTCTGCGGAGGCGACGCTATCGTTGGCAACGTTCTGGATTACGGCAGCGGCCGAGGACTGCAAAAATGCGATTTAATATATATTTGAAACTGGGACAAAAATAATTTTATTTTATTCATAATTTCGCGTTTTTAGATAGTTTGAAATCTAAAATCTAATAATAGGCTATAACGAGCCTAAATACTTCTTCAAGTAACCCCCCGCTAACAGTCCAGTACCAATTTTCTCCAAGTAATACAGATAAATATTACCAGCATTAAACCCGAAAGGCAAACAAGGGTTCGAAATTTTGTGAAAAATCTGGTGTTTCAAAAATTTAGATATTTTTCAAAGCCAAAACTCTTTAGTAAAGAACTTAAATTTGGGAAAAATGAGTGTTTCAAAAAAAATTAAATACTTTGTAAAAACGGTGTTGTTTAATTGTTTCTTTGCGGAAAAAATCTTTCACATCCGGAAAAACCCCCAAAAACCGACCACAGCCTGCCCGGTCTTTTCGGCGGTCACGTGCGCCGCCGAGGAGACGGCTTCCTAAATTTACAAAATAAAAATATTTTGTGTTAATTCAGTATTACCGTACTCTTACAGTAATATTATCTACAGTAGTTAGGCGGCGAAACGTTAGCGCGTTTGGGACGGAAAATGAACGGAGACTTTTGCAGCTCAGGGGCTCAGGGGAGCGGAAACCAAGGTATTTATTATTGAAAATATCGAAAATAGACTTAAAAGTATGATTATTACTGAAAAGGGACGGGCATGGCAAATGCTATGGATTTTGTCGGTCATGGCCTCACTAGGAGTATTTTTGTGCTCGCGGCACGAGTACTAAACTGTTAGCGGGGGGGGGGGCTTAAATTTTTTCCAGTAATCCTAATCACGAAATAGAAACAATTTTTAAAAAGTTTTTTACAAACTTTTACATAGAGAAAAGCTCACATAAATTATAACAATTTTTTACTTTTTGGCCGAAAATCTATGAAAAATACCCCAAAACTTTCAATTTTTTTTTACGACGTTCTAGCGATAAAAACTACTGCAAAATTATAAAAATAAATAATATATTATCAAAAGGCACTAAAACCCCCGCTAAGAGTGCAGTTCCGCGTGGCGCGCCGGCGCGAGCCGCCTGGCGGTTCAACCGATTTTTCGAGGATACCCCTGGCCCGGAAACTCCATAGTTATGCCTTGCACGTTCCTTTCTGATGCGGTTAATATGCTAATTTTAGCGGGGGGTTGAGCGATATTTGATGGAGATTGTGAGACCGCGGGAGGCGGGAGAAAGCGAAAGAAATAAATGAAAACAGGCTTCGACAAAGCGAACAGAGACTTCAGGCTCGAGTTGTTCTGGTCCAAATCAGATCGCCATGAAATCGGGCTGGTAAAATTTCTGGATATCTGCCCAACGAAATTCTAATTTCAATTTTGGGCAGAATCGGCCATTTTCTGTCGAAAATCGATATTTTTTGTATTTTTTTCATAAAAATGTGAAAGCTTTTAGTTTTTTTGTGTTATTTAATAAAACTTGGTAACCTTTTCAGGTATATCAAATTCCAGGATATCTGACCAAAAAAATTCTAATATCTAATTTTTAGCCAGAAAATCGCCATTTCGGTCTGAAATCTATTTATTGGCCTTTGTTAATAAAAGCTTCTAAATTTTTAGCGTTTAGGCATAGCAAAAACGGTTTAGGAACATTTTCAACATTCATATTTGGAAATTTCGATACCAGGAAAGCCCCCCGATAATGCGTAAGAACCACAAGATCGTGTCTGGGATTTGAATAATCTCACTTTTCCCCTTGATCTGATCCGGAATAAGAACAACTGAACGTGAGGCCTATTCCGGCCATCTCCGGCACCTCCTACTCACCCCCTGTTTTTCGCCCCACGGGTACGCGTAATCGCGTCCCTCGAAAAATGCACCGCGGGCCTCGGCGATCACCTCGCGCGGTGATGCCTTTAAAAAATTGGGGATACTAAGAACACGGCTTATTTTCTGTATTATTTTTATTAAAATGTCGAAAGTCATAATGTCGAAAAATCAAAATGTCGAAATTCAGAACGTCGAAATTCAGAATGTCAAAATTTACATAGGCCAAAATTCCCGGTAAAGTCCCCGAATCCTAGGCAAAAAATGTTGTCGTGAAATAAGATAAAAAAATAAAATATGAAATTTTTTTTGGCTAGGAGTTGGCGGTTTCACCGGTAATATTAGCCTAGGTAAATTTCGACATTTTGAATTTTTATGAAATTTCGACATCATGAAATTTCGACATTATGAAATTTCGACATTATGGTTTTCGACATTATGATACCAATTCCAAGAATACCGATAAGGAATTTTGGTATTTTCACGTAATGTACGCTTAATTGACGGAAACGCCGGTTTAAACTGAATTCCGGGCGTCGCGCTCTCGAATCCGGATCGCGCATGAACAAGCAAGAATGAAAAATTCTGGAAATCGATTCATTGTCGAACATCAGATATGGGTTTAACGTCTAATTGTTTCCTCTAAGGTTTGCGCTTAAAAACATACGGCAGCTTTCTTGGATGTCTCGACGGTGGTGTCGACGGCCACCTGGGCTGCGTTGGACACGCTCTCCGCAGCTGACGACTGAAAAATGCGAGTTTACATAGCCTTCTCTCGCTCTCTCTCTCTCTCTCTCTCTCTCTCTCTCTCTCTTTCTTGCTCTCTCTTTTTGCTAGCGCTTCCAGTCGAAAATGTATCTTTTCAAAAAATATTGGGGTGTTGCAGGTCTCCAATCTATTAATGCCGCGCTTCCTGAACTTTGTTGTCATTTGTGGGCCATAAATTAAATAACTGAAAATGAACAAAATTTCCCCATTAAATGCAACATCATATTTTTATCGCAAAATGTTAGCATTAATAATATATTACTAAACCTTTGCTATTAACTTAAAAATGTCCATTAAATAGGGTAATTGAAGAAACCGACCGCAATCTCCTTGGCCTTCTCAGCCACAGCGGCCGCCGATTCCTTGGTGGCCTCCCAGGCGTTGGCCGCCTTTTCGGTTACGGTAGCCGCGGCTTCGGATGTTTTTTCCTGAAATATATCGCTATTTTGAACATTAATTGTCAGTTTTAATTATTTTAATACACAGTTATTATCACTATTTTTAACGTTAAAAAGAGTCGAGGAAATGGTAAGTAAAGATCCGCAAAAAGGCGAGGTTACAAAAAATGTTTCGAAAAATCGCCTAGTGCTTCGTTTTAGAAAACGAATATTCGTTTATTCAGGTTCTACTAATTGTATCCACCTATTATTTTGCTGCACTTCACTAATTCACCTATTATTTTGCAAAATTTCTCCGTTTCTATTATTCTTCGGTTATGTCAAATATATATAACATTTACAAATTAAAAAATTCGCTATTAAATAAAGTTAAAAAATTTAAATTATAAGATAACAATACTTTAAAAAACTGACCTCAGTCTTGTCGGCGGCTTCATCGGCTTTGTCCTCCACGACAGCCGCGGATTCCTTTGTGGACTCCCAGGCGTTTGAAGCCTTCTCGGCTGCCGAGTCGGCCACGTCGGCCGCTTTTTCCTGGAAAAAATTTGATGTTTCGAAAATAAGTGATTTTACGACAACTTCAGAGACTGTAATTGCTCGAATGCTCCAGGTCTTACCTCGAAATCTTTTTCAAATCATCAAAATTTATCGAAAATACGAAATATCTTTAATTAAGGCTATTTTTCACCTATTTCCGCAATAATAAAAAGCGCAAGCTATAGAAAATAGTCAACACCAATTTTTTTGATGGTATTAGATAATAACTATCCAAATTATAATGCTAAAATAAATTACTCCAGCGTTACAATTAAAAATGGGCGCCTAAAATCATTGAAAATTGGGGGACTACGGTACTTAGCCGATTACGACACATAATTCGATCTACCTGAGCCTTCTCGACGGTCTCCTTGGTGGCCTCCCAGGCGTGAGTAGCCTTCTCGTGAGCAGCTTCCGACAGATTTTCGGCTTTTTCCTAGATTGAAACACGGTTTTGTAAATAAATCGAATTCTATATGATATTTCTTGTCTTGGATCTAAATGTTTCCCTGCTACTAATAATTTTATAGCCTAGTTTTATAATTTATTTAGCGGTTTTTGAATACTTGAAATTACAGAAAACGCATGCTAAAATTCTGAGGTTTTGGTCATTTTTCTTCCATTCTTATACCGAAAAACCGAGAAATGCAATAAAAATGGTTTAGACTTTGTTGAAGGATTAGAATCCTTTAAAAAATTAAGAACCAAAAAGCCGCAATTTCATTGTCATACAATATTCTCTTGGGCAAACTTGATGATTTTTGGAAACATTCTTTCCGAAAAATCCTAATCCAAAAACAATTACACTACCTGCACGGTCTCGACGGCTTCGTTGGCAGACTGTTTGGCCGACACGGCCACCTCGTGCGCCACTAAAAATTAGGTTTCAAGAAAATTTAATTAGAAGCCAGCGATTTAAAGTGAATTTTGCGCATATAATTGATTATAGAATCATTTTTTAGTAATAGTATAATTGTTATAAAATTAGAACCGACCATCCTTCGTCTCCTCAACAGCTGATTTGGCGGCCCCCTGAGCGACGGCGGCTTCCTGATGGGCTTTTTCTTGCGCAGATGTGAGCAGCTAAAAAACGGCGTAAAAATCGTCCAAAGACAGAAAATTATTTATCTGAAAATCATCTTGACAAGGCTTTTTCGTCAAACACATTTTTTTATGAAAAATCGACTTTCTCACCTCATCTACCTTATCCTTGGCCTCATCATATTTTCCCTGGGCGGCCGAGAGCGCTTCGTCTTTTGACTAAAAATGATAATAAATTATATTGTTCTTGATATCAACCAAATTACCAATTAAGCAGCTAATAATAATTGAAAGCACTAAAACTTTAAAGGTAATGGTAAAAATGCAAATGGAATTTTTTATGTATTTTTGCAACTTGCTGAAAAACATTCCTTCTTCGGATTTTCGAAAAACAAAAATTCGGATTCCGTGGTTTGTAAAATTCGAATTTCATAGTTATCTAGGCAAAAAATATCTAACAATAAGACTAAAATTAATAATAATACTAATAATAAGAAAAACAACATCGGAAAATCAAAAATTTGGTTTAGGTAATTAATAGACTTTTAAGGACCCTTTTGAAGCAGCTAAGTTGAAACATAAAGGATTTTTACGCACAGCCCACGAATTCAGTTCAAAATAAAGAATATACCTCCTCGGCCTCGCTGGCCAAATCCTGGGCCTTCTCCTTCAGCCCCTGCCAGTAGCCGTCGGCCTAAAAATTCACAGATACTAACAATGGACACATCAGTGCCGGGAGAAATTCCCGGATACAATTTCTTTTTGAAGCATATCTTTTTTACTACTGATTTTTTTTCCGGTTGATGACGTAGGAAATTTACAACTGGAAATACCTCACGTTCCCGAGTAGCTAGAGACAATCAATTTCGAAAACGAAAGTCGATAAGGAGAGATAAATTAGGTTAAAGAAATTGCGATTCCTTGCCGAAGCTGTTAGACCACCATGCATGTAACATGATTTTTTTATCCGCGACTCTTGCGCCGCAATGCTGAGTTTCAGCTACTTGAAGATGCAATTTTTCACGCGGAGTCCGATTCTGGTTAAAGAAACGATAGAAAGATGGTTTTGCGCTAGGAGTCACTCGATTTGGTGGGAAGGTAATTGCTACTTCTTCCGCTCTGCAACTAGAAAAAGGCTTCGTGCCACCCGGGGCCTAGTCGCTTCGGATGGGTGCGAGCTCGTACAGGGTTTCGAAATCGCGGCACCCGAGCAGCGCGAAGCGCCCAGGCGCCCCGATTTAAAAAGAGTGGAGCGGCAGCCCATCCGAAGCGACGGCCCACCTTGCCTGACGCCCTCAGGGGCGTTCCGACTGCGGGTCGGTTAAATTGCTAATTTTGAACACAAATACAACAATTAAAAACAAAATCCGTGAAGAAATGCTAAGTTTACAACATTTTAAAATAATAAATGCTGCGCCGCAAATATCGGGCGCAAGCTTCGCGCACGAGTCCGCGCCACAAGTGTCGCGGTACCTCCAAGATTTCCACTAATTTCCAACTTACAGCTTCTGCTCCAGCGGTCGTCTCTTGTTCGGCACGTTGGCTGAACTCCTCGACGACGTTCCGCAAATTGCCCTCCACTTGGCCAAGGTTGTCCGCCAAATCGTGGGCCGCCTACAAATTTGAATTTTTCTAACAATAATATCTATACGTTTTGTAAAATACATTATAACATTTTATTTCGTGTAAGGCTATTTGGAACCGTGCGGAAAACCCGATTCTGTTATTCATGACCGGTCGAAATTGGCTAATTGGCGAAACACTTAAAAATTTCCAAAAACCAAAGTTTAAAATTGACTGAATGGTGAAAGACTCGAATATTTCCAAAAACTTCAAGTTTATTTTCATTATATCAATTTCTTGCTTTTTCAATGGATAAAAACTAAGTTAAATATATGTAGTTTGAGCCCACTTTTATCCATAGGAAATTTAGTTTTTGATCTTTGTAGTTTTATTCTCTTTAAACAAATTGGGCCAAATATTGAAACCGTTTTAAAAAACATCAAACGCTGGTGCTTTTTGTGTTAGTATTATTTATTACTTGTTTTTATTTATTGAATCATACTCAAGTTCGACCGATTATTGTGACGGCAAAAATCGCCTTCCCAGTAATTTCAACGAAACACCCTTTTTTACCTCGTGCACTGGCTCGGCAACGTTGACTGCCGTGTCGTCCACGGGATCTTCTGGCTCGCTGATGTGCTTCTCCAACTAAAAAAAATGCTTCAAATCCGATTTTATCAAACTAAGAAAAAATGCCAACAATCTAAAAGGTAAAATGGCACTGGACTATTAGCGGGTGGGATTTTTGCCAGAATGAAGTTAACTTTTGTGTTTTTTTTCGCATATACCTCGCGCTAGCAATAAATAGCGCATTTTGAAACTCTTTTCACTAGTTTAGATTAGAGAGATTTAGAAATGTTAGAAAATTTCAAATTATTGGCCATTCTTGGCGGCTATTTAGCCTTTCCCTGCTTTTAATTTTTAACTTTAGGTGGCTATAAAATTCGTCTAGTTTATACAGGGCCGTATGTGTTTCACTAGGAAAAAGGGTACCCGGATAACAGAGCAGCTCCGGAAAAAGTGCAACACGCATTACCGCTATTAGTGTGTTTCATTTAACTGGGATCAGGCACGGAGACGTTCCAAACTAATAAGGCCGAGATATGGAAGAACTTTAAAACAGATAGGATAAAGAGCACGATGAATAGAAAAGCATAAAATTAAAGGTGCCTCATATCTATTTTCTAAAAATAACAAAATAACCTCGTCGGTGTTGACGTTTTCGACGTGGTCGGCCACCGACAGCGTGGTGTGCTAAAAATTAATATATATATTTTTTAATTTTTTAAAACTGACATTATGGGGTTTAGTAATAAATAAGTATTTTTGAACTACGCAGAAAATAATAACGTCCTTATTAAAAAACTCACATGAACCTGCTCGCCCTTTTCGCCAGTATAATCGAGGGCGGTGTGGGCGGTCTCCTCCGATTCGGACGGCTCGTCAAAGGGCGAAGGCTCCTTCTGAAGCCCCTTTTCGGAAAGGAAAAAAACATGTTGCACAGATCGCAGTTATCCGCGAAAATTTACCCGTTATGATTTCTTTCTTGACTTCTTGACTCCTGACTATTGGCTTAAAAATCCAAAAACGACGCAACCTGTAACAAACTGCGTGCTATTCTATTTATTTCTAATTTATATGAAAAAGGCTAGGTACAAATACTGTTTAAACCAAAAAGTTGATACCACGTTTATGATATCCTCAGAAAAATTTCACTTTTTGAAAAGTTGTGTTTCTTAAAATTGCCAATTTCCGGAAACATTTTGGCTCGCAGTTGTTGAATGAGGTGAAATCGAAAAAATGGTAAAATCTACTTCTTACGGTCGGAAGATAATAAAATGCTTACATAGTTAAGATTAAAAGGAAAAAGCACTAATCGACAGCTTTTGAAATGTTGTAACGTTGTTTCATGAAAAAGCAAAAATTTTAAGTTTATGAAACACCCACCACGTGGTCGGCGAGGAGTTCGGTGTGCACCTTCTTTTCGATGGTCTCCTGCAAAAAAGCCCAAATATAAGAATTTAATAGTCTTAAGGTAAGCCAGGTTCTTTTCGATTACCGGAGGGGGTATTCCTATTTTAGTAGATTTTTTTCTCTTAAAAAATAATCGATTTTTGGCCAACAATGGCCAATTTCGACAAAATTTCGAAGAATTAAATATGTTTCAAAGGTTTTTAGATAGTTTTTAACCCATCATGTTTGTAATATCTTGTAAACACATTAAATTTAATGACAAATAAAATTGGGCATTAATAATAATTATGTTCGCAAGAAGACTAGTGAATTTTTACGTTTCGTCAAATCCGTCTTGACGGGGGTTGGTCAGAGCTCTAATTTCCCGCGAACTCGAGTACAATAATTACCTCAACGTCTTCAGCTTTCTCCTCGGCCGGCTTCACGGATTCGTGGGCTTGTTCCTGAAATTTTTTAAGCTTTGACGATTTTTGTAAAGAACGTTGCATTTTTATCTCAATTTGGTTATTCTTATTCTTTGCGGCATTTCATCGTATAAAAGAAAAATTGTCGAGCTGTCACCCACAACTGCTTTCCCCCGCTCATATCGTTTCTTTGTTAAAACATTTTTTTTATTGAAAATTTGCTTTTTTTCGGAGATCAAAACTGCTCAAAATAATATGTTTTTGACTATAGGTTTTTTTTTCCCCTACAGCTGAAATCAGCTTTCCATCTATATAAGCTTCCTAGCGTATATCGTTTGTTTGTTAAAACATTTTTCTAAAAAATTTCCTCCGGTTTTTTCTCATAAAAATTTAAGAAAAGTGGCATGTCCTTCGATCTTAAATAGTCTCCGTCACCCGTATCATTTATTTGTTGAAACATTTTTCGAACAAATCGGCACGGATATTTGGCATCAAACTTTAAGAAAAATAGAAGTTTTACAGTTTTACAACCATTTTCAAAAATTTGAGAAGCTAATCTGCACTGCATTTGACGCTGCATTTAATTTGATTATTTAATTAATAAAATCACATTTTGCCTAAAATTGAACTTAAGACAAACGATACCTTGGCCTTCTCCCAATCCTCTTGCAAATTTTCGGTGGTCGTCTTCAGATGGGCGTCGGCTTCTTTGCTCAGAGAATCCTAAAAAATAAAAGAAATTAATTTGTAATTTAAAGATTTCTTTACCTAATCAACACTTTTTAAAGATCGTTAAGCTAAAAAAATCAAAATACCAAGATACAAAAGCCTACTCCCAAATCGGCGGCATCATTCTGAAGCTCAGCCACCTTCTCCTGCGCGTGGCCGTAGGCCTCAGATATCTGCAGGGACGTAGCGTAATACAGGCCCCGGGGGCCCGGGGCCCCGAAATCGGCCGGGCCCGAAAATTTCATAAGGGGGGACCCTTATGATTTTTAGTTTCTCAAAAATTTTGCTGCCTGCGGCGCTATTTTTTCACGTTTTTACGGCTATTTGTAGAGCTATGCAACCTTGTTTTCAAAAATTTTTGCCTGCGGCGCTGTTTTTCGGTAATGTTTTGAGTTTTTTGGAAAATTTTTTTGGGGCCCCCCCCGAAATTTTTTTCTGGCTACGTCCCTGGATATCTGCAATTAATAACGGTTTATAATAAACATTGAAAATTAATAAATCTACATGGATTGCGACTGCTTTTATTTCGTTTTTTATTAAAAATATATAATAGTCAAATTCAGAAAATCGATACAGCGCAACGAGATCGATAATTTGGATTCCCGTGGTAAATTGCCACCCCACCTGACAAAAGTTTGAAACAGTTGAAAGTTCAAACAGCTCAGCCTAAGTATATTAAAAGTATTGGAAAAATTTTAGCTAAAATAATGCCTTTTCGCCGGCGGCATCGTACAACTCGTGGGCCTTGGTGGACGCAGCCTCGCTGCCCTGCTTCACCGACTCGACCAGACTGTCCGCGGCATGCTAAATATCCGGAAAATACATAAGGTAAAAAGTAACATTTTGCACGTTAATGATTCACCGATCACGCCATTAAGCTATATTATCGCTGACCTTTTTACTACTCAGGATTGAAACACGAATTCTTAACCACGGGTTTCCAAAACGCTTTCTGCTAGCTTGCTAACACATACGCTCTCTCTCTCACCTTTCTCTCTCCTCTCTCTCTCTCTTTCCCAGCAACCCCTGATAGTTTACGGTTCCTAAATAACCCCTGCTGGCCTGCCGGCAATTCTTAAAAAACCACTTTTGCAGCTTTCCTAAGAATCTCTGCTAGTTTGCCCTTATATTTTTCAAAAAGGGGAAAATCAACTTGACGAAAAAGATGAACTGCTACTTTTAGGAACCACCGCTATAAAATACTGCTTTAAAACCCGATATTTTTAACAAAAAAATCCAAATACCTTGATAACTTTGATTTACACTAGTATTAAAAATAAGCCTTTTACTTAAATTTGATAACAAAAAAGTTTTACCTGCGCCTGCTCGGCGGCATCGTGCAAGCCCTGCTTTGTCGATTCGAGGAGGTTATCCTGAAAAATAGGTGTTTCAAGAAGGTTTAAACATCAAACTACCATAACGCCGGTCTTTTTCTCGCTCATCTTGTCGACGGCCTCGGAGAGGTGTTCTCCAACGCGGTGATAGTCTTCTTTCAAGTTTTTCTGGAATTAAATTGACGTTATGTTATCGTACCAATTATACATCCTATTACAGCCATTAAAACATTTTTTGTGGCGCCGATCTGGTGAAACGTTTTTTTTGGATGCTGGGAATTCAGTGCCTAAAAAACTAAACTAATGTGAAAATGTTGGCATTTTAGGCGAAAATCAATATTTTTGGATTTTTTAGTATGAATTTGTAAAGTTGTGTTTCGTTCAGGAATAGTTAGGCGATTGGAATTAGGTGATCAGGCACGTTAGTTTTTCTTTGAAGCATATTTTTTTTGAAAAAAGCCACCCACCACCGACTCGGATTCGGAGATGTCCTGCACCAGCTCGTTGACGCCTTCAACGAGTTTGTCCTGTAATTAAATATTGATTTCTATTATTTCTATTTGGCTATTAAAAGTTTATCTGAAACTGAGCACAGCTCTAAAGAAATACCAGAACAGCTCGCGGTAAACTAATATGTTTCGAACCGCATAGAGGTACAGATCGAACTATCTTGTTTATTATAATGCTTATTTCTACCAGAATTTTTGCAAAAGATCTTTGTAAGAATTTAATAATAACAAAATTTTAATATAAGAATAATAATAACAAATTCAGAGCACTTAATATTATAATGAAACTAATTTAAAAATTACGCCACACTAGATAATGGACCGCAGAGGGTATTGAAGTATTGACTTGTGTGAGTCAGTTTACGGTTACGCCATTGACGAAACATTCAATTCTTCCCGAGTTATGAAAAATATCATATGGTATAACGGTAACAAGTGGCAGAATTTGTCTAATTAATGCTTAAAGTGTATAAAACTTTCATTCATCTAAAAATGTCCATATTTTGGATAGTAAAAAATAGCAGCCTACAAAGTGATTTAATCGAATCCTGACTTGAAAATGACGAAAATAAGTAGCTCTCTAAAAATCTGCTGCGATCGATATTACGCTAGTAAATAACAGAGATACAGCTGAAACGGCTTATGTCCTTTTATATAAAAGTAGATAAGAAACTAAAAACAATTTTTGAACAGGAAAATTGGGGAATTTTGGACCTGGAGCAATTTCTGGGATTAAAGTCTACTTTACAAACAAAAACAGATGCACCGAAGAAAAATAGAATTTTTGGAGGGGTCTTTGAATAACTAATGGAATTCGGCCGAGTTTAAAGTTTAAAATTCAAATTTAATGGATTTTTAGGTATAATTGCTAGGTTTTTAAGAGCAAAAAAAAATCGGTAAACAAGCTGTTAAAATGCTGGAAAGGAGCAAAATTTTACATCTACTCTATCGGCAAAGGTTCGGTTTTTAAAGCGAGTCAGATGCTGTATGGCAGCCAAACTATATTATTATAGTTTAAGCATTTTTAAGATTAAAAACAAACATTGAAAAACATTTTTAAGCAAAAAAAATCGAGAATTTCGGGAATCAGTGCGTACTCGTTATTAAACATATTTTTTCAAACTAAAACACGCACACCGAGGAAACATAGATTTTCGGCGGCCACGACCGCTAGGGGACAAATAATGGCAGTCGGCCAGGGATGGGGGCAATTAATCAGGTGGCCGGGGGGCAGGGAGAAGCCATTCGAGAATGCATGGCAACCAGCTGGGACCCAGAATGACTGAATCGCCCAGTGAAAAATATATGTTACAAGTAGGAGCCCCGATAAAAATGATGTCCTGATTTTAGTAGTGTTGTTTTTCGATGGCTTTTCCAAAAACGTGAGTTGGCGGGGTTTCGGGGAGACTTTTTCGTAACTTTTTAAAAAATACGGATCAATAAAAAACATGCACAAGATAAAGTATGTTTTACAAATATGTGTATAGATAAAAATTTTGATTTTGGTAGTAATGAATGATCTCTGCTTAACGGCTTATTGTTTTGGATTTTGGCAATCTCTGCCACTTTTGGCAATTTGTTAAAATATGGCGTTAAACCTATGCCGAAGTTTTGTATAGCTTTGCACTACAACGATATTGATTACCCTATGATATTGCGATAAAAAAAGTATGTTACAAGAAAGTGCATAGACAAAAAATGTCGGACTTCGCTAATTCAATTGCATTTGGTTGCTTTGCCAGAGTTGGCCTAGGAAGATTCATTTACAAGTCGAGAAATGGTAATAATGTAATAGTAAGTGTTTTAATAGGGTTTTTATTAAAATGCAACTATTTCCAAGGTTTTGGTCGTAATTTATAAAGTTTTGACGTGTACAGTTCGTCAAGTAACCTAGGCTACTTCCGCTTTTTATTTTACAAAATTTGCAGCTTTAGGAATAGAACGTTGAGGCTTACAGGTCGAAAATAGCCATTAAAAAAACCCCCATAACACGATATATTTGGTAAGAAAATGTGCGGTCCGGGATTGTCGATAGTCCTCCCACTCGTTTTATCCGCTTTTTTGCAACATTTAAATTTTCTTACGACAATCCCGCAAGGTGGTGGGTTTTCGTGAAGCAATGAATTTGCAAGGAAATTGGGATTTTGTCGAATTTTTTTACAACGTTTCGAATTCTGTGGCGAAGATAGGATAGAAAGACTAGATGAAATCTCATTGAAAAACAAAAAGGAAGTTTCAAAAACTCGGAATGATTTCTGCGTATAAAATTCGGTAGTAAACTGCGAATTCGTTCCTGGATAAAAGCCTAACGATTATACTATCCACACAGTAAATCGTAGGCTGTTTTAAAATGCATTGAAAACATTGGCATTAAATTATATTAAATTTAATTCAGGAATTTAATAACATAGAGCATACAAATAAAGCTAAAAAGACGAAATTGAACAATAGGACTTAATAAACCAATTATTGCTACGCGCATGAAATTCATGATTACAAAATATTTTACTAGGCGCGATAGCTTAAATTATGAAATTCATTTTCAATATAGTTTTTATTGCATTCAGTTTTTATTTTAAGCTTTGTTTACAACATTATTGATGTTATAAAATCTTTAATATAATTCATCGTAATTGCCTATCCCGAAAAATAAAAATAGAAACAAAATAGGAACATTTATTTTTGAAATCGACGATTTAAAGATAAATTCACGATTTAATTAAATCAATAAATCAATATTTATAAAAATATAGTAATACCAACAGGTGTGGGCCAGACTCAGGGGGATACGATTTGTTTATAACCGGAGGGGATGCATCGCGTGGGGGCCGTGGGGCAGTATGCGAGGCGGGGGTTTTGTCCTCCGGGGGCACGAAATTAAAGCCGGCCTGGGGGGAGGAGGAGCACCATCTCTCACTCCCTCTCTCTCTCTCTCACTCCCTCTCCCTCTCGATGCGTGGAGAGAAAGTTTAAAGTGTTTCTCCTAAAGACAAAACCACATCTTGGAGGGGGACAGGTCACTTTCCGGCCGGCTCTCAAGGGGCGGCCGGCTCAATTACGTCCAGCTGGGCAGCAGGCCAATATGCTCGCGGGGAGCGAGAGAGAGTGAGAGAGAGAGAGAGAGAGAGAGCAAGACAGGGAGATACAAAAAACATCTTCACAATACCTCGAAATTAGGACTTTAAAGAGCGGGTTTTTGTGAAACATAAAATTCCACCATTTTGCTGAGGCTATATTTGCACTTTCTTGACGCCCAGCTGACCAAAAAAAAACCCGTGCTAAATTCGAATAGTATTGCTCAAAAAAAACCGTACGTCCATCTAGGACCCCAAACTTCTACTTTTCTTAAGTTGTTTTTGATAAACATCAAATTTTTTGGTTTTTTTGTATATGTATCCTGATAGAGCGTCAGAGAGAGTGAGCGATAGAGAAAGAGAGAGCGAGAGAGAGAGAGAGAAGGCCGGAGAGCAAGTGAGAAGTTGACCAAAACTGAAGATTCGGATCAACAACCAGATAATATTATACCCGCGGTAAAACTTGCTTTAAATAATGGCAATGAAACATAGATTTGAAACTAACTTTTGTCACTTTTCAAAATTTTTTGATGTATGGCCGCTTTAGCCTTTGAAAACCGTGTTTTCGCCAAAATCCACAAAATCCTCCAAACAAACCTCCTCCTTCCTGGATTTCTTCGAAAACGCGCGTTTCAGGGTTGATAGCATTGGAATCCGTGGTATTGGGGGTAATTCAAGGAGGCGTAATGGGCAGTAGATAAAATCGTAATAAAATGCCAAAAATGCTCCTAGCTGTTCGGTGCATTAATTCTGTACATAGGTGGGTTTTCCAGGGCCGGAATTTATCATTTTCGGGGGGTCCTTTCGAGCGGAATTTATTAGCGAAAAAACCCTGGAAAACCGGTTGCTTAGAAAAAGTATTTTTTGGGGTCTTGAGTTTTGAATAACTAAAATACCTGCTAAAGGGTGTTATTTTGATCAGCAATGGCTTTGAAAAAAATTTTTACGTTAAAAAATAGCTAAAAATTTTCCAAGAATAATAAAAAGATTTATACTTAAGAGAATTCGAAAGAAAGCTCTTAATTATACCGGCATTGCCCTGCTAATGCCGAAACATTTTTGATTTTTGATTGCAAAAGGTTTTGGGGAAAATGTTTCAGTAAGGAAACGAGTCGTGGAGATTTGCGACGATCGCATTGGGACCACTGGGACAATCAATAAATGATTTTTAACCTTCGACACTTTCCAATTAAAGGAAATTAATCAATCTAGATTTCGTCTTTTGTTTTATAAATTTCACAGCTATTTTGAGCCGGACTTTAGATTTATTCGGGCTTCTTAGCTTAGTATTTTAGATTCTGAATTCTTCTTGATTAGTCTTTTATATTCATTTATTCGCCTATAATTATGTATCCTATTTTATTAATTCATTTTATTTTAAATGACGTTTGAAGCGGTATGAATTTAACTTTTTTCGAGCAATATTTCATTTTTTTAGTTCAACAATTTTTTTTGGAATATTTAATGCTCGGCTATCTTGAAAACTTAATTTATTTTAATTGGAGCCGCCTGTTTTAGCATCAATATAAAAAAGTAAAAAATAAAAAGTGAAAAGCAAAATGGGATCCGCGGAACGGGAGGAGCTTTGGCTAGAGGAGCGGATGATTGGTCGGCTGAGGGGATGGCCACCGGAAAACAGGGGTGAATCATCACGAGGGAACAGCTGTGCTTTTGATGCGAGAGAGAGAGAGAGAGAAAGCCAGAGAGAGAGAGAGAGAGAGAGAGAGAGAGAGAGAATGAGAGAGAGAGAGGGAGAGAGAGAGAGAGAGAGAGAGAGAGAAGAGAGAGAGAGAGAGAAAGAGATAGAGAGAGAGCGCGAGAGAGAGAGAAAGAGATAGAGAGAGAGCGCGCGAAAGACAGATTTTGGTCAAAAAAAACCATGTTTCGGCACAATTTTTGGACGAAACTCTAATTTTCCTTCTACTAAAGAGAAGACAAGGGAAGAGAAGTAAAATCTATAAACGCAAAATTAACGTTTGCTAACAAAGGTTTTGCGAAACTGCAAGTAAACGGACAAAGATAACTTCAGTAGAAATGGTCTTCGAAAAAATAAATGTTGCGCCTCAGTTCCAATAGTCGAAAATTGTCGACCAGTAATTATAGCTGCATTCCCGGATCCACGAAATGCCATACAAAAATAATATGAAAAAAACCAAGCTAAAAATAGTAGATTTTTTGTTCTTAATTTGACCTGAATATTCTGGTCAAAAAACGAAAAGGCGGAGAATTCCATCTAAAAGCACGTTATGTAGGAATAGAATCCGGTGTTTCGTCACAAAGGCTTCTTGAAATGTTTTTTACTATCTTTAATACAGGCATTTTCCTGGCGATACCTTAAACCTATAATACGGAATGCATATAGGGAGGATTGACGTGAATTTTTAAATATAAAAATTGGGTTCTTGAAAACAAGGATGATACCTTTAATTCTGGGCCAAGAAAAAAAAAGATGTTACGTCTTCATTATAATTTGCAAAATTGCGAACTTCTGCAGTGTACTTCAGTAAAAGACGCAAAAAATCTGCTATGAGGGTGCAAAAATGCAAAGGACTCAGTCTAACATATAAGAAGTGTCTAGAAAAACACCTAAAAATAGGGGACCGCGAAGCTCCTAAAGTGAACGTACTGGCGAGAGAGAGAGAGAGAGAGAGAGAGAGAGAGAGCGAAAGAGAGAGAGAGCGAGAGAGAGAGAGAGAGAGAGAGAGAGAGAGAGAGAGAGAGAGAGAGAGAGAGAGAGAGAGAGAGAGAGAGAGAGCGGAGAGAGCGAGAGAGAGAGAGAGAGAGAGAGAGAGAGAGAGAGAGAGAGAGAGAGAGAGAGAGAGAGAGAGAGAGAGAGAACTTCGTCCTCCCTCCTCGAGCTGGAGGACAGTTGCTCATCGAGCTTATAATCGTGTCGAGGGCATTTGTCAGGAGCTCCTTCTCCCTCTCAATATACCCTCAGGGCACAACTGACAGCCCCTCCCCTCCCTCTACCCCCCAAATCTATCCATTTCGCAATCGGCTTGTGTGAACATGACACGTGAAAAATTGGCAACAATCCAATCAATTGTCAAGAAAATTTCTTGAAAAATTGGCGGGCCATCGGAAGATGGATTGTTTAGTCTGCGAATAGCATTGGGCGTCTGTTTTTTGAAACATCATTTTCTTTTGTGGAAATAATGATAAATCATAAAAATCTTGCTAAAACGGGCTAATAGTATTCGTTCATTAATACCGGCAAAATTGAATTTACTGATGCTCAAAAAGAGCCCAAAAATTGTCGATCGGACAGCTCTGCAAATTGTCACTGTGGTCGACCGCAGAGCACCCATTTTTATTGTAACATTATTTTTGTTATGGAGAAACGCTTAGAAACAAACATCGGAATTCGGCGTTCTAAAAAGCTTCTAAAAAGCTATGAAACGAAAAATTCGGAAAATTGGCACAAAATGCGAAGATCACAATATTGGGTCTGTCAAGCCCATTGGCGGCATTTTTCTTGAAACATTTTTTTGGAATAATGACAAATCGTAAAATTTAGCTACAATCAGGGTAAAATCTCAGTGATTATGAATATGAGAAATCGCTTAAAATTGTACATAAGCATTTAAAACGCCTCCGCAAATGTCGTGAGTGCGATGAATTCCGTACGAAGTCCTTAGCCGACGCCTTGCAACTCCCTTTAAACAGATAAGCACAGAACTCCCTATCCCCGCGTAATCGATTAATTTTTGCCGTTTTTATCCTGTTAATAAATCTCAGTACTAAAGAACTATTAACATTGCGAAAAACTGGGCCAACGGAACATTGTTCTGTCTGCCAATTAATCAGCGTGCCGGTTTTGGGCAACATAGATTTTTTGACTGACTTTACTAAAAATTCATTAAGCTAATGTTGCCTTGACGTAAAGAAATTCAGCTAATTGTGTGTACCGAAATGATAACGACGACTTGAGTAAAACAAATGCGACTGCCTTTTAGATCCGGGTTGACACAAAAAATTATCCTACGACGCAGACGGCACAAAATTAACTTGTACGCACAAGACAGTAGTCACATTTCGGTGAAACACCACATTTTAGCGACTTGCACTAGTCGAAAAACAGGGTAATTCAGGCGGTACACATATCATATCGGGGGGAATGAATATGAAAAGCTCTAAATTAAAACTAAAACTCTCTAAAAAACTAACTGCTAAATTTCGCTAGTGCCATTCGAAAGAGCGTTGAAAAATTTGCAAAGGGAAGGAACAACAGGCCGACAAAGAGTAAAAGGAATTTTTTTTATTGAATAAAGAAACATTGGACAAGAACTGAGTTGAGCGCAAGCTTTTTATGGCCCGAAAAAACACAAAAAACACAAACACCAGCGTTACCAATTATCGGCAGCGCAAAATTTTTAGTTTTTTGGTTTTATGAAACATTGAATTCGTACAAAATTTTTGGAATGATTTGATTTTTTAAAGGTCACAGAAATTCCGTCGATTAATGAAAGAATACAAAAATCTATCGATACTTATGCAAATCCCCGGAATTTAGGGCACCGGGCGGGCACTAATACCGGGGGAAGGGAGGTAGAGGTAGACGGGTAGTGGCTGGGTGGGAGGGACTTGTTTTCCTCCCAAACAAATTCCGTTCTGTGTATCGCTGCTGAGAGGGGAGAGAGCGAGAGAAAGCGATAGAGAGAGAGAGAGAGAGAGAGAGAGAGAGAGAGCGCGAGGCGAAAGAGAGAGAGAACGAGTCAAACAGAGTCAAATGAGCCAGAAATACCCAGGGCGGAAGAAGAGGGCAACCCGAAATTGTTTTCCGCCTGGAAACGCGGGGCGCATCCTTTAGCGATTTTGAAATGAATGCACCTCTGCAATTTCAAAGGCCCGTTAAAGGAAAAAAAGAATATAAATAAAAATCTTAATCTTAAAAATAAACAATCTATCGTTTACACGAACGGAGAAAACGGAGAAACATCAAAATCGGTGTTTAAGAAATCAATGTTTTATCGGTTAGCCAAGTGTATGCTCAGAGGGAAATCTAATCCGTCCTGTTCTGGAAACATCACATTTTTAGCGACTTTCAATTAGAATTCAGGGGCAAAATGGAAGGCGGAAAAACATTGAAACATGAGTTTTAGAGACGGCGTTTCACCGCTTCGGCAATTTGAAGGCAATTTTTAGTTAACTTTTTTTCAAAACGATATGAAAACACTTGCTATTTAAAGACGTTTCTCAACATCGAAATTATAACCCCCCCCGATAATGCAAAAGAACCCAAAAAATTCGTGAAAAAGTATTTGAGAGTCGATGTCGAAACCGCGTGTTTCACGCCCCGGGAAAGTTGGAGCCGATCTCCCGGGGCGGCGGTAGTCTAAACGGGTCTCGAATACCCAGCGGGGCGTCTCCGAACCACAAAAAAGGGACGGGGGTCTGTATGGAGAGTGTGTAGAGGGGGGATGGACAAATAGTTTCGCTGTATGTGGAAATGGACACACCAAACTGTACGGGGGGTGAATAGCCGATTACAGCAACGGGGGAAAGAGAGGATCTCTCTCTTGCTCACTCTCCCTCTCTCCCTCTCTCTCTCCCCTCCTCTCCCTCTATTACTTTCTCCTTTCTCTCATTTCTCTCTCACTCTCTCCCCCTATCTCTCTCACGCTCTGTCTCACTCTCTCTCTCTCTCTCTCTCTTTAAATTTAGTTAAACCAATGCAGGCATTACCTCGATGCTACGCATTACCTTGACGAAAGCAGCTTCAATTGGAACTGCTTGAAACAAATTTATTTAGGGCTTTGCGGATAATGAGAAGAGGGAGAGAGAGAGAGTGAGTGAGCGAGAGAGAGGAAGATAGTTTATATAAAAACACGAGGAATTACCCAAAACTCGAAATAAAATCGATATGCATCGACCAATATCGTATTGAAATCTACTAATTGTTGAAATTGCTTTCTTTTGAAACATTGTGTGCCATTTTTAGCACTTTCAGCAGAGTTTAGGCGTTATTTACGGTGTATTGAATATTTTTGTGAAATCAATGCTAAAAAGAGACACGCGAGTTGCAGAATGACGACTGGAAAAGTTCGAAAGGAAAAAATGTTTTTAAAAATGCCAACTTGCAAAGAGCCTCAGGTTCGCCAGTACCTATTTGCCCTTACGTTGAAATTTAGCAAAGGCCGGGGTCTACGGGCGAAAACGGGACATTTGCATAGAGAAAATTTGGGGTAGAAAAAGACAGGAGAAAAGAGAGAGAGAGAGAGAGAGAGAGAGAGAGAGAGAGAGAGAGAGAGAGAGAGGAGAGGGATGAGGAAACTTGCTCTAATTGATTTTTAAATTTAGACATAAAACCAGCCCAAAAACGGGCCAACTAGCCGATATTTTTAAGGATTGACCGAAGCCCGGTTGCGCAGGCTAGCAGAGGGACTTGGCGGAAAATTATCACTACCCGTAAATCCTGAGACAAAACCCTATTCCAAGTGCGCACTTGCCAACCGACAGAGAATTGATTAATTTAGTTTAAACTTCCCCAGCAGTTTTCGTGAAACTTAAATTTTTTGAGAATTGTTAAACAAACACAAAGAATTCGGGTAGTTTTTGGGTTGTTGGCTCCCTGTTTTTTCCTCTCCATGCTGATAAGGGCTGCGTGGGTCGTAAAGCTTTGATTGCGTTTTTTTGCGTGAACGAAGAAATAGCGAAAAAAATAGGGGAACTCGCATATTATGACAAAATTCCAGTTTTCCTTAATTCGCTGTCAGTGCATTAGGATGAAACACCTATTTCGCATGGATTGATGTGCCGATCATCTTTTAAAGGACCCGGCAAGGCAGGACCCAAATTTGTTGTCTATAGATTCCTTATCGTGTTAACCCGCGTCACGCGACGCGCGGGCCGGACTCCCAACGCGGAATGCTTTACCACCCCGTTCAGAGCGACAAAGCGCGTTGCGTGTCGCGGCGCGGCTGAAACCTTTCGGAATCAGCATGTAAATTTCGTTCTAGTATACAGGGTGTCCCAATAAAAAAACTTAGACTCGGCGCAGAAGTATCGGATCGGAATGATAGTTACACCATTCGAAAGCCCTTGAAACGGCGAGTTTGCACCCACTATTTTTTTATTTGAAGGCGCCACTTTACAACGCATTTAAAAACATTAAAGAACGAACTCTGCATCAAATTAACGGTTACTTCCGGCGGTTTTGTAGGGAGAAATTGAGGCAAATTGGCTCATATGCAACCCCGATACCCCGCAAAATTTTACAAATAGGCTTATAAAATGACGCGTTTAAATAAAAACATGGTTTTGAAAATTGTTGCAAACCCGGCGTTTCAAGGGCTACAAATGGTGTAACTACCGTTCCGTTTTAATAATTTTTGGTTTTTTTAAAGAAAAAATTACACAAATGAATCGTTCCCAGCGGCACAAAAGATTCATTCCGAGCATGGATTTTTCGATAAATAATGATAAAAAATTCTGGGCAAAATTTTAGTCATAAATCGTGGAAGCACACTATCGAAATTAAATTTTTGTGTTCTCTGAAAACTTATTTCATATTATGAAACTTAATTTTTTTCGGATTTCGTCCACGTGGCTTCGTGAAAGTCTTGAAACTATGCAAGGAATGCAAAAGTCGCATCAATTAAGCGATCATAAAAACAGGGAGAGAGAGCAAGAGAGAGACATAAAGAGAGAGAGAAAGATAGAGAGAGAGAAAGATAGAGAGAGAGAGAGAGAGAGAGAGAGAGGGAGGGAGGGAGAAGCGAGAGTCAGAGAGAGCGACAGCAAGAAATGATAAATGATTCGTTGGTTCGTGGAATTTACCCGCTTTCACTGTGCATTGGGAAAGGGAGGGGAGGGGTACGCGCAAATACGAGTTGACAGTTCAGCGATTCGAGGAAAAAATGGGAGGCGAGGGATGATGGATTGCGGCGTTGTGGGGAATTTTACGGAAAATTTGGACCATAGGACGGGTATATTTGCAAAATTCATTACTTGTGACCGATTTCAAAAAAAGATGTGTTTCAGAAAAATTATTGTTGACCTACGAATTTCGAAATAACGATGGACATACAGAAAAATCTGCCGAATCGTGATGAAGCAATAGTGAAACACCGCAAGAGTAACCCTAACAAACTTTTTGAAAAATGTTCCCGAGGGAGCCACGCGTATTAAAATAACTTATTATGGGTTACGGTCCTAAATTCATGAAATATTTTTCGGCAAATATTTTTTGTAAATTGTAGCTCCCATTGGGGATAAAGGTAAATGGTTAATTTCTCTTAGGCTTTCTACGACTGTCGCTTATCTTTGGGCATTGTCCATTTCTAGGCTAGCATTATTAGAGTTTAAGGTAAATTTCAATTATTAGTGGATTTTAAAAAATAGGTACGCGTACACGAGGGCTCGCCAATTATGGCAGTTGAGAAATCATTAGTTTCCGCGAGGCTTGAAGCATTTTTTTGCACAGAGTTTAATGAGCTTACGAGGTTTACCAATATTAAATCTTGTGAGAGGCAAATTGAATCGGTAATAACGTTTTTTTTAATTGTTTTGTGATAAAATTATAAATGGAAAATGACTAGACTCATAAAAAGGGGTCTTTTCGAACAAAATTATTTTTATATCGGTAATCAAAGCTTTTGGTCTATAACTTACTTTAAAAAATGCCAGCATTATCCAGCAGAGTTTTTTTAGAAAATTTTAGAAATCAGCCCACCGCGGTGGTCTGAGAAAATTCGGGGGAAATTCGAAGAAAGATTAGAAAAAGAGCCGTGTTCAGATTTCGAGGAATTCCGTGATGGTGCGGAGAGATAAGCCCAAGCAAGACAACAAAAAAATTAGTAAGAATAAGAAGTCGGCGATAAGGTTTTTTAGAAAAACATCTTTTTTTTCTGCTAAAAACTCCTTAAAACCCACCCCGCTGTCGGCGATCGAGGCGAAGGCCGCGGAAACGGAGTCGCTCAGCCGGTCCTGAAAATTTGAATTTAGCAGGCAAATTTTTGGAAAAATTCGAAAACAGTAAGCCGGATTGGTTTTATTTTTGGATCCTAAATATTTTTTAAACCTGTGCTGTGTGTTAACCGAATTATTCATCACGGCTGACTTTTCTCTTGGGTTTTACTTAAAACACGAAAACTTCCCGGGGCCCGGAATTAAAATGTTAGTTGGTTTTGCTATTTATCACTATTTTCTCTTTTTTTATTATGATTTTATTCTTGTAACATTTTATCTATTTGCGGGTCCTTGTAGCTAATCAAAAACATGCAGAAGCATACGTTAATTATGTAAGCTACAAAAATTCCTGCTTATGTTGTATTTTTAAAACATATTGTTTAGGATCACTTTAATTTACAGGAAATGGAAATTGATTATTTGTATTTGGCAAAACAGTAAAACGTAAAAATCAAAATTTAAAGATGTGGACGAAAATGAGTGTTTCAGTAAGTTCCCCTTCCACAATTTCAAAATAGACGGTGATACAGGGACACTAGACCACTTGAAAAATTTTTTGAAGCTTTCTACTGCTGGTGGCTATAAAACAGTGTTTAACATACCGCAAGGGTCTGTGACTCGTGCTCGCTCTGTTCGACGGCTTTTAGCTCGGTGCTGGGCTGCTGAGAGCGCTTAACGAACGGCTCCTCGATGGAATAGTCCTGTAATTGGGGCCCCAGAATGAAATTTTTTAGGAAAAAATGTGTTTTAAATGACGAGTATGCGTTCGCTCGCAAACATCGGATATTTAGCGAACGCGGTTGCCCAATAAAAAAGATCTTGGAACGGAACACATTTTTTTGCTACAGTATGTTTCGGTTAGGATTGAAAAAGATTGGATCTTGTTCGTTAGCGGGGGGAACGCCCACTCCCCCACCTCTATTGAAGCAGCTCCAAGAGCTCGCAAAACCTCGACTTACATCGGGCGTGGGGGGCGGGGTGGCGTTCTTCTCGGGGCTGGTCGACATCTTAAAACGTATCATGAATTTTCAGGAAAAGGATGTTTTATAAAATTTAGGAAGGATAACTTTTACAGAAATGTTCTCCGGACTGACAAAGTTATTTTCCTTACTGCAGGCAGCCAGCCTTGAATTCGCGAATTTCAACCGCAATCGGCCTCAGATAATTATGAGACACGCATTACCCCAATCTATCCGTACTGCTTACTGTTAGGGGCATTTTTATTAGGTGAAAACCAATTTCTAGTTTTTGCCTATATCTAGAAAAACATAAAACGTACTTTTATAGTTTTTTATTAGTTTTTATTGCTAGAAGATGTATAAATGATTTTGAATCTAAAACTGTGTAAGATTACTCCCAAAAATTACTTCCTCCTGCTAAGCCCCGCACCCCCCTCACCCCCTCCTTTCGCGTTCCTTTAAACCTATCTTTGCTACCCCGATGTTGAATTTACAAGACACGACCTAGTGCGTCAATAATACGGTCGGAAAGCGCGCTGAATTTTGCGTAATTCTGCGACAAAAAATTTACCAAGGTAATAAACCCTAAAGTTCTACAGCGTCGTAGTGATGCATTATTCAATGCAGACCGCGATCGCCTTTAGGTGCTGGTAAAACACTTTTTTTAGCTTTGAAAACCTAGTTTGCCTTTTATTTCAAAAGTACGCTAAAGAATGGAAGGATTAGGTCGCTAATTAAATCATCGGAAAAACGGAAGAGAGATGGAGAGCCAGAGAGAGAGAGAGAGAGAGAGAGAGAGAGAGAGAGAGAGCGAGCGAGAGAGAGCGAGAGAGTGAAAATTTTTGAAGAGCGAACGGTTGAGTGACCGGAACAGCCGGATGGAATGAAATGCCGAAGGGCGGCGAAGATTGGTGGACGATAGTGAAGGGCTGCGGCCATGGGAAAAAGAGTGATTCATCGTCTGGCCACTCGCAGCCGCAGTTTTTTCAATTTGTAGCCCGATTTCAGACAAAACAAAAATGAGCTGTCTGGCATTAATCGGGTCTCAATCAGCAGAAAATAAGTCTGGGGTTTTCGGGGTCAGGAATTAATTTTGGAATCGAATTAGGAAATAGAGACAAAATAGAAGCGAGTGAGAGAGAGCGAGAGAGAGAGAGCAAGAAAGAGAGAGATAGAGAGAAAAAGAGAGAGAGAGAAAGAGAAAGAGAGAGAGAGAGAAAGAGAGAGCTAGACCGAGAGAGAGAGAAAGTAATTTTTATTCTAATTTTAATAAAAATTTATGTTTCATGATAGTAAATAAATAATCCTTTATGAACGGAGTTATTATCTCCATCTCATCACAAAATTCGGATTAATATCAGTATCCCCGCAGCCCCCAAAGGATTAAAAACCATCAAATGACTCACAAGACCAGGAGCCTCACCTTTTTCTGGGTGCTGAGTCGCTCGAATTGCTGCTGCAGGGCTTCCTAGAAAATTTAAATAAAATATTAAAAATTTAAAAGAACTCGCTTGTTGTAGCTAAATTTCAACAGATGCAGTCCTCATCCCTTTAAATAAAGAAAGCGGGTTCCTCAAAACGATAATTACTTCATGAGAATCGGCAGAAATAAAAATATGTTGCGCCTGGGCTCAGCACAATTACTTGATTGTAGGATCTAATTTCCGACGAGTCTGTATGAAACCTAAAAATTTAAGTGAGCCTCTTACCCTTTACCTCTAAAAATTTTAAAAACGTAAACATCAAGGATTGAATTTAATTAAAAGTATCCGTTTCCTATCAGAACCCTCAAACCCTCAAAATCCAAGATGTTTCACCTATATTTTAAAGAAATTAATTAATGGCCCCTTTATCGGGTTAACCAAATTAAATAAAATTTGTGACAGACAGGGCTTTTGTTCTAAAGGTTTAATTTAAAGAACATAAAATTTAATTAAAGATATCGGCTAAGAAGTCGCATCGTATGTCGATTTTACGCTGATTCGAATAGTTTTGGGAATTCGAGGAACGATTTAAACCTCAAGCAAATTTCGCTTTCTGATAGTCATAAAGGCTTCGAATAGTTTTAGGCAGATAGTGCATTTTGTTCAGAAAAATTCTCTATAAAATGTACCATCTTCTCCAAAATCATTGAAAAGTTGGAAAAATTTGATAAATTGAGAGGTCCATTAATTTTACAAAATTTTTCAAAATTCCAGCATTTTTGATTTAAGTAGCGTATTTTATAGAGAATTTTTTTCTAAACAAGATGCACTAACAGGTTTTGTCTGAAACCTATTCCGAAGCCTTTTATGACTATCGGAAGTAGCCGATTTTGGGATGTTTTGAGGTTTAAATCGTTCATAACTTTCGAGAAATGGCTATTCCGCAAAAACGGTTACCATAGTCGGAATCAGCGTAAAATTCTGCACAAGATAGGCTTAGTCCCATGCCAAAGTCCCGACGACACTCAAAACGTCTCCTTGTTAGATTACCTCTGCCGCTGGCAACACCTCGTCGACAATACGATGGCTGAGCGCATCCAACACGTTTTCCGCCTCTGTCTCCATTTCCGGGGCTTCTAGCTGGAAGTGATTTTTAATTATGTAGTAGATATTTTTTGATTATTTAATTTGTAACCAAAACGTTCGATTTGATACTACCACACAAGGAAATTATAAAATACAATGTTTCAAATTTTCAAAGAATGTGTTTCGTGGTAGGGAGTGGATTGTTTCTTTCGTTTCTTGGCATTTAAGATTTTTCCATTTCCTTAAGTAGATCCAGACCAGTGGAAAAAGACCGCTTCGCGGCCCTTTTCCACTGGACCCCGTCTAGGAATCATGAATTCCCTTTCCTATTATTGAAGCCTGCGGCGCAAGAGCCTAAGGAATTTTTGATTTAGCCTGCGGCGGAAAGCGTAAGTCAAGGACCTTTTCTTTGGCCTGCGGCGCCAGAGCCAGCGTCGCGTTAGAATCTCTGAGCCTGCGGCGCTAGTTACTGGTTTTTCTCCAAGATTTGGCCCGCGGGGCGAGAGCCTGGGTTAGGACCCATGGTTCCTGCGGCGCCAGAGCCTGGGCCAAGTACGTTTTCTTTGGCCTGCGGCGCTAGAGCGAGGGCCAGGCCTAAACCTCGCACACCGCGGGCCTAGCAATATGTTTAGTTGTTGAAAAGGCAAAAAGTTAAATTCGGCGCGGATTCGAACCCCGGACCACGCGCTTGTTAGACCGGGCGCCAATCCACTACACCACGGGGCGATGGCGATGGGCGGCGAGAAAGCCCTCTTCTGTCCTGGGTGCGCGCCTCAGCCCGGGAGGGAGAACTTTTGGTAACTTTACAAAATTTCCTTTTTAGTCTGAGTGCAGCAATAATTTGCAAAAATAATAAGATGCGCGTGATCCCCACTATCGAATACATAAGTGGACCAAATCACAGACCAAAATTCCATCTGGGCTTCGAGTTATGACCCGGACACCACGGGACTATGGCCATTTCATTAAGGGCCTTTTAGTAAATTGCTCATAAAAACTTTATTTTAAGTAATTTCATGAAATCGAAAAATAGTATCGGGAGAATCGCTTTTACCACTCACCCTCTAAAAATCAGAGCCCAACTCCTCTTACCGGCCGAGAAAACCTCCGGACATACCTTTTTTTGGCCAAAATGTTAAGGGTTTTTCACTATTTTGCTTGTAAAATTGTCCAATAAAGGAATTTCGCGAAACAAAAAAATGCGTCACTGACAAATGTGTTTCGCTACCTCCGTGCCAAAAATCAGCCGGAAATTCGGCCTGACGGCCGAGAAATCGGCTGTACAGAAAACAGACATACTTTTCTCGCTTATAGGATAGGAAATACAACGGATTAAAAAAAGTTTCATTGAAGGCAGACCGGCCAAATTTTAGTTTTGCTGCAATATAGAGTTGGTGAAGTGTTTGGCTAACCACCGCTGTACAGGGTGGGCAAAAAAAAAAGATCCGAGTTTGAGTCAAAATATCTCGCGAACGGTAGAGAATCGAAGGTACGTTACCATGCCAGAATGCTTAAATATGCTGGGTATGAAGATTTAACACAACTTGATTTTTTCGATTTTTGGGTACGCAACTGTACTATTGACGCTGGTTACGACCGAAAATTGTGCGTTCTTGAACAGGTGGTGGGAAAATTCTGATTTTTGGCATAAAAATAGTATAAATTTCTAGAAATGTAATGGCAAAATCTTAGAATTTTTCTAGGCCTATTCCATTTTCTAAAAACAAAACAATTTTCGCGATTTTTCGTTATTTTTACTCTTTGAGTGATAACTCACTTCTAACTCACTGCCCATGGCTGCTTTTTTGCCAATGAATTATCCAAATAATAATCTAGGATCCCACACCAGAACCCAACACAATCTATGGTATTTTTGTATTGCTTGCTAAAACGTGCCCCAGCGGGTACTGTAAGTTTCGTTTTTCCCGCTTTTCTCGGCGCCCCTAGCTTCGATCCGGCTGAAATTTTTTGGGTTGTTAGGCAGTAGGTAGTGGCACCTCACTGCCAAATACGAGAACGTACTATCCACAAACTTTCACGAAAAAGACTAAAAACTGATTTTTTAATTCTTCCACAGAATCTTGTAAATTTTTTGGTCAGTTGTACCAAAAACTGTTAATATTGCTTTTACCGAAAGATCGAAGCGATTCCATGGCAAAAACACCACGAAAATCGCGAATTTCGGTTTTCTACAGTAACCCCGGTGGAGCGCGTTTTAGCATGCAATCACAAAATTCCATAAATTGACGATTTTTCAATTCGAGGACCTTCTAGAGTTGATTGTAAGATAGCCTGTTAAAAATTACTGATTTTCGGTGGTAAATAACAAGGTTACGAAGCATAGTGCAAAACAAGGCCCGAGAGCCGATTTTGGGTCCGAGGAGCCGGGTCAATTTTCGACTTTTTAAAAATAAAAAAACACCTAAGTCTTATGGATACGATTTTAGCTTTGATGTTATTATTACGCCTGTCAAATTCCGAGCAATCTGATTCAAAATTATGGTGACTTTCAGCTCTCAATCGAAAATCACCCTGTTCTAAAATCGAAGTTTAAAATTCTTCTTAAATTTTTTTCGACGTGAAATTGCTTTAATCTTTGCATAGTTTTATTCAACTGATGGCACTGACTTATTGCTCAAAATATCCCTACGACTCCACCTTCCAAAATTTTTTTACGCAACCTCCAATTCGGTTTGTTTCGGGTTTTGATGAATTTTCTTTTCGCCAACGACTGGTCAAATAAATTCAAGAACGTGGCTTTATGATGCGCTATTCAAGTAATATCAGATGAAATTAAAATGACAATTTTCATAGCGCTGTTAAAATCTATAAATTGTTAGCGAGTTTTGGAAAAAAGCACGAACCAACTGTTTTGGAGGCCCTAAAATACGCCCTTCCAAAGGGGTACGGTAGCTCGAAATTTTGGAGATGATAGATAAACCCCAGTCCTACATAGCTAAGCAAAAAAAAATAGCTGAGTCCCCTTTGGCAATTTAGAAATATTGTTCCAAAGTCCGGTTTCGAGACCTCGAAAAATCCATGACCGGGGTCGTTGAAAAAAACTCATCGATCTCGAAAATTTTTTAAGTGTATTTAAGCGGTTGTATAGGGTCCGTAGTTATTCTACAACAACTGATTCAGATGTTTTGGCCATAGGTTTTTGTAATTTTCGAAATTTACGAAATTTCCCCATACAAAATTTCATTCCTCTATAACTTGTCAACCAGACCCTCAAAAATTCTTAAATTTTGTAGGTGCATATCTACTACCGACATTAACTTAAATAGGAAAAATTAGAACCCAGCCACCACAGGAAACTGAGAAAAATGCAAACGAAGTTTTGCGGAACGCACATTTTCCGGGTGTAATTTGTATTGTTACGTCGCCAAAAATCGAAAAAATCAAGTTGTGTTAAATCTTCATACCCAGCATATTTAAGCATTCTGGCATGGTAACGTACCTTCGATTCTCTACCGTTCGCGAGATATTTTGACCCAAACTCGGATCTTTTTTTTTTGCCCACCCTGTAATTTGAACACGGAAAAAGGAGGAAAAAAAATGTATCGAATTTGTCGAGACTTATATCTAAGTAAAATCCTTAAGGTTGCTTAGAAAACAGTTTTCCAGTAAAATTTGGCTTAAAAATAATGTTTTAACTTTTAAGAATTTTGAGCGGCAGGGGGAATTTTGCATTTCATTAGACCCAGTCATTCACTTCGAAAATTAACAAATTCCCTTTTTAAAAATCGGAACGCTTTTAGGGGAATGCGATTCGGAGGGCAGATTTTGAATCGAGAAAAGAATCGCGAGCCTTCGAAACGGGCCAAAAGAGAAGATAAAAAGTGGCCCTTTCTTGGGCCGAGGGGCAACGCTCCGGGACCCCCCTGAAAATAGCCAATCAGCTGCCCATTGACTGCCCACTTTTCGCTAGTTTTTCGAGTTTAAAAAGAATATAAATATTTTTTTCTGGAAAAATGTTTCAAAAATCATTAAAGAAAAAGGTGTTCCGAATATTTTAGTGCGGTTGCCCCTGAGCAAAAAAGATAATAAAACTGGGGTATTTCCCCTATCCCGAAATTCTGTATCCCGAAATTCTGTATCCCGAAACTCTCTATCCCGAAAACTCTCTATCCCGAAAACTCTCTATCCCGAAAACCCTCTATCCCGAAAACTCTCTATCCCGAAAACTCTTCCCGAAACTCCATATCCCGAAACAAGTTAGCTAGCTTTAACGTACCGAACACCAGACTAGATCTTTGAAGTAAATAGTTTTCCGCTATTTTTCGGTTTCGGAAATATGATAAAATGATTTTCCGATGCCTTCAAGAATGTAGGGCGTTAGGAAACGCAAAATACTGAGTTTCGGGATAGAGAGTTTTCGGGATAGAGAGTTTTCGGGATAAAGAGTTTTCGGGATAGAGAGCTTTCGGGATTGGGAGTTTCGGGATACAGAATTTCGGGATAGAGAGCGGTATTCAATAAAACTTTGCCCTCTATTGCCTATTAGCATTATTTAATGTTTGATAGTTTCATACTCTTTTTATTAGGTTTTCATGCGCCTATTGTGCATTTTAATGTGAGCCACACCTTTAAAAAAATGCTTTAAATTTCTTGCAATGAAGAAATTAGCGTTAACAGCTAAAAAAGTAGACAGTTTTGCAGCCTCGATATCCGCCACATTGTTCGCGAAGCAGAAGACCCCGTCAGATAAAATGATAAAACATGATTTTTAATCGTCGAAACGCAGTATTTCATCGAATCTAATTTCGACAGTGCAAAACCCGGAATCTAGCTTAATAATAATTACAAGAATTTTATATCGAGTGGATAAAGTATATATGTGGTGATAACTATACAATGTTTTTACTTACTATGTTTTCTGTGTTTTACTTTTAGCAATATTAACAAATAATTAGAAACAGTCCCGCTATTTATATTTGCAATATCAAAATTAAATCCTAGCAAAAAAATTCGGTCTCCCGCTATTAGATACCATCTCTATTATACAAGGAATAAAGTTGACAATAACATCGAGGGATGAAACATCAGCTTTTAAATTTTTGATTTAAAGTTTTAAGACATCGTTTTTACAGAAAGATACGTTAAAAGATATTGCTAAGGAATTAATATATAGCAAATACATTTAATACCCTCTAAAGGTGAATCTTCTAATTTCCCAGGCCACCCGATGCGGCTGGTTGCTAATAGGCAAAGAGACCGGGTTGTTTGCGGCCCAAATAAGGGCCCAAATATTGACTCGATACCTCCCGGGTCAAGGACCCAAAAGAGGCGCCCAGAAAAGCAAAGAAATTTTTGAGAAATCTACATTTTTCAACGTTTCAAAAGGCTAAAAAAGAAAGATTTCAGATTACGTCACTATTACAGACGTAAATTTTTTTAACATTAATATTCACGAAAAAGTTTTGTGAATTTTTAATTTTAAAATTACATATTCATAATAGCGTCCAAAAAGCACCTCGGTGAAATTCTAAGAATAAAACATTTTTTTTGTAAAATTAAATTTTACATTTTCTGTACGCACAACTTGGAAATCTGTCGATAATACGTTTTATTGGAGTACAAATGTAAATCGATAAGTTTGAAGCTGCGAAAAGCCCTACCGGGGCACGGTTAATGGAAAACACATGTTTCGTCACTTTGCCGGGTTGACGGGAAATTTTCTCGAACAATATGTCGTTGGATTGTGATGATGATCTCAAATCTCAGGATTCTCAAAAAGGTTCAGTACTAGTAAGGTTCCTTATTTCACTGTTTACTGTTTACTTTTTACTGTCTATCGATTTTCCCACCCCACACCAAAAATCGATTTTTTTTAAAAACCGTTGAATTCGGTTTTAGAACGGAAATTGGCGGGATAGCAAGTTTCTTACAAAACCTGCAAATACAAAAAATTTGATATGGCTTCACCCCTTTTTAAGATTTGAAGATAGATTTTTAAGAAAGAAGACAAAGAAACGCACAGCTCTAATTTTTTGTGACACGATGTTTCAACGTGGTTTCTATCCAAAAAGAGTTGCCCCAATATTAATTGGCAGATTATAACCTATACAACTACCTAAATTATGAGCGATTAATTAAATTCGAAATTCGAAATTTTCATCCTAAATTAAACATAAAATTCTCATACCTGAAACGTCGGTGTCCGGTCACCCATTCTGGTGGCAATCGATTCTGCAATGTGCTTTATTATTGTTTGGCCAGCAAAAAAATCTATTAGCACGTTTTAGACATATTTGGAAGTCTATCTACATCTACAAATATATCTACAAAAATCATATCTAGTAAGACATGTCTACAAAAATATCTTTCTGGCGTTCTAATTAACTTAATCAACTTAATTTAATTTAAGTTAATTGCTTTGTCTAATTCTGGCGCCGGGATAGCAACGAAATACGCCATTTTCTTACAAAAAAGGGTCAGGTTTTGATATGTAGTTAAATACAGTGGAGAAAACGGCTTCTCAATAAATATAATACATTTAAAACCATTAAATAAAAAGTTGGTTTTCTCCCTGAGAACACGATTCCCCCCCCCCCGCCGATAATGCGAAATAGCCAAAAAACGGAAAAAAGGGTTGGGTAATTCCAGAAAAATGAATGTTTCTCAAACGATAACCCTCCAAGCGTTTTGTCTCGTCGGATTAATTCAAAGTTCGGCGTATCGTTTTAATAAACCTTTCAGGCTTAAAAAGAAGAGGAAAACAATCAAGAAAAGGTGCGGAAAGGTATTTAGAAACCTCCGGAAAAATTAATATAGCTTTGTAAAAAGAGTGTTTCAAGTCTGAAGTGTCACCGGAAAGTGACGGGATTACAGAGTGGACGCCCTGCCGGAGGCACTAACCTTTTTTTTTCAACTCCGAAAGGGCCAAGAGGATCGAGCTGGAAAGAGGAGCTGTAAAATCGGATGGGGTGGCGAGAGAGCGAGAGACAGAGAGAGAGCGAGAGACAAAGAGAGAGAGAGAGAGAGAGAGAGAGAGAGGGAGAGAGATAAAGCATTGATAAATAGAGATGCTCCTCCCTCTCTACACCACAACAGCTGACCTAACGGCCCTAACGGACTGACTATCCCCGCCACTCGCGAACACTATCCCCGTTGTGGCTTCATGTTTTTTCCTCTGCAGGCTCTTGCAGAGGACTGATGGGTTTTAAAGGGATAGTGACACATGGAGAAAAACCGTGGATTTGGGTTCTTTTGCCTTATCGGGGGGGGAGAGTTTTTGTATAACTCCAGAATATCCTAGTAACGTAAAAGTCACTGGTTTAATAATGACTAAAAATGTTTGGCAAAACAACACTATTTTTGAAACGGAAAACTCTGGAAAAACTTTTTCAAATATTAAAAATCCGGAATTCTGGTATAAAATCGATATTTAGGCATTTTTTTAGACATGGTTTGTAATTTTTTACTTCTAGAGATAGTAAAAGCAGCTTAGCAACACTGATTTATTTATCTTTAATAGTTCGTATTAAAAAATTATTAAATACTCTTAAATAAAAATACTGTAAGGAAAAAAAGTTGCAAATAGTGAACAGCTTATCAAAAATTTGGGAAAAATGAATGTTTTGCCGCATTACACAAATGCCAAAAAATCTGTGGACAGTATTACGATGAGTTTTCTAGCCAGTCTGAAAATCGATATAACGCTTACAAACACATAAAAGCCTCAAAAATTAGAAATTCTGTGTTTTCAAGCGACGCGACATCGGGCTTCGAGAACCTTCTCTGCCAGATTAAAAAAGTATTAAAAAACGGTTTTATAATGAACCGCTTGAGGATCGTTCTAGGTCTACAATTGACGCCGATTTTGTGATACTGCAATGTTAAAGCGGGTTTTTTGGCTAAATAAGGATGATCGATAAAAAGTGTGTTTTGGAAAATAATGATTACGCATCCTTTTTTGGATGTTTAATGTCCACGCTAGTGCTGCTCGAAGTTTCAAACATTTGCAAAATTTCAATTCAGGCAAGATGCTCGGAAAAATCCCGGTGATTTATGGTAATTAAGCTCGCCGTCTAACTTTGATAATTACAACAAAAAAGGAAAGAAAATACCGGCAGATTCACACATGAAACTGACCGAAAAAATTTTCACCAATATCTAATATTTTTTGAATCACACAATTTGAATGCCTTCCTGAAAATGCTCAAGTCAGCGAGGATATGAGTGACGGCTTCATTTTTCTTCCCTTGCAAAACCTATTCGCCACGATGAGCGCTTTTCAAGGGTTTTCTCTGATCAGCTACTTGTGCCTTTTCTTCTTCGTCGCCATCATCGGGATTCAGGGTTTGTATCCTGAAGTTTCGCAACTTTTTGGAGTTTGTGGTCGCCAAAACCAACTGGTTTTTCAGGAAAAGAATACCTGTGCCGTCAGGGTGTCGATTACGGTCTTGTGGATACGTGGACTCGCGAACAGGGACCGAAGAACTCGCCCTGTAGGGATCTCGTGAGAGACGACAAAGATGAATGGCATACACGGATGATATTTGAAGAGAAGATTGGAGACGATATTTATTACTACGGTGGGATAGATGCCTCTCTCACTGTCTCTCTCTGACTGTCTCTCTCTCACTATCTCTCTCACTTCTCTCTCTCCTATCTGTTTCTCTGTTCTCTCTCACTCGCTCTCTCACGCTCTCTCACGTTCTCTCTCACTCGCTCTCTCACTCTCTCTCTCTCGCATTAAGGTACTTATTTTTAGGCTGCCGCGTGCCCGAGCAGAACTACTGCCACGAGATCGTCAACACGCAGGAGACAGAGGATCGGGCTGGGAAGAAATTGGTGCCTGGCTGCTACGCGATCGGCACGACTACTGTAGTCAATGATACGGAGAATTGCTGGTGCGAGACGGGTACGTAGAGAGAGAGAGAGAGAGAGAGAGAGAGAGTGGGAGAGAGAGGGTGCGAGAGATAGAAAGCTATTTAGTTGACGGCAAGCAGATCCACCTCATCTCCAACACGCACAAGGAGGTGTTCGCCGAGTACGAGAAGTACATCGCTAAAGAGGTCAGTTTCAACCACTTGTTGTTAGCAACTCTAATGAATGGATCCCGCCGTTAATACAAAAGTACCTAATTTTTACAGGTGGACATCACGAACCCGGCGGCCCGGAAGAAGATTGACAAAAAGTGCGGCTGGCGGAAGATTTTTACGCGACACATCCCGACCACGACTACCACTACTACGACTACTACTGCTCCTCCTCCTGCGCAAGGGTGAGGGAGAGCGAGAGATAGAGAGAGATAGCGAGCAACTCCCATTAATGCCTTCAGAATGCCCGATTGGCTGCCGTACGCGCTGGGCGGGGCAGCCGCACTGTTGCTGCTCGCCGCCGCCGTGACGACGGCCGTCGTGCTGAACACGAAGAAGCACAAGAAGAAGGACAAGAAGGAGGTATCGTTTGGTGCTTAAAGGGTCGTATCTCCCCCGATAATGCCAAAGCACCCAATATGTATTTTAATGACTAGCAAAGATTCTTTGGGAAATTTACAAGGGAGTGAGAGGGCGAGAGAGAGAGAGGGGGAGAGAGACAGAAAGTGAGAGATAGAGAGCAACTCTAGCACTCCCCTAATTCCATTTCGCTCCTCAGGACGAGGCGACGTCCACCGAAGACGCGGCTCCCGAAAAGTCCCAAGTCAGCGAAGCCACCGAAGCCACCAACGAAGTGTGAAGCGCTTGATCTAGGAATTTGTCGTCTGTACTATGTACTCTGTAGTCTTCAGCCCTCCGGCTGTGTACTTTGTAGTCTACGAATTCCCCCACCAATTGTCCCTATTTTCTGCCCCTTCTTGCCTTATTCGTGTTTTTCTTTGGGTGTGGTGTGAATAAAACCAAGCAGCAGGAAGCGGACCTCGAGGTTTCTATGTATGTCTCTCGATCTATCCCTCTTTCTCTCGCTCTCTCTCGCGCTCTCTCCCCCCTCTACCTCTCTCTGCCTATCTCTCTTTTCTGACGACTCTTCGGATTTCGGTAATCCGTTAAGCATTAAAAATGCGCAATCTGCAAATCTGCAAATTTGGATACAGATAATTTGCATCCGGTGAGACTACCGGGTTCTGCTCCTTCTCCTTCTCATTCTTCGTGGCTCTGCGTTTCCCAAACCATCTCTGCCTGGACGATGGGGCCCCGTCTCGCGTTGGCTCTTCTGTTCGTCTTCGTCCTACTCGCTCGCGTCGACGGGCAGGGTTGGCGGGATCGCTGTCTCGAAGGTGCCTGGGGTTACCCTTTGCGGCCGCGGAAAGGAGCTCCCAACCCAAAGCCTGAAGACTACGGTAGGATCACTCGAATTAAAACGTTCTAGGGCGCACTTGGCCATAGAGTTTCGAGCATTAGTAGGACTTGTCGCGACCACACCGCACAGGGTGCCGCAATAAAAAAACAGCGGTTAGTGTGCGGTTCAAGGGATGCCCAAACCTTTCGGGGCTCAAAAAGCAAAAACCATGCCCCGGGCGGGAGTCGAACCCGGGACCCTTGTTTTGTAGACCTGGACGCTATCCATTAGGCCATAGTGGCAAGCCATCAAGTGGGATGGGAACGCCACAAGAGCGGAAGGGGTCCGAATTCTGTGCGGCTTTGGGGCTCAGGGCCGCACAAAATTCGCGCGTCATCTGTACTGCCCGGAATACATAACTATACAGGGTGGCCCGAAAGAGTGGTGACCGAAACTTTTTCGATTTTCTGAAAAACTATAGATCGAGGAAAGCTCATTTTAGCACATTATATTCCTTAAACAATTATCTTCCACATGGTATAACCACTTTTTTATTTGTTTGCCTCAAATTCGGAAAAACTGGGGGGGAAGCGGATGGAAAACGGAGGTGCTGGCACGCAGGCACTCAGCCCGAATTTGGCTCATAACTCGACGAAGACTTTCCCGAGCGAACCCAAAATTGAATCGGGAGTAGCCAACACTTTGGCCTTTCAGACCGGCTACACAAAAAATTCTGCGGATTCGGGTTGGGGCTGCAGGATGGCTCTTTTGGCGAGCAAAAAATGGTTTGGTCAAAACCCTTAATAACGGGCCTCAGTCACCTGACCAAGTTGGAGGGTTCTGAGCCATAGCTGCACCACGAGCTGCACCGGAAACGTCAGGCACGCTCGTTAAAGAGATGGAAAAGGCATCGTTAAGTATTTTCATCCACAGGAATTTATTTTAGATTTTGTCGATTTCAAAAAATCCATGACTTTGAATTATGGAATTAAATTCCTAATGAAAAAGCTTGACTGCGTTGTGCGCTGAGCGTATGCTCAAATTTAGCCAACATCTATAGGAAACAGAATCCATAACCCCGCCTTGCCCAAACCCATAAGGGAACAGAGAAATTCTGTGTGCAAGCTGCGGTCACCACTCTTTCGGGCCACCCTGTATATTCTCCGGCGAAACATTGGGCATCGTTTCAATCCCTAAATGGCTTGTAAAATGGTGCTTTACAGATATAACTTGTTTTTGAAGATTGTTGCAAACTGGCCATTTCAAGGGCTTTCGAATACTCTCATTTCGATCCGATACTTCCGCGTTGGGTTAGAGGGGAATTTTTTTTGGAATGGGATACCCTGTAACTTCACCTTGTCCATTTCATACGCGCTTTTCTTTTCAGCCAAGCTATGGTGCGGTAAGGAGCCGGGCACTCCACTCGACAAATGTCTGCCACTCGCCCAGATCGTCGACACATCGAATAACAACTGGAAGAGGGCCGTCGCCTACATTGCCACCACTGACAATCAGACCATATACTATGGTGAGTTTGAGGCAAGCTTTTGGCTAATGTCTAGGAAACCCTCATCCCTGCGGCAACCTTTCGGCCATACGTCCTATTAATGCGTCGAGTATCTCAAGATGCTCGCCCCGGTTTAAAATGCATCCCAAATTTGTTTTCTTTTTCAAAATTTGCTAAAACATTTTTTTATAACGCTGATAAGTTTTCATTAGTTGAATTTTGGGTGTCTAGTTTACCCCCAGGCGTAACTTTTCAGCCATGCGTCATATTAATGCGCCGAGTATCTCAAAATGTGCGCCGTGGCCGAAAACCTCTACAAAAATTGTTTCCTTACGGCAAAAATTGTTAGAAATTTTTTTACAAGATTTTGAAAGTTGAAAAGATTAAGCCGCTATGCTTCGATGTACCAGAAGTCAAAAACTCAAATATTTTTGTTTTCTGCTATTTTTTCGACTCAAGCGTACTGTCGGATTATTCTACAGAGCAAGAGCTACATTTTGGTACCATTGACAGCTCTGTACGTCAAAAGATAGCCGAGATACGAAAACTCACTTTGGAACAGCAAAAATTAACTAAAGGAAACCCAGACTTATAATTGTTATAAAAATTGTTCAAACAATTTTTGATGTAAGAAAACAACATGGCTATGGTAATTCGACTACGGCGAACATTTTGAGATACTCGGCGCATTAATAGGACGCATGGCTGAAAAGTTACGGCGGGGGGGGGGGGGTAAACTAGAATTTAGCCGAATTTTGTTGGTCCAAAGTGCGTTTTCGGATCTCGGCCAGGTACACAGCACCATTGCGGCTTAATCTTTTCAACTTTTAACTTCTTGTAAAAAATTTTCTAGAAATTATTTATGTACGAAAACAAGGTTTTACGAGGTTTTCGACCACGGCGAACATTTCGAGGGACTTAGCGCTTTCATAACCCCCTTGGCTGAGGAGCTGGGCTGAGCTTTACCCCCTTCAGTATGCTGTTTACAGGTTGTGAGCCTGTGCACGAACTGTTCTATGAGCCGCCCAAAGACGACCACTGGCACTCGAGCGCTTGCTATTTCTGGGAAGTGTTCAGGAATCCCAACGCAGCTGATTGTATCTACCGTAGCGTTTTTACGGCTTTGTTAAAGAGCGAGTATAAGGTTTAGTCGTTTTTGCGGTTCTGGTTCGTTAGCGGGGGGCATCGCTTGCAATAGCTTCTCCTAGCTTCAATTCGTATTTTGAGCTGCAAAAAGTCTCAGTATATTTTTTGATGTTCTATCGAATAGCGATAACCGAATTCTTTTTATTTGAAACTTTTTACAAAATTTTTTATGAGATGTTTCTATCCAAAACGATTTAAAATGCCTGAATACTGTTAATATTTTGTTATAGGGCCGTAAGGAATTACTGGGGAACATTTTGTTTCCCGCCGCTAACTGTCCAGCACCTTGTTAGCCCATCGAGTGATTATCATCTCGTTTTCAGCGTATATTCTTTATTAACCATTATTTTAGTACCGTTATACGGAGATACTTACGACCAAGACTTCGGCGGCTGCTTTCAAGCCAGATCGGTGGTCAAAGTCATCGATACCGAGTTCCCCGGCCAACCATGGGACGGACGGGCACGATGCGGAGTCAACAGGGTTATGAGGGTGAGAGAGAGAGAGAGCGAGAGAGAGAGAGATGGAGAGAGATGTAGATAGATGCATTTGCCTTTTGCATTCCTGCCTTTAGCTAAAAACAACGACCACGACCACGACTACGCCTTCGACCACTACCACCAACGCTACGACGACCACCACCACGGCCACCACCACCAACGCCACGACCACGACAACAGGTTGCATACTGGGTTATAGATCATTAGCGGGGGGGGGGGGGGACGCCACGCCCAATGCATCTGAGGAAATAATAGCTTACTTTCAGCCGCGCCTACAACGCCAGTGGCGGTGAACACGACGATGAGCGCCGCCCCGACGTCATCTACTGACAATACCACGGCTGCAACGAGTACATCGACGAAAGAAGGACACGGCAACAAGACGACTCGATTCACTACACCGCCTACGCTTGTACCAAATCCTGAACTGCCAGGGGCTACTGTGTGAGTTATCTCTCTCCCTCCCTCTCTCTCTCTCTCTCTCTCTCTCTCGCTCTCTCTCTGTCTCTCTCTGATGCTCCTTCCATTTTTCCAGATTCAAACACACGATGCTGATCATCCTGGGCATCTTGATGGGATTAATCTTACTGTATCTCTGTGCCAGTATTGCTTGTGATGCTGTAGAAGGAAAGAAGGCGAAGAGGAACAGCAAGAAACGCATCTCTCCTGATGAGCCAGAGCCTACGGTATGACGAAGCGTTTAAAGGGATGGTGACAGCTAGCTGTTACCGATGTCTAAAGGGACAGCGACACTTGGTTTTCCACCATTTTTCGACATTTTTCGACAATTTTATCGTTTCAGAACATGTCCATCCTTCAGCACGAAGACCCGGCGCCATCCCACAAATCCGAAAAAGCCTAAACCCCATTCTGGTGATGCTCACTCTATTTCTCTACTCTCTCCATCGTCTCCATACTCTCTCACCCCCAATCGACATACTCGTCTTTTCTCTGTGTGATATTCTCTCTTTTTTGGCTGTCGAAAAATACCTTCTATCCGCTTCATGTCGATTCGATAAAGCCTTTGTCAAGATGGGACCTACATTCAGTGAAGTTTGATGCTTTTGGGATTCGGAAGAGATATTTACGTTTTCACGGTTTTCAAAGTAAAAAATAGAAAATGATGGACTACATGCTTCAAAAGAGCTTTAAAGCCGATTACATTTGTCAAAATATTCGTGACTTTCTGAATGTGCTCGAAAAAAACAAAGCTTTTAGCAAAAAGCAAAAAGTCGAACTGTGCTTTTTCTCGATAATTATTATGTTGCATCCTACGAAAAGCGCTAGTAAGTAAATAAATAGTTTAGTTTCAGTTTAACTAGTAAAAAATCATCAAACATTAGAAAAATTTCAGTTGAAGTGTTGGTGGAAAATTTGCCATTTTTTCAATTGAAAAACAATATTTTCGGACTTTGACTATATCTTTTTACGTTTATTTATAAACACTTCCTGTAATTATCTACGAAAAACTACATTAGAAATTAGATGGTTAGCAAAATGGCTGTCCCCTGATAGTGCGGCAAAACCCTTTGAAATTCAATGTTGCGGTTAAAAAACAATTGGTCGGCGATTGTTCCCCGTCATTAGTACATCCCAGCGGATTTGGCAAAAACACTTCAAAATCACTTTGAAACGATTTATCTACACGATCAGCCATAAAAACGAATAAATACACAGTTACGAGAGAGAGAGAGAGAGAGAGAGAGAGAGAGGCAGAGAGAGAAGAAATAGTCTCGTCATACGGGCTAGCTGGGAGGATTGATCACAAATCAATATCGACAATAGAAAAGAAGGTGGGGGCGTGGCTAGGGGGTCGAGTAGATACGGTATCGATTGATGGTGGTGTACGGTAGCCATTTAGGCGGGAGAGGATGACGAGACGGCTGTCGAGGCCGCCGAATTCTCATCGTCGTTGCTCGGCTTCTTCTAGAAGTACAAATTGTCGAAAAACCTTTTTTTCCGAAGTTCATTGCCTTTTTCACAAAATGAAATTTCGAAAAAATTAAATTTCGAAAAATTCATGTTCGACAAACTGATCGCAAATTAGCTTTAACCATATTCACAAATAAAAAAACCATAAAAATTAAACATTTTGAAAAATCGACATTAGTCCGATTCCGTCGAAAAACCAATTTTTAGACCCGAAATTAATTATTTCTGTTAAAATTGATAAATTTTTGATGCCTAGAAATAGTTAAAAATCGCAAAAGAATTCATCCGCGATTTATATAAAAAATATAAGTTTCCAAAAATCACGAAAAGGTTGCATGAATTTCGTAAATCGGCAATTTTTGGCGAAAAAATCGATGTTCCGGATTTTTTTAAAATTGGACTCGAAAGCGCAAGTCAAAATTCCAACCTCGCCCGAGCCCGCGCCGCCACCACCGCCTTCGGTTGGCATATCACCGGGGGCACTTTCACCCGGATTGCCCCGGTCACATCGGAAGATGAACACCGCCGCGCACATCATCAACAAGAAACCGCCGACGATGGCGCTGTGGATGTACAGCACCATCATTGCCAGGCTGCAAATCGAGATTAGCGAAAATTCGCGCGGCCTGGTTTACCCGAAAGCATACTCCTCCTCCGAGGCAGGGATATCCGTTACACCGATCCTGTAACAGCAAGTTGTAGAACTCAACTACGATCCGCTACTCATTCCGACCAGACGCGGGCTCCTGGCGGAGTTTACGTTCGATGCCCGCCGACTTCCGGTGGGTTAAAGAGCGTAGAGCGATATTAGGTATCTGAAAGAATGGCTTAAGTGCAGTTTACCCCCGCCCCACCCCCAGCCGACCCCACCTACCGTATCGCGGCTAGGTATGTATGTTTATCTACAAGTGTGTAAAGTATACCAAAATACTCGTCAGAGCAAGACGAACATTTGGGTATACTTTACACACCTGTAGATGAACCAGATGGTTCCAGTCGCTTCGCGACTGCAACCATCTGGCCTTCGGGCTATCCTTCATGTAATACACCATCACATCCATCCCTAGGCTCTATCAATACCGACGCTAATGGCTACAGATACCTCCCCTAGCCGAAATCCCCTTAAAAAACTACTTCGATACCTTCCTGAGGACCTTAGATACCTCCCCTAGCCGAAATCCCCTTAAAAAAAACTACCTAAATACCTTCCCGATGGCTTCAGATGATTTAAATAATTAATTAACATAATTAAAAAGTATTAAAAGTATTAAAGTAACTTTACCTTCCCGATGGCTTTAGATACCCCCATGGCTGAAATCCCCTTCAAAAACTACCTAAATACCTTCCCGATGGCTTTAGATGATTTAAATAATTAATTAACATAATTAAAAAGTATTAAAAAGTATTAAAGTAACTTTACCTTCCGATGGCTTTAGATACCCCCATGGCTAATTAACATAATTAAAAAGTATTAAAAAGTATTAAAGTAACTTTACCTTCCGATGGCTTTAGATACCCCATGGCTGAAATCCCTTCAAAAACTACCTAAATACCTTCCCGATGGCTTTAGATGATTTAAATAATTAATTAACATAATTAAAAAGTATTAAAAAGTATTAAAAGTATTCAAAAGTATTAAAGTCACTTAAAAAGCTATCTGGGCGCGCGAAGGGGCCTGGCGAAGAGGGGCGAAGGGAAAGGGGGCGTGGCCTCCCGGGAGAGGGGGCCCCCACCGCTTTTACTAAGGAAAAAACTTTCAAAGTTAATTTTAATAATTTAAACAAAAACTTTTTTGTAATTTTTTGATCGGTTTGGGGGTTTCTGACGGCGCTCTATCCGAATCCGAAGAGACCTAAGCTCTAGCTCCTTTCCCCTTCGAGTTGAATCTGGGACATGACGGACGGACAGACAGACACCACCGCAAAATTATTATAGTAGACAAGGAGCCGTGATACAAAAGTTGGGGGGCCGGCTGTGGGGTAAACGGCACGCTTACCCACAGAATTTCCGTTCCCTTCCCCCCAACACCAGCACCAAGATAAGCTTACCAATCCGCCTCCACCCTCCGAGCTGAAGAGATCAACACCGGAAACGAGGAGCAGCAAAGTGAAGGCGATCAGGTGACGCTTCATCGGGCCGGATGACGGGATGAAGCTGGGGTTAAATGACGCGGTAATCCCATCAAGATGCAGTTGTCAAATTGTTTATGCAAGTCACACGAAAGTCGCGGACTTTTGTTGCATTAATTTCGACAAAAAATTTATTCGATTTCAGAAAAGTAAGCCTATACCGTACCGCCTTTTCCTAAACTTTCGCCACAAAAAACATTCCGATCTGATACTCTGACGTTTAGTTATGATGGCCGAGCTGCTGATGACCCCTGGTCGACGATCACCGTATGTATCTCGGCTCCCTGGTATGCTACAGAGTTGTAAAGCATACTAAAATACTCGCCAGGCCAAGACGAACACTCTGGTAAACTTTACACACCTGTAGACAAACAGGGAGCCGAGATACCAAATTTCTCGGCTGAGCCTCAGGCGCCCCACAGCCGACTTACCGCTATACTTCGGCTTCCCGTTATCCTCAACGGCTGTGAAGTATACCAAAATAGTCCTCAGACCAAGATAAACATTTTGGTATACTTTACACTCCGGTATGATAAAGGTGAGCCAAGATACAGAATTGGGGGCCGGCTGGGGAGGGCCATCTGGAGCCTGACCGATGTAATATTTAACGTGCACTCTGTACTTTATTCCACCACACGCGAGCATCAGCCAAATGTGAAACCAGTATACAAAAAACGGGTCATGTAATGAATTCGATGTCTCTTGGAGGGTAGGGACGATTGGGGCTAGTGCTGACGTGGGCGCTTCAGGCTGCGCGTCGCCGGGTGTTTCCGCTCCTCCGAGTTGCTCTGGAAAACCAGCAGGTATACCAGAAGACATAAGTCGAAAAGCCCATTGCGGCGCACTGACCCTTGATATTCCCCTCACTTCCACGAAACCTGACTTTTAAAGACTCACCGCCGAGCTCCGGGAGCGACTGGCCGATACGTTGGAGGTGGAGGAGTCTCGACGCGCGACGGATTGGCGATGAGGAGCGGCCGGTTTGTTCATTTGGTAGAGACGGGCGGCAGCGGCGGCTACGAGCACCAAGAGACCGCCCAGACACGCGTGGCCCACCAGGAGTACCAGGAACAGGTCGCTGGAAAAGAAAGTTATTGGAGAGAGAGATGCAGAGAGAGAGAGAGAGAGAGAGAGAGAAGTGAGGAGAGAAGAAGAGAGACCGAGAGAAGAGAATGAGAGAGAGAGAGAGAGAGAAGAGAGAGACAGAGAGAGAGAGATAGAATACTTTTTGGTTGGTCCCTCCTCGTCGTCGGCGTCGTCTTTAGCTTCTGCCCCAGTAGCCCGAACATGTGCGGTTGTCTCAGGAATCTGATGGTGAAGTACAAGATGTCCCAAAAAACCCTCGACATCTGGTCGCCCTCTATCCGATCGCTACCGAATTTGTACAAGCGACGGAGACCGATAAAAACTACGGGCATCCGAATTTTCTAGGCAAAATATTGTAACACAAAAAAAATTATCGTTTAAAAATTCTTTTTTTTTTGGAAAAGTTGGTACTCGTTTTCTACGCTGTTTTCGCAATTCTCATCTCGATCGGATGGAAGACGGCCAAATGCCGGATGTCTGGCTTTTTGGTACATCCAGTTTTGATACCTTGCTTGAAGCAGCCGTAGTCGGGGTGGTCGCTGGAGGAGTGGTAGAAGCAGTGGTGTTTGCGGTGGTAGAGGAAGCTTTAGGGGTTCTTGTAGCCTTGGTAGTCGCTTCCGTAGCTTTCGTCGTCGGCTTTGAAGTCGTCGTTGCCTTTGGAGTTGTAGTTGTCTTTGGAGTCGTCGTTGTCTTTTGCGTTGTCGTTGTCGTTGGAGTTGTGGTGGTCTCGGGAGTCGTAGTTGTCGCGGTCGTCGCGACCTATTTTTTCAAATTTCCAAAAATTCGAGTCCACCCACCCTGGTAAACTGCTGATAGGCCCCACACAATCGACCTGGTTCCCCGGAGTCCGTGTTTGGGTCCATGATCCCCGGATAGGCGCGAGCGAGTTCATCACTGACTGAAAAGGATCGTTTTGTAGCTTTTGTATTTATGCTATCCGGTTGGAAGGTATACCAAAATACCCGCCAGACAAAGACGAACATTTTAGTGTACTTTACAGCCCTGTAGAATAACGCAAAGCCGAGATACAGGACGTGGCGGAACGGTTCTGGACTGTTAACGGGAGGACCTAATTTTTTTCCTGTGATTCTCTGCGGTTCTATAAGAAAATATTAGCCATTTAATAGCATTTCACATACTTGTTAGATATACAAACAATATAAAAAATAACAAAAAAAATCTCGAAATTTTTTGAATTTTCGTCAAAAATGGATTAAAATGACTAAAAAAGGTCAACGTTTCTAATTTTCAACATTTAAAAAATATTTATTACAAGTTTCTAGCAACCATAAACTACGAAAAAATATAAAAATACATGATATAAAAATCAACAGGTAAAAAAAAACAAAAAGTGATTTCCCCTTGCCACCCCCCCACCCCCGCTAACAGTCCAGAACCTAGTATGCCAAAATACTCGCCAGACCAAGACGAACATTTTGGTATACTTTTTTGCAGCCCCGTAGAACAACGGTGAGCAAAGACACAGTAGGTTGGACTCAGCTGGGAAAGAGGCAAACCATAAAGCCTAGGTTACTGCTTTCTAACCGGTCGAGTTCTGAAACTTACTTTTGGTCAGGGCAGGCCCCGAGTACTGTCCGATTCCCCTCGACTCCTCTGTTCCGTTGTAATTTTCTAGAAAGTGGCGTCATGAATCTGCATGCGCCAGCGTCCCACCACAAGTGCACTCTGGTTTGGTGGCAAACCACCGTCGCCACACGTCCTTGTAGCAGCCGAGGGTGAGGGCAAAATGTCGCGGTGAGCCGTTCCAATCCCACCATTGTTTGCAGAACGAGTAGCCGGGCTTTGCGCAACCTGAAGTGGAGATTTGGTATTTGCTAACATGTGAAACATGTATTCTTCGCTATGGTAACGTCAAAATTTGGAAAATTTTGGCCGGATGTGTATCAGGCAGGTGAAGGGGCCGCAGCGCGGCTGCGCGGTCCTTAGAAATTTTTCCGGGTTTTCAGTAGCATAAAACTATAGTTTAAATATAACAACTATCTAAAAACTAAAAGCTCGAAATTTTTGTCAAAAAACGGCCATTGGGGTTGAAAAATCGATGGTAAGACTCCAGATACCCCCCTCCCCAGGCAGTCCCCAACTTTTGTATCACGGCTCCTTGCTCATCTACAGGTGTGTAAAGTATACCAAAATGTTCGTCTTGCTCTGGCGAGTATTTTGGTATACGTTACGCACCGGTAGATGAACAGGGAGGCGAGATACGGTAGGTGGGGGTCGGCTGGGGGATAGTTATCTGGAGCTCAGCCAATTCGATATTTTTTGTATGTTTCAATAAAAACTTGTAAAAAGTAAAAGGCAGCATAGAAACACTTCCGCATTTATATTTCAAAATTGGATCCAAACCAGGAAAAAAACTACATTTCATCCTAAGACCCACTGTAGATGATTTTGATTAGCGTGCCATCGGGTTGGGTGAACATCTCGTAGAAGGCCACCGAGAACGTTTCGTACGGGCGTGTCGCGGGCAACATTGAGCATCCGCTTTCCGGGTTATAAACCGCCCCCGCCACATCGCACATCACGGTCTGGAAAATCGGGTTCTGGACGGTCAGATTTTTTGATCAAATTTTGATCAAATTTTTTCCTGTGCTTCTCTATCGGCCTGTGACAAAATGTAAACAATTTCTCTAGCATTGTACATGGTTCGTAGAGAAAAAACGTTACAAAAATAATAAAAAGTTTCGAAAATGTTTGACTTTTTGGTTAAAAAATTCCCAATTTTCAAAATTTTTTTAACTTCCTGACTATCAAAAACTGCTAAGAACACTATAATGTTACATTATATAACAAAAATAGTTTCCCTGCTAAACCCCGCCGCCGCCCCCCCCCCGCTAACGGTCCAGAACCTGGCGGTCGAAATTAACGGAATCCACCCCACTTTCGGCAGATTGTGATCTGCCTTCGACCATCCAACGTCCGCCCCGCATTCTTCCTGAAAATGGCATATCGGCCTTTCGAGAATGCACCAACAGGCCCGTCCAGATACTTGGCGAACCTGTCGACCAAGTCGGGGTGTGCTGAAAATACAGTATATTCTGGGTCTGGACTGTTAGCGGGGGGGCACGCCCATCTTGGGGGTCTATTCGGAGATGACCCCCCCGCTAACGTACCAGAACCAAATTTAGACATCTTACGTACCCTCCATTGCGACGCGTGCACTGAGATCATGCATTTCTGAAAATTCGCAACGTTCAGACGAAAAAATAGCCGTGACTCTACCACATGTGCAATTGGTTGGGTTCATGACATCCATATCCGCGTAGCACCCAGCTGGCCAATCTTTCTTCAGATAGTTCGCTTGAGCGGTACAAAACGTCTGTCCGTCCTCGCAAGCTATAAACGATGATTTTCCAAGGTGTGCGCCAAAAAAAGTCTATTCCATCACGCACCATAGTAGACCCGTGTCTCGCCAATGTCTTCGTAGAAGAAGTACGCCCGCGAATCGGTGTCCGGTTCGGTGTGGAGTGTAGTGCAAGCTGCATCGTTAGGCCAGTCAAACTGGCCGTTCACCGGGCATCGCACAAACTGAAAGCAACACCGTCAAAATCCGTGCAACTGCAGCTTGTTCTCCGCTTTTGTATCTCAGCTACCCGTTTGTCTACAGATGCATAAACTATACCAAAATGTTCGTCTTGATCTGGCGAGTATTTTGGTATACTATACAATACAGTAGGATAAAGGGGGCCCGAGATACAGTAGGCGGGGGTCGGCTGGGGGGCACCTGGAGTTCAGCCCCAACGTTTGCATCTCGGCTCCCTGTTCGTCTACAGTAGTGTCAAGTATACCAAAATGTTCGTCTTTATCTGGAGAGTATTTTGGTATACTTTACACACCTGTAGATGAACAGGGAGCCGAGAAAAGCCGAACTGAACCACAGCCCTGCTTCCAAACCAAAAATGTCTGGATATTTCGTTTCAACAAGATTCGACAGGATTCCTCAACTCACCTTCTCGACACCAAAGCCTGTAGCAAAAATTGAGGCGAAGAGAATTAGCAGGGAGTGCGAGTCGTGGGGATGAAGCTTCATCGAGCCGTAGGAGCTCCCGGAAAGCAAATTTGGCTCAGGTTCTCGCTCAGGGACACCAAAAGATGGCTGATATGCGCCGGAAGTCGTGTATTCAAAGTATCACCAACGTCATTTAAAGGAATTGGGCATCGGTGATTTGAATATTGCATGGAATTCATCAATCATTCTCGAGTAGCTCTCTCAGAGCTTCCAGAGTCCGAAGACCGTCCGGTCGTATGAAGCCTCGTCTCCTTCAGACGTTTTTGCTCCTCCTCGCGATTTTCCATCTTGGCAGTGGCGAAAAACATGTGGTAAGCGCGTTTCTCAGCTAAATTTAAATTAAAGTTAAATAACCGAATAAAGAGCAGCTGAGATCCCCCAGCCAAAAATTATTTCTCGTTTAGCGCTGCCCGGTTAGCGTCCGATCATTCACCGGCGTCAATCGGGGCTGCACCCAACTAGCCGGCGTTCCGGAATCTTTTTCTGAGGATCGCTACTTTTTCTACGAACGGTTTTCCGGTGACGGCAAGGATGGCGATGTTTATGAATATTACGGTGATTTTTTTTGTGCAGCCTTTTCAACAAGACACCCTTTGCTAAAAACCGTGGTTTGTCTCGAGGGACTCCGGATGTCGCCCCATTTTTACGCTATTTTCCTGAGGAGTGTCCGATTTGGTACTGGACTTTTAGCGGGGGTAGGGTGTTAGCGGCGGCTCTCGCCTTTTGTATTTAGCTGTAAAAAGTGTCTTTTTATTTTGGCTTACGTGAACTTTACCCCCCCCCCCCCCGGCCGATCCCCACCTGCCGTATCTCGGCTCCCTGTTCATCTACCGGTGTTTAAAGTATGCCAAAATGTTCGTCTTGCTCTGGCGAGTATTTTCGTATACTTTACACACCTGTAGATGAACAGGGAGCCGAGATACGGTAGGTGGGTGCCGGCTGGGGGGGTGGGGGGGTGGGGAATGCACCCTCACCCATTTTTCTAGGCTGCGATGTGGGCATGACTTTTTGTGGCCACATCCAAAACGACGATCGAGATTGGCTGCCGGGTTGCTACCCTTCTGAAGTGGCTTTTCACAAGGCGGAAACGTGCAAGTGTATTGGGGCGGCCTTTGGGGACAAAGACTCCTGGCCGACAGTCACAATGGAAGGTATCACAACCATCTGGACCACCACTTGCAACTAAAAAAACTACAGCCAGCGTCCATGTGCTCGACTTGTACGAGAAACACGCAAAGGATCAGGTGGGTTTCGCTTTTTGCGGTACGAGACTGTTAGCGGGGGGATGCAGCTTACCTTCCCTCCTAACCGTTGTATCTCAGCTCCTTCATCGTCTACAGGTCTGTAAAGTATACCAAAATGTTCGTCTTACTCTGGCGAACATTTTGGTATACTTCACACACCTGTAGATGAGCAAGCAGCCGAGATACAAAAAGCTTAGGGGTGGTATCTGGAATGTTAGCGGGGCGGTTTGATGGTTCTAGCAGGAGGAAAAATTTGTCGGGCTATACCTACTTGCCAATACTATATACAGTTTTTCTAGTGTTTTTAGTTATCAAAATATTTTTAAAATTCGAAAATTCTACTTTTTTTTGGCGATTTTTCCTCCATTTTAACCGAAAAAGTCAATAATTTTTAAAAATTTTCATAATTTTTTATCAATTTCGCAACCTGAAACTATGTAAAACACTATAAAAATCATTTATTTTTGCTATAAAACCGTACACATTTACTGGGGAAAATTTGGTTTCCACCTGAATCCCCCCCCCCGATAACAGTCCAGTCCCTTTACAGAAAGGATGCGGCGGGACGGTGGGCTGGCCGCGAGTGTCCGAAGATCTTCCCAAGGTATGCCGCTTAGTTTTTTTTGTTACATAGCATTTTTTTGTTTTTTTTTATCTTATTCGCTGCTCTTCAAGTATATAGTTTTGTACTAACATCATTATCTCCATCTCAGATCGTGATGTGCGATGTAACGGGACCGGTGTATACCTCGAACACGGGATGTCGCATGCTGTCATCACGTCCATACGAAGCATACGCGGTCGCCTTCTACGAGATGTTACCACTAGCGTCTGGGGGCAAAATGAAAGTCATCTACAGTAAGTCTTGATGCCATTTCTATAGACGGGGGGGGGCTTGTGTTTCTCTACGGCCCTATAACAAAATATGAACCATGAGAGAGATAGAGCGAGAGAGAGATACGCCAGAGAAAGAGAGAGAGAGAAAGAGAGAGAGAGAGACAAAGAGAGAGAGAGAGAGAGAGAGGAGAGAGAGAGAGAAAAGAGAGACAAAGAGAGAGAGAGGGAGAGGGAGAGAAAGAGAGAGAGAGAGAGTGGTAGAAACCAAAAACAAAAATCCTTACTCTCCGCTAAAAATCTCCCCGCTAACAGCCCAGTACCCATTACAAATTGTTCACCGGCCGAGAGAGAGAGAGAGAGAGAGAGAGAGAGAGCGAGAGAGCTAGAAAGAGAGAGCTAGAAAGAGAGAGAGCTAGAAAGAGAGAGAGAGAGAGAGAAGGTGAGAGTATGAGAGTGAGAGTAGAGAGAGGTAGAGAGACGTAAAACCAAAGAAAAATATACTTTCTCCCTGCGAAACCCCCCCGCTACCAGCCCAGGTACCCAAAAAATTGCAGTGTGTCCAAGGAAGGGCCAGATGTTCTGCAAGCAATGGTGGGACAACGGCATCTCCAACATCGAGCTCGGCTGCTATGAGGGCGTTTGGAGGAGATGGTATCGCGGGAAGAACAAGGAGTGTACTTGTGGTCGGTCCCTAATTATTGGCTGCAATATTCCTCGTTTTTTTAGAAAATCCGGGCACGGGACACGGCCAGTACGAGGGCAAGCTGAAAAATGAGGACAAGGGTCGGGTATCTTCTTGCTTGTATCGTGGCTCCTTGTTTGTCTACAGGAGTGTAAAGTATACCAAAATGTTCGTCTTGCTCTGGCGAGTATCACCTATAATAATTTTGTTGTGGTGTCCGCGTGTCTGTCCGGTCCCGGATTCAACTCTAAGGGGAAAGGAGCTAGAGCTTAGGTCTCTTCGGATTCGGATAGAACGCGGTCAGAAACCCCCAAACTGATAAAAAATTATCAAAAAGTTCTCGTTTAAATTATTAAAATCGATTCTGAAAGTGTTTTTCTTTAGTAAAAGGGGTGCGGGTCGCAATAGTGAGCCAGGTCGCGCGCGTTTCGGCGAGGGGGAGGGAGCGCAGTGGGGTAGCCCGAACTCCAGCCGCTTGCTGGTTTTGGTATACTTTACACACCTGTAGATGAACAGGGAGCCGAGATAGAAAAGTAAACGGTTTCTCTAATCTGAAATATGTTTTGGAAAAGTTCATTTTGCATACCGTTTTTGGCCCAAAATTCCTTTTTATGAGTTTTTTCTGAATTTTTACACTTTTTTATAAACTTTTTATATAGCAAAAATTGTGTAAAATTCGATAAAATGGCTTATATTTCGCTTAAACTTCGAAATGCCTTCACTTTTTGGTCAGAAATGTATGAAAAATGGCGAAAAACGTCGGCATTTTTCAATTGTCAAGAATATTTGAAACATTTTTGTGTAATCTGGGCAAACTGCCCGATTTTTAGTGAGTGCCGCGATCCGGGAATCATTTCCGGAGCTGCTGAACCCGAATGGGCCTGTGCCGGCAGTGGGAGAGCCGGGTCGGCTCTGTGGTGCTCATCAGCAGTTTAAGAGGGTGGCGATTTTTCGATACCCTTAATTCGAAACCGGTTCTTTCGAATTTTCGGATTTTCTTGTAGTAATCTAGAAATATTTCATAATGTTTTTAGTAAACTATAATTTTATTTTAACTAGAAAAACTATCTAAATACTTTCAAAAATTTTTGAAATTTGGAATTTTTGTCGAAAAACCGATTCTGTTTTTTTTTGTATTTTTGCAATGAAAATTTGGTAAACGTAACGTTTAGAAATAGAATAAAAGACACTTTTAGAAACACTTCCGCTATTTAAATTAAAAAAACGGCTCGTAAAAAATGTTCTCTCCCCCCGATAATGGGAAGTACCTCGATACCCTTTTCAGGTACCTCCAAAGACGACGCCTCCACCCACGACCACCACCACGAAGAAGACGACTACCACCACCACGACGAAGGCAACGACCGGCAACGACCACCAGTACCACGAAGAAGCCGACTACCACCTCCACTACCACAAAGGCAACGACCACCGCCAGCACGACAACGCCAACTACAAAGCCAACGCTTCCGACGACCCCAAGCACGACGGCCTCATCTACCGCGCCTACAACCATATCTACCGCGAGTACTACACGGGAGTCTACAACAACAACTACCGAGAAGTCTACCACGCTCACCACAGCAGAGCCCACGCCCCCTTCGAGCTCTGATACAGTGAGCACGAGTGAAACGGAAGAACTTCCCGCGAGTGCGACTCCGCCGCAAGTGAGCACGCCGAGTACGTCTGGTGAAGAGGACGAGGATGGGTAGGGGGTTTAGAGCTAAAAAAACTAGGCTGTGGTTCCGTTTACCCCCCTCCCCGCCGACCCCCACCGACCGTATCTCGGCTTCTGTTCATCTACAGGTGTGTAAAGTATACCAAAATACTCGCCAGAGCAAGGCGAACATTTTGGTATACCTTGCACACCTGTAGATGAACAGGGAGCCGAGATACGGTAGGCGGGGGCCGGCTGGGGGGAGAAACTGAACCCTTACCAAAAACTATTTTTAGGAGTTTGGTGCCAACAATCATCGGCCACGCCGTCGTCATCACCGTCGAGATCGGGATCCTCTGTGTTGGGCTGTGGTTGCTCAAGTCGGCACCTGCTGATGATCCGGATGCGGTGACCCCGGATAATGGCGAGGAGGCGACGGAGACACCGGAAGCGGATGAGGTGGGGTTAGAGAGACAGAGAGAGAGAGAAAGAGAGTGAGAAGACGCCCCCCTCGTTAAAAGACAAGAACCAAATTCCGTACACTCTCAACCAGCTAACCCATTTTTCAGGACGGCCGCGACACGACCACCACCCCGTCGTCGAATGCTTGAACGTCGACGCTACGACCCGAATTCTACGCTCGAACAAGCTAACCAATAATGCTCAATTGTGTATATATTCTCTGGCCAACGATTTGCGGAATAAATCTCTCGAATTGATACTCTCTCTTTCTCTCTCTCTCTCTCTCTCTCTCTCTCTCTCTCTCTCTCTCTCTTCTCTCTCTCTCTCTCTCTCTCTCTCTCTGTCGCTCTCTGGACTACTTGGTTTCTGTCTCCGTGTCTGCATGTGTCTCTGTCCGTCCACTTGGCTCTCACACTCGCTCTCTCTCTCTCTCTCTCCTCTCTCTCTCTCTCTCGCTCTTCTTCTCCTTTATGTGATCAAAATACCAGCCACAAAGTATTAAAAAATTTATACACAAAAACATAGCATAAATTATCGTAGAAATCACTGAAAGATGGGTGGGGTGCGGAGAGAGCGCGAGAGTGCAAGAGATAGAGAGATTGAGAAGAGGGAAGAGGAGAGAGAGAGAGAGAGAAGAGAGAGAGAGAGAGAGAGAGAGAGAGCAGTAAAGGGATGTACATAGATGTTGCGTGTAGTGCTCTAGGTACAGATCTTTGGTGGACCGTGACGCTACGTTACGCTATGACATAGGTATCGTTGGTTGAGCCGTCTTCCCTCCAAATAGCAGAGCAGCCACGTTGGCGGCATCTGGTAGAGCATCATCGGGTCGGGTGACACCGTGGATTTGTTGTTGGGCAAAGACCTGGAATGGGAGGGAGATGAGAGAGAGAGAGAGAGAGAGAAAGCGAGTGAGAGAGTGAGAGAGTGAGAGAGAGAGAGCGAGAGAAAGAGAGAAAATATACTCACCAGCATCTTGAACAGCACTTCTATCTTCGGGCGTGACGGCTTGTTGAGGGCGCCCAACACCGCGGCGTTCACCGCATTTGACACCTGCAAAATTTGCATAATTGTGATTTACATAAATTTGCATAGATTTTGGTATCCGATACTGAATTACTGAAATTTTACTGCCCATTTTTTACGACTGCAGTGCCGGTATTGGGTCGGTTTTTTTGAAAGGTCATGTTTACTTTTTCAAAACTTTTTTTCTTTTTTATTTGTTTTTCAATATTTTTTATTGGCTAGATTTTAATTTTTTATCAGGACTTTTAAAATAATATTTTAATGAATTTTTAAGGTTCAGGGGTTTGATACTCTTATTTTCTCCCTTTTTTCTTTAATGTTTTAAATTTTTCTAAGCTCTATTGGCTTAAATAGCGAAATAAAACAGGAAAGTAGATTATAAAAAAATTCAAATTAGTCAACTTATCCCATTTTTCCGCAGCACTACTATGTCGTGCTGTGCGCGGAAGCGGGAGCCGACCGTCTCGCGGCGTGTGCCCCCGAAAAGCGATTATACGGTACATTACTATTGACGTACCTACTAGGTAGAAACCCCACGCTAATGCACAAGCTCCGAAAAACCCCCCAATTTTTAGGTGCGATGGGTGGCCCGTTGGGTGAATCGGGACTACATCACGCTCCGCTGTACGCCCCACTCCGAGAACTCGAATCGCACCATTACGGTGGTTTTTTCACCGGATTACGGTTATTGGGGAGCATTTTAGGTGGCCGGACGTGTGCACGAGGATCTCGTGTACCCCTACGTGTTGACCCAGTCGAAGCACATCTGCCGTGGCGAAGACTTTTTTGGCGGAAAGTGGAAGCCGAGTGGGTCTCTCTCTCTCTCTCTTCTCGCTCTCTCTCGCTCTCTTTCCCTGTCTCTCTCGCACGCTTGTCTCTCTCTCTCTCTCTTTCTCTTTCCAACCCACTCCCTTTAGTGTTCACGGACAGTGACACCAAATCGAAAGAATCGAAGGAGACGACCACCCCCGCCGCCTCCCCCGCCAAGGCCAAGCCGTCCAGCACCCAGCCAACCGCCGACAGCAAGGAGTACGACCCCGAATTTTGACAAACACCTCTTGATTTCTAGAAAAACCACCCCGGTGAGCCCTGGCCCGACCAAGACGAGGACGGCCGGCGGGAAGTCGATGATTGCGTAGGTTTTGAGGTCGATTCTCTTATGGTAGAACCTTTAGCAGCGTGGTCAAGCCGTCCGCCCAGAAGCCCGCCGTCGCTGGGCCCAAGATCCATTTCAAGGTCAGAGCACCTCGAGGTTCTGGGAAAATCACAGCTGTCCTGCTCCCTTTCAAATCGGCACTTTTAGGTGTTCGATCTGCTCCACACCCACTACGAGACACTCCCAACGAACAATGATGCCCCGGGGCCCAGGCAAGAAGCTGTCACCAAACGCCTTGAAGTTCCCCACTCGGTGGAGGAGGACAGTCTGAAGACGTCGCTCAGTGATGACGCTTGGGTACGGTAGACGAGCATGAGCTTAGGCTTGGCTTAGGCTTGGCTTAGGCATGGCTTAGACTTGGCTTAGGCTTGGCTTAGGCTTGGCTTAGGCTTGGCTTGGCTTAGGCTTGGCTTGGCAGGCTTGGCTTAGGCTTGGCTCAGGCTTGGCTTAGGCTTGGCTTAGGCTTGGCTTAGGCTTGGCTAAGGCTTGGTAAAAACCTAAAATCTTTCCAAAATCGAAATTTGAAGCAGTCTACGAAGTGCCCTGGCCGCCGCCACCAGAAGAAAAAGAAGAAGAAGAAGAAGGTTTGTGCGGAGCTTTCGCATTATCGGGGAGGGTAAATGGTCTTCGACTTTAAATAGAATTAAGTTCTAATAAAACATGCTTAAAATATTAGAAAAACTCCTAAAATAAAAATCCCCATTTAGGAGCCGAAATCGGTGTGCCTGTCGCTGACCGAGTCGGGCCAGCCGGGCGCCGGCGCGAAAAGGCAGACCAAGAAAAAGAAGGGCACCACCTTGTCCAAGCCGACCCCCGACCTGCTCACCGCCTGCGACGACGACGTCAGCAACAAGTCCAGGAAGAGTGGGTTATCCCTTTTATGGCTTTAATTTGCAAGACTGAAGCATGGAGTTTTGAAATTCAGAGCGCGCCGGCGACCGGACCAAGTGCGATCCCAGCGTGAAGGGCAACAAGTCGGGAAAGACGAAGAAAAAGAGTGAGTTCTGGGAGAGAGAGAGAGAACGTGAGAGAGAGAGAATGAGAGAGAGAGGGAGGGAGAGAGAGTGAGAGAGATTTCTGGTCTTTTTCAGAGCCTAATCTATTATTTTTTCCCTTTTCAGAGAAGGATCAGACGCTGGCCACCGCCGCTGATTCGGAAAAGTCGCGGAAGAAGAGTGAGATAATTTTTTAAACCGTTTTTTTACAATTAAATTCAAAAGTAATTTAAGTATCAATACTACCGAAAAATAAAATGTTGAATGAATTGTATACAAACCTAAAAAATTTAAGTGTTTCAAAATCCGCTTATCCTATTTTTTTAGAGAAACCCGGTCTCCGCGGCATGCTGCACATGAAGCCGAACGCTTCGAAAATTAAGGTATTTCTTGGATTTTTGGCTTCAATGCTCCTTGAAGCTCGCCAAAACCGGATTTTGTTAAAAATTGGCATAACAAAAATGCAAATTTCAGGAGGTCACCTGCGAGGAGGCGCCGAAGACGCTCAAGGAGGGTGAGTGATTGGGATTAATTTTGTGATTTTTGTTGTTGAACCTTATACATTTTTGAAACATATCAATTTTTAAGGTTGAGATCGATATTTTCCTGACTTAATTTTTATTTAAGCGTAATTTTAAAGATTTTAGCAACGGAAAAACGCAATTAAAAAGTCAGATATGAAGAGGCTTACGATTTCATCTAAACTTTTGGCAAAAAATTGTGTTTCAAATAAATATCATTTTCAATTGTGTAAATCAAATTTAGTTGTCGATGACTTTGAAATATAAGCTAAAAATATAGGAATTCTTTTAAATTCTATTTACTCTAAATTAAATTTACTTATTTATTTGATTTAAAACTTGGTTGCTCTTAAATCCACCATCTTTTAGAGCTGCTGACCGCGGCGGCGCTGCCTACGTGAGGCGTCGCGCTCCGCTCCCGACCAGACAACAAGCTACATTCCTTCCGACGACTCGATTTAAGCAATTATCATTATTATTTTCTCGGACAAGTGGTTGTAATAAAGATTAAAAATGGGTCTTAGGTGGTGTTCCATAAATGGTTGAAAGTTCCGACAATTAAATTTTGTGTTTTTAACGTTTCAAATACCCCCCGTTTCTGCGTTTCTAAAGCCCACCTGTTGTCGATGTGTGTGATTGAGCAATCCACCAAACGGTGATTCAAGCGGGTTTTCGAAAGCCAGCAGGGCGAACGTCTTCTCCAGGTCTTCCCGCTGGAATTTACATATTTATGGTTCTTTTTCATTAACGGGGGGGTGGACTTTTTGCATGGGGCTAAAAATATCGGATAACTTCTTAAAAAGTGTTTTAATCATGTTTTTAGTAAAATGTAACGATGTTTTAACTAAAAAACAAATTTAAAAACTTTTTAAATATTTCAAAACATTGAAATTTTGGTAAAAAATGGCCAATTTTAGTCGAAAAATCAACGCTTTTCGTATTTTTTTATTGGCAATTTGTGACGTATACACGTTTAGGAATAGTAACAAAAAGTAATAAATTTATTTAGAAACACAGCCACTATTTATATTTGAAGAATTAAATTTTGTTAAAAAGTTGGTTAAATTTTCGTAAATCGATTTTTCGACAAAAATTGCGAATTTTTAAAAATTTCCGGGTTTTTAGATGGTTTTTCGATGTGCTGGATTTTGTAGCCAGTCGCTGCCAGAATTTTTGCATTTTCCCACCTGTTGCGGCGTCAGTTGGTCGTCCTTGCCGGCGATGTGCGCCTCGGAGAACATCAGCGCCTCTTCGGTTTTGCTGCAAAAAAATGACAATATTGATAATTTCGAGTGGATAAATCGTTTTAAAAATCGTCTTCAAATACTCACTGATTCCGGATCATTTCGATGAGACTCTGCTGCAACATCAGAAAATGGACGGCCGGGTGGTCGGCGAGGAGGTTCGGGCAAAGTTGTTCTACCTGGAAAAAAGACATTAAAAATTATGCAATGAACATTAACGACAAACTATTTATTTATTTTAAAGTAATTTAACTTAATACCCATTAATTTATTAATTAATCCTATGCAAATTCGAACCTTTACGATGGCCTCTTCGATCCGCCCCTCTTCAATCAGCTCCCTGATCGTCACCCGAGCGTCAAGGTGGTCGATTTCCTCCTGGAAAAGGATCATAAAACCAGGGCAAAAAGAAGCTATAAAAATAAATGTTTTGCAAAAATCAAAGGCAAAAACTTTTTGTTTCGCCTGAATTCGGTATGGTTGGTTGTCGCAAGCAAATAAAATTTTTCGGCTAGCAGGATAGGAAAAATACGTCATTTAAACGAGGATTTTCTCTGCAAAAAAATCACGCGATCTAACTAAGATAAAAGTACTATTAAACCATACAGGGTGGTCCATAAGTATTGTCGTTTTTCAAGGCGTCATATCTTTTCACACTGATCGATTTGAGCCATTTAGCCAATTAGGTTAGCTTCAAACAAGCCTTAGAAACCACTTTGCTTTAGAAAGTTTTTTGGAATAATGGTTTCCAAGTGAGATAATTTGCTTAAAGTGGGCGACAAAAGGTTGGGGTGCGCCGCGCCAGAATTTCGGGAAGAAGGGCTCTAAATCCAGCGATTGATAGTCAGGGTGTTTTTTTCGAGCGTGTTTATGGTAGCTTCAGCATTGTTCTGCATTTTCCCAAATGGAAATTTAACCATCTTGTCGCTTGAAGGAGCTATGGCCTCCGCAATGTTCGGACGAAAATCCGCAAATTCAGGGCATCCCTTTTTTTTTTTTTTTATCTCTTCCGGGCTACCCGGGGGCAATTCTATATGCTATCACTATGCTACCTGACGTCTTCTTTCCAATTGCATATTGGGCTAGGCTCCGGTCATTTTCAGACTTTGATTTGAACAAATTTGGGGGTCGAACTGTATGTCGAATTCTGCGCCTAAAATTTGGGAATAGCTGAAAAGAAGCCTTAATTATCCCCAAACAAAAGTTTCACAGTTATCTCAGCTTTCTAGCAGCCACGATCACAGTTTTACATACGGGGTAGGCCGAGGGCGGCGCACCGGGTTCCCCGAAACTTTGAATGGTGCTTGCTCAAAATCGGAGGTGCGAAAATTTTTGTTGGGAGGTTCTGCTAGCAGAGTGTTACTGGTTCTTTTAATTGTAAAGGCAAATTTAGTGAATACATAATTGTTTTGTCGCCAGCGGAGCCTCTCAAAAGCCATTTTTAAGCTGAAATTTGGAGGTTCACTAGAAACTATGTGTTATAAGCTCCAAATCTCAATACGATCGTGCAACCTATCTTACCATCGGATAGAGGATAAAAAACTGCATAAGGCATACGCTCAACTAGCCAATCGCACACGGCCCCGGTTAGATACAGCCGGCCAAAAAGCGCGACAATACTTATGGACCACCCTGTACACTACATACATAAGCATTAAAATAAATTTTTTACAAACGCCTAAATAGCGGCGCTTTTCGTAGATTCTTTATGTATAAATATAATAATGCTTTAGCTTTCAAAATAAATTGGGTTGCCATTTAGTCATTACGATTAAAATTGGGCGAAAAATAAATGTTTTACAAAAAATTAATGCGAAATTTTTCAGTTTCGTTCCTGTCGAAAAGGAATAGCAATCCCGCACTATTAGGAACAAATCCCAATAATGCCCACGCGAGGGATTTGCCACCTATTCCTCCTACGACCCTTCACACTTCCCTATACACGGGTGTCGGGTCAGTGGAGGTCTTAAGACTAATATATGCCAAGAAGATGACACCTGCAGACCATGAATAAGATCCAATGCGATTACCACTAATAGAGACGTATAGATAAGAATGGTTTATTAGTATAATACATAGAGAAAACACCGTGAGGAAATACACAAGGCCAGAGAACCTGGAGGTAATACGGGTGGGGGCGGAAAGAGCTCTGGTTGTAAGACAGATGGTGGATCTACGGGGATAGGAACACCTTCCGGTTAACAGGTCGCTATGGGCAGATGAACCGCCACACAGCTCCTATTCTATCCCCGACCGGCCATAGATATGACCGGCGGCAACGACTCCCTTGGAAAAGGGAAGAAGTGGCCCGAAATGCGAGGAGAGCCTAGGCCGCGCGATTTACCTACCGTAGCAGGGTCGCTGCGGGACCCCCGGGGAAAGGCCGCCCGCCCCCACAGACCAAATAAACCTCGTAAGTCATGTACTTTGTACATAACTTTCGACACTCCCGGCCCAGAAGAAGCCGAGAGGTCGCGCCTTGTGGAGTCCCTTCAGCCGCGCGGCTTTAGGGCTACTAGGGTCTGAACCAGGGAAGGACTGGGTTGTGCTTACATTGATCGCACCAGGGTGGTGGTCACAACTTGGGCGATAGGGGTACCTGGTCCAGTCTAGTGTTGGGTGGAAGGCGTGAGGATACTTGGAATGCAGGAGAGAGTGGTGGGACCTGGGCCCCGACAAAAAAGGTGGTGAGACCTATACCCGAGATATGGATAGGTGGAGGTTAAAGCTCTACCGCACAAAGTAAAGTGGAGGGGTAGGGCTGGGCTGGGCATAAGACATCACGGTACTTTCAGGGGCGGGAGGGGCCGAAAAGTAAGGTTAGGTCCTAGGGGGTGGGGCTCAAAAGGACAAAATCAGGGAGGGGGAAGCTAACCGACGCTAAGGAGCCCGAACTCCTGTCGGAAAGCTGGGGACAACACGTACTTGGTTACTGCTTGCAGGATGAAGATGTGGGCACGGCGTGGCTCTTGATCGACTTGTCGTCCTTGACTTGCAGTGCTTGACGAAGAGCTTGACCGGCTTGATGTAGTGCTTGACCAAGAGGGGCGGCTTGATGACGAGCTTGACCAACTTGCGCAGAGCTTGAGTGACTTGAAGGCAGCAGCAACCAACGGCAGTGAAGAGACCGTTTCTGAGTGTAAACGAAAATATTGAGAAACTGGGTGTGGACGGGAAAGACCATTGCAGTAGCTGTGTGTAAACGTTGGCGGGGAGGGGAGGGCGAGAGAAAACTCCCACCACTCACTCGCTCCTGCTCCAGGCGTCTGTGGATTTGACATCTGACTCACGTGGTCAGGAATGCCAAATTTCGCCGCTCTATGAGCCGCTTGTTGAACTGGGGCCTGGTAGTTGGCCAACGCAAACGCAAAGCTGTGCGTAGGGCTTGAAACAACGATCTGTGTATGTATCAAGCCTCGCCGCTGCTGGTCTGGGGTGCCCGGAAGACGAAGGGGACCGACTGTCAAACCGTACGTCACGCAATATGTTAACGATCAGTGTTTGGAGTGACAGCTGTCGGCGTAGAAGTGTTGAACTGGCAGGGGAAAAGGAAGATCTGGATGTAAACAAAAGATTTTTGAAGCCAATCTGTGTGTAATACAAAAGAAAATTTTGACAAAGAACCATGACGCAAAACGCGATGGCTCAAAGTCGGACTGGTTGTGAAAGTGGCGGGTTACGCCAAAGAATAAAGGCGATCTGTGTGTAATAGCTTTCCCAAGGCTGCTGTGGCATCACGTGCGAGGCGAGCTGCATCCTTTCTTGTAACGACGGCGTCCTGGGCTTGATCGGCAACACACCAACAGCACCGGAAGTGCTGAGAGGAGGGCGCGTACCGAAAGCCTAAAAAGGGATTGAACTCTGTAAAAGACTTCGCTTTTCATCTCGCAACGCAACGGCACTGTTTGTCTTCAATTTCTTGATGACTGGGAGGGAAAGCGTAGCGTAATCGCCGAAGTTGACTGTTTGTTGTGCTCGGCCCTTCCATTGTAGCCATATTGTTGATTGTAGCCATACGGAAGCGTAGGCATGCCGTAGGTCACGTAGTGGAAGGACTGTATGTAATATCCAAAACAAATCAGTATTCTTCGAAGCGTGCTGTGAAACCAAGCAAAAGCTGATTCATTGTCTTCGAAACGCGGGAGCTTCGTCCTGGCTTTCCGTGGCAGCTGTCGGTAGATGAAAACGCTGCTTCTTGGGGTGGCTGTAGTTGAAAACATCCACGTTCGCTGAAAGGAAGGCCTGGATAAAGAAGCAACAATCCTCCGTTCTGTGCTTTATTACGCTGGTTTCGAGGCAATTGCTAATGCCAACGCAGGAATGAAACCCGCGAAAAGCGCGCAATCGCCACCGATTCCTTGCGATTGTCCGTCGATGGAGAACTGTGGGTGGGCAAAAAAGGGACGAAGATCTGTGCAAAATGAAAATCACCAAGTGAAATTCATTCTACAAATTTTTTTCTGATTGTAAACTGTAGCCAGAGAGGCTCTTCTTCCTTCTGCGGCGCGCTGAGCTCCTTGATGTCCATGCTTGTCGTCCGTGGTAACTTCTTATGTCCGACTGCGGCCGGAACACGAGGGGATCGAGCTGCACAACGTGCGATGAACGAGACTGTGTGTTGAATTTTGAAAAGGCAGTAACGCCGCGAAAAAGAAAAACTCCTTTCTGGTGTGAATACAAAAAGAAACGAAGATCTGTTTGTTTCTTCTTTTCGTGATGCTGGATCACGGCAAGAGACGGTCGGCGTGGCGGTCTGGATGTAAAGCACGCAGCAGCGAAATGGCAAGAGTTTTCGGAAACGAATGTTCGAGAATGTTAGCGAAATAAACTCGTACATTCTCTTACAAACGAGAGCTTTTGGGATCCAGAAGCATAGAAAAACAGCAAGCTGTTCTCTACAACTCTTTCACCTTTTGCTTTTGCTTCACCCATCATCGTGTTGTTGCTGCCAACGCCCATCTCATCGCCTGTTCGTTGTTCGCCACATCCTTCTTCCTTGCAACTGCGCCAGCACAGCGAATTTCTTCTATCCTCGATGCTTGAGCCGGCTGGAGCGCGGAAAAAGTGAAGGGCTGTTTGTAATACGCGTATAAGATGAAACTGTGAGCTTTGCAAACGAATTTGCGCGGCTAAAAAGCTCCTTGTGTCTGTAGTAGTTCTGTGTAGTGTTTCTGGAGCGAAGATCTGAGTGTTTTCTTCGTGGATGGGCCATTCGATGCTGCAATCTTGACTGTTGGTGGGGCGGGGAGGACGGCGAACGCCCTCTTTGCGCGCCCATCCTTTCTTGTCGACTGTTTGGCAGCATTCTTGAGCGGCAGAACCTGGAAAAATGGCCGAAGCCTAGAAAAAAACTCAAATCAAAAAGGGTGGGAGAATTTTTTGTCCTAAATTGATGGACTGGGAACAGCGAAAGCGTGCCAACGACTTTCCAGCGCTGGCGCGCAAACGCCTCGAAAAACGTCGAAACTGGTTCAAAAATCGATTAACAACTTTCTTCCGGCGCCAAAAAATCAACGGCTGCGACGGCCATCGATTAATAGCAACTTTCCGAAAATTGAAAATCGTTACCCGTGATCTGTGTGTGAGAAAAGCAGCGGCACGGTCCACATGTCTTGTCGCGAGCCACTGGATTGCGCGCCACATCCTTCCAAACGCATCGAACACGGCTTGAACTGTTTTGAGCAGGCCTTCCTTCCTTCGGGCATCGATGCCGGCCGACTGGAAACCTAAAAATGAATTGGCGGCTGGTCTGGGGGTAAAACGGAGCGTGATCTGGCTTGGCTGCGCCAAGTTTCCTGCTTCGCCGGACTGTTTTTCCACATCGCGCAGATCAACGCCATTCTTCTTCCGCCCAAAGCTTCTTCGCTCCTTCTCGTCTTGCCTCCGGGTTCTCCAAACAATTGTCGACGTTGTCTGGGTGGCATCTTGTAGCTGGAGACCTGGTTCACATTCACGCCGCCTCGGAGAAACTGGTTATCTATCCCTCTTCGCCGCTCACCCTCAAGCTGAAGCACCGCGTGGGGTTGAGACTAACTCTAACCCGTACCGCAATCAAGCACATTGACCATAAGCTGATGGCCAGTCGTGCACCCAGGGATTTAAGTGCCAGTACCTCTTGGGTTCGCGGGGTGCTTGGCGCTGAAGAGTGCATCTGCGCTGGATGCTGGGCGTTGAAACTGTTTCTGGGAGGTCCAGCGTCCGCCATGGGCGTCTCGACGACTGGAAAATTGCCATTGTACGATGGCAATAAAGCAGCTGGTGGTCTGTGAAACCGAGGTTTCAATGTTCACGGTGTTCTCTGTAGGTCTGTTTGTGATGCTCTAAAAAAATTAGAGAAGAGGACAATAATAAAACCATAATTATAGGAAAAAGTGTAAAAGAGAGAAAGTAAAAGCACTGGATCTTGACCTGGGTTCTATCTCAACGGCTAGACGCACCATGTCGAAAAGGAATAGCAATCCCGCACTATTAGGAACAAATCCCAATAATGCCCACGCGAGGGATTTGCCACCTATTCCTCCTACGACCTTCACACTTCCCTATACACGGGTGTCGGGTCAGTGGAGGTCTGTAAGACTAATATATGCCAAGAAGATGACACCTGCAGACCATGAATAAGATCCAATGCGATTACCACTAATAGAGACGTATAGATAAGAATGGTTTATTAGTATAATACATAGAGAAAACACCGTGAGGAAATACACAAGGCCAGAGAACCTGGAGGTAATACGGGTGGGGGCGGAAAGAGCTCTGGTTGTAAGACAGATGGTGGATCTACGGGGATAGGAAACACCTTCCGGTTAACAGGTCGCTATGGGCAGATGAACCGCCACACAGCTCCTATTCTATCCCCGACCGGCCATAGATATGACCGGCGGCAACGACTCCCTTGGAAAAGGGAAGAAGTGGCCCGAAATGCGAGGAGAGCCTAGGCCGCGCGATTTACCTACCGTAGCAGGGTCGCTGCGGGACCCCCGGGGAAAGGCCGCCCGCCCCCACAGACCAAATAAACCTCGTAAGTCATGTACTTTGTACATAACTTTCGACAGTTCCTAATGTGTGTTCTTCACTCGGGAAAAAATCTCATTTACCGCGGGTTTTCTAAACGCCGAAGCAGTAATAAAAACAATGTCATAGAAGAAATAAATAGCCGCTCGCTTGGCTTCTGTTTAATGAATGTTCTAGAGTCCGAAAATGCCAAAATCCTTTTGCATAAAAAAATGCGAACTACAGTACAGCTACTTATATGTTTGTGGAAAAATCTATGTTTCATTAAAACTTAATATAAATCCTTCAGTTTCTTCCCTAATCTATGTAATTCGTTAGCAAAAAACCGTCAATTTCGGGAAAACCGCCTTATAAAGCCTATTAAGTACCTTTGGTAAATCGATGCCGGTGTCCTGGCACAAAGCTTCAGCCGCTTCTTTGTAGCCTTCGTTGATCAGGAATTCGAGGACGACCTTGATGAAGTCGGGCTGCGTCGGGCCGGAGAACGCCGAGCGGGACGAACCGGCTGAAAATTAGGTTTTTTTTGGTATTTGACGATTAGCGTGGGGTTTAGCCTTACCCCGTAAAGCAATTAAATACAAACCATTTTTATAGGATTTTACGCCATAATAAGTATTGAATTACAGGTAAAAATTTGTTAAATCATTCCAAATTAATTTTTTCTTTCGAAATTAGCAAAGGTTGAGGAAAAACATATTTTTTTTAATTCTAGAAATATTTCGCTATTTTTCAGTATCAAAAAATACGAGAAATATTATAAAAATACAGCGAAAGTGCTACAAAATTTTGCTAGGTAGATATCGATACTCAATCTTTAAATTTATAACAAAATTTGCATAAGCCTCTAGAACACGCAAAAATTCAGATAATTTTCTACTCGCAGACTACTCTTTGGCGGGCAGGGCGATGCCGGGCCACTTGTTCGACCTGTTCATCCACTTGCTGGGGGCGCTCGTGATTGGCGTCTTCTTTTTGGCCCTTATCAACCAGGTCAGCGCATTAAAAATCACAACAAAAATCAAATCAACCATTATCATTATAGCCTTGTAGTTAATTGGTTGGTAAGACTCCAGATAACCCCCAAGCCGGCACCCAACTTTTGTATCTCGGCTTCCTGTTCATCTACAGGTGAGTAAAGTATACCAAAATGTTTGTCTTGCTGTGGCGAGTATTTTGGTATACTTTACACACCTGTAGATGAACAGGAGCCGAGATACAGGTGAGTCGGCTGGGGGTTATCTGGAGTTCAGCCAATTGGTTAAGCTCTGGGTTCCGGTCACGCTATCCGGGTTCGACCCCTCCCGGAGCCGAACTTTTTGCTTTTTGGACAAAATTCTCAGAATTCAATGATTAATGCAACACCAAGTAAAACCTAAAAATCCATAAAGGTCTTTTAGATCCAAAAAATGCTGCACCTCGTCTACAGCGGAATGCTGGTGACGCTGCGGTCGCGCCAGGACGAGAAATCTTTTAGTAAGAGCTTACAAAAGTTTTAGAGCGTTTAAAGTGGCTTAAAAGGGATTTAGCCTCTCTCTCTCTCTCTCTCTCTCTCTCTCTCTCTCTCTCTCTCTCTCTCTAACACTCTCTCCTCTTCTTTTTAGCTGTCCCCCGTAAAAGTGACGGTCTTCTGCCGTGTATCGACCATGACTGCCCGACGATGCGTGTCGTCTTTAGATATTTCGATCAGAGGGCAACCAGGGTTGGTCTATTATTGGTAGAATGTTCTTTACGCCCCGCCCCCCGCTAATGCACAAGCACCGTTGAAACCTTCAGGTGTTCGTCACCGGCTCGTTCGTCAACTGGGAGCTGTTGCTGCTGCTCGAGCGCGACGAGGCCGGCCAATTCTGGCGTCTCGAGTACCAGTTGCCCTATGGACATCATCGGTATCAAATTTGATTGGATTAAAGGGACTGAGAACATACGAAAAATGGCGCTTTTCGATTATCGGGGGAGAGGTATTTATTAGTGAAATCCAAGTTTTCTCATAAAATAGCGGACGTGTTTCTAAACTGTTTTTGTTTAAAATTTTGACTTAAAACGTTACGATTGAAATTGACTGAAAAATACAAAAATATCGATTTTTGACCAACGTTTCATAATTTCTCAGTTTGTTAGATAATTTCCCCATTTTAAATAATTTTACGAAGTAAAAATTTCTAAATTTACGAAGAAGGCTTGAACGATCGTACTACACCCACTATTACGTTCATAGGAATTTCTGGACCTACAGAAAAAACCCGAAACACATTTTTTTGTTTCTAGTCCTTTTCGTGGCCTCTCAAAAGATTTGAAAAGAGGGTTCTTTAGGATTTCCGGGGGGGGGGGGGGGAAGACCCAAAATGATTAAATTTTCGACTTTTTCAAACATTTTTCTAACCTTTTTTGAAAGTTTTTCTACCTTAAATATGGTTAAAATTTACTAAAAACAATGTGAAAACACTTGATATTCGATCACTAGGTCAACCGGGACCGCCAGGAAAAATTGGTTCCCGGAAATCCTAAAGAACCGAAAAGAGCTGTAAAATGTTAGAACGATTGAATAGATCGTTAACGAGCAGAAAAAGGTAAAAATCCGAAAATCTCTAGGTATCGCTTCGTGGTAGACGGTAAATGGGCGATCAACCACGAGCACCCGTTTTGGTCGGACGAGAATGGTGAGCGGATTATTTAGAGAAGAAACATCTTTTTTTTCTCTAGGTATCCTACACAATGTGGTCCACGTCCGCCCACCAAATATACTCGGCCGCGGGCTCTTGTGAAACGCCATCCCCTCCAAACTACACCCACTAACTATCATCGGCTTACTGTCTTTGTTTTTCTTTGATTCGACAAAACATCTACCATCACATTTGTACCTCCTGTTCACCCGTGAATAAAGCGATTTTTGGAGTAAATTCTAGAATTTTTTTTCCAATTTTAATTTTTTTTTTAAAAAGAACTGAAATTTTAGAAATGCAAAAAATTTTTAAAAAACACTTGAAATCTAGTAAAATTTTGCGAAAAACACTATTAAAATGCTTATTATTGTAGCATTAAAGGTTATGCTTCGCCAGATCTGCTTTTTAAAAACTTGTAGTTATCGAAAACCGTTAAATGCTGAAACATATACTATGTTTAATTATGTTATACTATGTTTATTAGTTAGTTTAAAAATATATCAAATAAAGAAACGAAAAAATTAAGAAGGAAATCTGTTATGGCTCCTGGCTTTACCGTAAAAATATTCGGCTGTATCAGTTCGGCCGTATCAAAAATTACCGAAAATTATCAGCACCTTTTTTTAATTTCTGCCGAAACATATGAAAATAAAAAATCTTAAAATCCCACGATGCTGCCTGCCGAGCGTCTCCTCGTCGTCATCATCATCCGAGGACAAGTTCTTATCCGGAAGGATTATGTCCGGATTGAACGTCTGTGTAAACGGGGCCGTCCCATCGTAAAGTGCCTCCTCGTCGCTGGCATCACTAAAATTCATTCATCAAATACTTCTACTTTTTAAAAACCCACCTTTCGACAGCCATATCCACGTCGTCGTCGGGTTCTCCTTGCGGGTACTGAAAGGGGTGGTTTTTAGGATTTTTTTAGTTAATACTATTTGAATAACAATTATAACAAAGCCGAATTATCGATTTTCAAGTAAAACTATTCAAAAGTTCCAACGGAGGAATATTATTTATTTCGGAAGTGAATTTGAGTAGTCGCGGAGTGAAACATTGTTTGTTCCTGCTGAATTAGGCCGTTTTCGAAAATCCTTCTATCAATGTTAAATCATTCATTATGGGCGAAAAATATTATACTGGGTCTTGCCTTGAACTTTCAGCGTTATAAATTAAAAATGTAACTTTTAAAGTTTTCTGGCGTCTAAGTTATTTCGAAACAGTTATTCCTGCGCGAGGTCCCTGCCTTCGAGCAAAAAAATAAATTTTTTGAGTAAAAACAACGTTTTAAAAGTTTGTAAGCTAAATAACAAGCTTTCCAAACTATTATACCAGTTAGATAGTTAAGATAATTAACAAAACTACGAAAATCAGGTTAAAAAACCCACTTTAGTAACCGGTTTAACCATAAAAAATTGTTTATTTACGCGCAAGCCTCCAAATACAACAAACTATGCTCAAAAAGATGTGTTTCAGACTCTAACGCACCTTTCTAGTCCAAAAAGCTACGATCACAGTTTCGAAAATATTTACGAAACGCTTTTCCGGGCTCAAACTTACATTATGCTCCATCATCTCGGCTGAGGAGGTCGTCCTGGAGCGCGGCAAATCGTGTGGCACCGCAAAACCGCCGCTCATCACCCGGAAGCCAAGTTTTTGAAGCTTTTTGCGGGCGGCTTCAGATCAGCTGTGCTGTGGAAACGCTCATATGGGGGTGATCGGGGTGGTGGATGCAGAGGGGGCACAGGGTAGAGCGTGCAAAGGACTGGCGTGTAGCCCGGGGATGGGGAAAGGCGGATAGGGGAAAATGGAAAGGAAAAAAACAAACAAAAAGTAGATGGGGTTTACGAATTATTGGTGATGGAAACACGAATTCCAGAAAACCAAAGAAAACCCCAAAAAGGAAAATCCCGACAAGCCAAAACCCTGCCAAAACCAAAACCTCGCATAATCCCGATAGCTAAAATCCGAAGAGCTAAAATCCCGACAACCATAATACCGACAGCAAAACTCGATCACTAGAATCACGACAGACCAAAATATCAGACCAATTTCGACAGTCATAATACCGGCAGCAAAGTCTCGACAACGCGACAGGCCCAAATCCTGACAAGACGAAATCCCGAAAGGCGGAATCCCGATAATCAGAATCCCGACAACTCTATTTCGACAGCCAAAATCCCGACATATTCTTAGCGCAATTTTGATTATCACTTCCTTTTAAACAGCTATTTTGCCATGTCGGCGTTTTGGTCTGTCGCGATTTTGGTTGTCGGGATTCAGGCTGCCGGCATTTTAGCTCTCTCGCGAAAAAGGCTTCCGGGATTTTTTTTTGACATTTTCCCTGGAAGATCCCGTTCCGTTAAAACAAAAATAAAGAAAAAGATAGCGGAAAAATTCAGACAAACAGAAGAAAGTAAAGAAACGAAAAGGTAATTCAAATACTTTATCGTCCAATAGCGTTTATCGCATAATAAAATCATGAAGCGGTGAACTGTAACGTTATTCTGCTTGGTTTCGGGTTCTTGATGGCGCGGCTTGAGGGGCTTCTAATCGGCCGGTTGATCGGGTACAGCTTCCGGTTGTTGGTCGTCTACTGGGGGCTCGGCAGGGTTCTAAAAAAAGTTTTTTTTTGGCTTCTCTTGCTCCTCTCTCGCACTCGCTCTCTCTCTTTTCTCTCTATCTCTCTCGGCGCTCTCTCTCTCCCACCTCGACGTCTGCTACCGCCGGCTGTACCAGCGCGGGGTCAGCGTCAGCGACAGGTTCAGCCACAGGTTCAGCTACACCCTCAGCCATCTGTACAGCTCCAGCCTGCGGGACTTCTGGCAGGGCAGCTTCAGGCTCGCGTTCGACTTCGACGGTCAATCCAGACGGCCGATATTTCCAGGGCGCGTACACACAGGTGGAGATGACCATCATCAGGACGAAGGACAGCACGATGAGGGCGTGTATCCAGAAGACCGTCCAGGGGATTCTAAAGGGTATTCGGCAAGTTAGCGGTGTTTTCCTCTTAAAACCCAAAAATTTCGAAATGGCCGTGCCCCCCCCCCCCGCTAACACACCAGCACCGGTGGTTTTTTACCTATAGTCCACATCGTGCTTAACACTTCCGGCCACATCGACAATAGTGACGTTGTGGTTGTGGTGGTAGTGGCGTAGGGGTGGTAGTGGTGGTCGTTGTGACTGGTGGTAGTTGTAGTAGTACTCGTCGTTGTGGAAAATTCGACACGAGGCTTCGTGCTTACCAGAGTAGTAGTTGGCGGTATAGTTGTCGTGTTCATGGTGGTGGTAGTGGTGGGGGTCTAAAACATGTTCAAGCAGTTCAATGCAACTACTGTCGACGATGGGGTCGTTGTTGTTGTGGTCGTCGTCGTCGTCGTCGTCGTCGTCGTCGTCGTAGTGGTAGTCTGAAGCTTGAGTCCCTTGAACTGCTCGAAGTTTTTGATGCTACCGTTGTGGTAGTAGTTGTAGTAGTGGTGGTCGTAGTCGTTGTGGTAGTAGTAGTAGTTGTTGTTGTTGTCGTCGAGGTCGTCGACGTCGTCGGTGGCTGAAATAAACCGTGCATCATCATCAAGACGTACAGTTCTGCCACATACCTTCGGGAACGCATCGGTACGATTCAGATGAGCTCTCGATCCACATCTACGGCCGCCCTCCTCAATAGGTATCCACGTTCGGCGTTTCAATTCTGCTTCGGTGCTCGGATCCACTAAAATGAAGCTGAGAGAGAGAGAGTTGAGAGAGAGAGAGAGAGAGAGAGAGAGAGAGAGAGAGAGAGAGAGAGTCAGAGTCAGAGAGCAAGCGCAAGAGCCAGAGCGAGAGCAAGAGCAAGAGAGAGAGAGAGAGAGCGAGAGAGCGAGAGAGAGCGATAGAGAGAGATAGTGAGAGAGACCGTACTTCGATCATCAACCGTCGTGGTCCCATCACAGACACAATTCTCCCTCGGATGTTGCCGCACCCCCGGATTGTAGCATCCCGCAACGACAGCTTCTGGAGCGCCCCCATCCCTCGTACGATCCGTGCAGAAGACCTGGCCCTTGTCGGGGCACACTGGAATTTAAGAGTATAACGTCCTGAACTCGAAAATACTGTAGACAATCTTGAGATCATCGATGTATTCGTAGAAGGCGACGGCCGTCTCGCTGTACGCCGCTTCGGTAATTTCCTTGCAGCCGTCTTTCGGGCTATAGTATGGGGTTGTCACGTCGCAGAGGACAATCTGAAATTTGAGCATAGCACAAGCTCAGGCTCAAGCTGCCCACCTTCGGTATCTGGATGCCCTGCTCCCAGGTGCGCATTATTGGTCTCGTCAAGCATTGTCTCGACTTTGGGTTCGACGGGTCTATTGTCTGAAACAAACATTTTAGGTGCTTTTCCATTATCAGGGAGGGCACTGTTCCTATGGTATTCAATTTTTCTAACAGCTAATCAAAAATATAGTCGAAAAAATGTAGGGTCTTCAACCGAATTCTTAATTTGTTTCAAAATCAAGTTTGGTAAGAGTCTAGAAAGCCCCCCCCCCAGCAGGCACCAACTTTTGTATCTCGGTCCCCCTTTGTGCTAGCGTGCTCTAAAGTATACCAAAATGTTCGCCGTAGGCTAATTAGTAAGACTACATTGCAGTTCAGTCGAAAAAAGTAGCGAAAAATAAAAATAAGGACGGTAGAAAAGTTGAAAAGTCGGCTGGGGGGGTTTCCTAGACTAGAGCCTCAAGTTTTTTTAAAAAATAATTTTTTGTTCTTTTATTTTTGTTTGATTTTATTTAAAACATTTTATTTTTAAGGATTTTCTGGATAGTTTTTTCACTTTCATGTAGTTACATTTTACTAGAAGCCCTATTAAACCCAATTATTCCGCTGCTAGGCATTTTCTGGGATTATGAAAAATGCCCCCCCGATAAGAAACTAGACCCTTATCTTACCTTTATATAACTTGAGTAGAGATCTTGGAGGTGTAGACTTGCCTCCAACTCGAGAATTGGAGCCGCGGTATCGTTGAGGCGTTCTGCAAAGTGGCGAAAGTTAAGATTCCGCCCCCCCCGCTAAGAGATCAGAACCCAAATCTGCGGAGGAGCAGGCTCCCAGAAGGTACAGCGGTTAAGCATTTGAATTTTAGCGCCGGGTAAGACTCCAGATAACCCCCCCAGCCGAAGCCGCTCTGGAGTTTAGCCTAGCGCCGTCATCCCACCACAATGGCACATCGTCGGATCCCATCGTGTATTAGAGTAGCAGCCGACCGGCCTGTGCTCGCTCGCCTGGTAGAAGTTGCGGCAGAAAACCTGACGCTCTTGGCAACCTAGGCGGAAAAAGGGGCTGTAGGAAAGTACGATCTGCCCCTACTTACCATAGTGATACCACAGCTCCTCGGTATCGGTGGGTTGTCCCGGGGTGACGATGGTCAAGAAGAGACCCGGATCTTCGACTTCGATCCCGAAAGGAGCACGAGGCAGCGAAATACAATTATCGTTTTCGTTGTCGAACGGGCGACTCAGCACCGAACAGGCAGAACGACGGATTGGTTGGAGTTGCGCCGGAGCTGCGAGTTCTGAAGTGATGTCAGCGTTATAGACAGGGAGAGCGAGAGAGAGAGAGAGAGAGGAGAAAGAGAGAGAGAGAGAGAGAGAGAGAGTGAGAGAATGAGAGAGAGGGTGGGTGAGTGGGAGAAAGGTAGAGAGAGAAAGAGAGAGAGAGAGAGAGAGAGAGACGAGAGGGTGAGAGAGGGAGTGGGAGCGAGCGAACGATACCTGCCGCTTTGCCCAACTGCAGGCAGTAGATAAGCAACAGGGTAATCACCCTGACGGGCCACCACATCAGACCCGGCAAGTTCAATGACTTAGCAAGACTTTGAGACAAGAACACAATATTCAAATTCCCGGATTCAAATCCAGGCAGCATCGGCTGATAAGCTAAAGTCTAGTTTATCCCGCCGAGCTCCAGCTCCTCAGTCATAAGTCCTTTTAATGCGCCGAATATCTCAAAATGTTCGCCAGGTATCGTCAACACATTGAAGATGCTTTATTAACTGACATGCCGACACCACGAAGGGAATTCAAATACGCCCCGATTGCCCGGGGAGGAGAATAGGTGAGAGAGCAGGGAATAAGAGGGGGTCAGAGAGATAGAGAGATGATAAGACTGGCCATGTATACAAACGGGGACGAGGGAAAGAGAAAACGACGAGAGAATGAGAGTGAGCAAGAGATCCAGAGAAAACGAGATATGTGATGGCTTATCCAAGTTTGTTCAGCATCTCGCGGCCCTCGGCAATTTGCTCCTCGTCGGTCGCGTCGATCGCCTCCAGGTTGACCAGCTGAAAGGGGAAATTAGCTTAAGTGCTTCTAGTCTGTTAAAGGGGGGATAATCTTTAGCGGCGAAATCTAAGCTAAGTCTAAGCCTAAGCTAAGCACAGCGCTATGCTTAAGCCTAAGCTTAAGTCTATCCGAAGCCTAAGCCAAGCCTAAGCCAAGCCTAAGCCAAGCCTAAGCCAAGCCTAAGCCAAGCCTAAGCCAAGCCTAAGCCTAAGCCAGCCTAAGTCCAAGCTGCTCAAGCAGCCAAGCCTAAGCCGCGCTAAGCCAAGCCTAAGCCAAGCTCTGCCAAGCCGCCTAAGCTGCCTGCCGCTTGCCTAAGCCAAGCCTGCCAAGCCTAAGCCAAGCCTAGCTGCAGCCTGCCAAGCCTGCCAAGCCTAAGCCAAGCCTAAGCGCCTAGCCAAGCCTAAGCCCGGCTCAAAGGATCAGGTACCGACCGTCTCGAGGTAGTTGCGAGCCTCGCCCTTGTCCTTCTTCCCCAAATAGCACTTGGCAATGTAGAGCAGATTGTCGATGGCCAACGGCACTTTTCGGTGGGCATTCAACAGATCAACCAGCGCCAGATCGTAGCTCGCTTCCGGCAACTTCACGAACAGCACCGAGGCCGCCTTCCTGAAGAAGATGATGGTCATCTGCCAGTTGAAACTCACTTCTCGAGCCAGGACAACTCGGACAAGTGGAAGAGGAACCGGCCGCGCATGTGGAGCAGCGAAAAGTCGTCGGGTGCTTGGGCCAGGGCAGCGTCGAGGTACACCTGAAAAGTTGACGACATGTTCGAGCAGTTCAACAAGAAGTTACAAGTTCAGCACCAAATCTTTTCCTACACGTACAGATCGGCCGGTGAATCAAATAAAGGGTGTTTTCATCTGGTTTTCAGTGAAATTTAGGTCCTTACCAGGGTTGTTCATTTTGCGTCCGGTCCGCGTCCGTCCGCGTCGGACGGACGCGGACGCGTCCCGGACGGACGGGACGGACGCATGGCGGACGGGGACGGGGAGCGTCCGCGCGTCCGAGATGCAAATTAATTCATGGTAATCCTAAAATGAAAACCAGGAAATTCACAATAATTTTGCAGGTTTTGCGATGAATTTGATTTTATTGGACAGTAGGTTGCCATGTACAAGTAGACATGCTAAAAACCAGACCCTACCAAAGATTTTACGCCCAACAATGAAAAACTAGGCGCTTCATTATGATTTGAATCCGGTTTTCTCATTTGCATCGCGGACGCAGTTACTTCCGGCGTCCGCCGTCCGTCCCGTCCGTCCGGGACGCGTCCCCGTCCGTCCGCAAAAATTTATGTAAATGAGCGGACGGGGACGCGTCCGCGTCCCGACCGTCCGCGTCCGTCCGCGAACAACCCTGGTCCTTACCCATTATCGGGGGAGAGAAATTTTTTGTTAGGATCTATTTTTTGAAATATAAATAGCAGATGTGTTTCTACGCTGTTTTTTACTAGTTCTATACGTTAAAACTTTACAAAATTTCATTAAAATTATCCATTCTTCGACGAAAAATGGCCGATTTTTGACGAAAATTTGGAATTTTTGGAAAGTTTCGAAGTTTTTATTTAAGTTTCCTAGCTGAAAGATACTTTTATTTTACTCAAAAATGAAAATAGTTTTTACTAAGTTATAGACATTTCTAGCCCATAAAAAATTTTTGAAAATCGGAAATTTTGGTCATTTTGGCTCAAAAAAGTTCTTATATGGCTAAAAAAAAGACGGTTTTTCTAATTTGTAAAGTTTATCCAAAGGAAATTCGAAAAATCTGTGAAAACAGATTAAATATTTACATAAAGCCGAGGAAAACGACCTTGAACTGGTAGCCAAGACGGGCGCGATCACCGACAGAGCTCGCCTCAGCCAGTGTACCCGTCAACACAGCACACTGCGTCAACACGGCCAGATGCGTCTTGTCCAGGTTGTGCGCCTTCTCCACGGCGGCCAGGCCTTAAAAATGATGGGATTTATCAGCGGTTCTTTAGGAAAATACACGACCAAACTTGTGACCCCCCCCGTTAACGAACCAGTACCAAAAAACGCCACGATCGCGTACCCTTCTTGAGCAACTGCTGGCGTTCCTTGGCGGTGCCGCTGCTCATCTGATTGTAGACGATATAGTTGGCCTGGGCGAATCGATGGGCGAACTCGGCCCATGACTGCTCGCCGACGCGCTCCTCCAGCGACTCCAAAACCGACAGCGCCTTCTCGCCCTCGTAGTCCTCGAGCAGTCGGTCCACCTCCGTCATCTGATACACAAAGTTCCATTTTATATCTTGAAAACTGGAGAAATTAATAAATTTTACTAAAAAAAAGCAAAAATACGACAATTTTCGACAAAAACCTAGAGATTAGCATTTCTAAAACTGTTTAGAGATTTGTTAAACCTGAAATAGAGCTGAATTCACAAAAATAGCCTTAAAATACTAGCTATTCCATCACTAGAATTTTCAGGAGTTAAGAAAAAATTTGGGTCCCCCCGATAATGCAAAAGAACCTAATTTGCATACGAGGGTACGGTAAGATACCTCATTCTCGAAGTCCTTGCACTCGAGGGCCATCGCGGATGAGGAGAAGCCGATCCGCGCACAATGACAGACACAATGAAATCTAGATTTTTCTAAGAATAAACGAGTACCGACCTTCGTTTCCGGTTTCAGACTCCGTATTCAAATATTGCATGCAAATCAGGTAAAATTTGCGATTTTTTGCCGTTTCCTTGCTCTAAAGTTTAGAGTCTCAGTTGTAGCGTCTTCAGGGCCCTTTCGCGAAATCCTTGCTACGCCGAAAGCAGCAGTAAACTTGGTACACATAGGGTAACGGGGGAATAAAATAACGGGGGAATAAAATAACGGGGGGGGGAATAAAATAACGGGGGGGCACTCATTATTATGAAATTTGCAATTACTGAGGGATTTAACGAGTGCCATTCGATAGAGCGTCGAAAAATATACTAAGAGAATTAATTTGAGCCCAAAATAATGTAATGGAAATTTTTTATTGAATAAATAAAAATTGAGGAAAATCCATGGGCAGCACATAGGATAAAGGGGGGGGAAGTCAAATTTTCGAAATTTTCGAAATTTTCGGTATTTTGAAAACGTCATTCGATAAAGCGTCGAAAACTGCCCTAGGAAAATTAATTTCAGCCTGAAATAATGTAAATGAAATTTTTTATCGAATAAACAAAACTTGATCAAAATCCATGGGCAGCACATAGGATAACGGGGGGGGAAAGCCAAATTTTTGAGATTTTCGATATTTTGAAAACGCGAATCGATAGAAAATCAAAAAATATACTAAGAGATTTTTTTACAACGCGAAAAAAGTATTATAAAAGTTTTATAGCCTAAAAACCATTTTTGAAAACTATGGGCAGCACATAGGATAACAGGGGGGAATTTTCGGCGTTTTGAATATTTTCGAGATTTTGAAAATGCCATTCGATAGAGGACCGAAAAATATACTAAGAGTTTTTTTACAGCCCGAAAAAAGCATATTTAAAAATACTTTTATCATATAAAAAGTTTGAGCCCCCTCCTATGTGTACCGTAAACTTTACCCACAACAATAGAAAAATACATGATATTCGAGCACTAATATCGGCTTTAAAAATTCAAATTGCGGATTTTTGGGTTTAAATGGGTTTAGCCCCCAGCCGACCCCCACCTACCGTATCTCGACTCTCTGTTCATCTACAGGCGTGTAAAGTATACCAAAATACTCGCCAGAGCAAGACGAACATTTTGGTATACTTTACACTCCTTTGGATAAACAGGGAGCCGAGATACAAAAGTTGAGCGCCGGCTGGGAGGGGGGGGGGTAAACTGCACTCTAACCATTTTTTGTAAGGTGTTACATCTTTTTTGGATACAATATGAGGTACACTGTCTGTATTTTGTAGACGGTAACTTTATTAACAGACGCAGTCTAGGTATCTAGCCCTCATGTGACCCGTCGGGTATGGAATCGTTGGGTGGGCAGGTATCTGCCCGCATACAATCCCCTTCATCCTCATGAGAAAGCCGCGCAAATCCATCGTCGCATTGGCACCGCCAACGTGGTTTCATCGCGCACCCCTGAAAGCGTATATTTGATTTTAAGCTTAACGTAAAAATTAGTTTTGAACTTTTGGTCGATCTCTATTTTCGTGGAATCTTTTTCTTGTTTGGAATATTCTTGGAAGTGGAATTTCTTGATTAATGTTTTAACAAAATGTAACCATATTTAAGTGAAGCTAAAAGAAATGGAAAACTGCTGGAAAATTTCAAATTTGGCTTGGAAATCGGCAACTTTGGTCGAAATATCGATTTTTGGTTTTTAGCAGAAAGTTGTAAATTTTTACCTATTTTTTAAATTTTATAAAAAATTGGATTCTAACGACAAAAGACAAAAGTTAATCCTCCCCCGCATAAACAGTACTTTTCCAAGCAAGACCTACCAGTGGTTTGGCGGCTCCGGGTCCCCTGACCGCACAGGTATCACAGCCGACCTCAAACTCCCACGACGAGTGCTTTGGGCAGCCCTAATTAACAGATAAATTCCTTGAAAATGAGCCATTTACAAACCAATGGCAGCTTCCCGATCGCACAGCCAAGCAGGGCGAGCGCTGGAAAAAAAAGATGTTTTTCCTGAAACCAATAGCCCACCAAGAATGCAGACAAGATCTCGCATTGCTTGCTGCCCCTGTTAGCTCTACTGCGGAGTTTCGGCCAACGCTCCAAATTCTGAAAAAAACCGCCCCTATTTTACAAAGCTTCAGACGGCAGAATGAGCCTTGGGCAAAAGCTTCAGGTAGATGATGTATTCCGCATGAATAAAACCGTGCAGCTTGTATAACAAAATCAGCTGCTTGCTAAATCTCGATATCTTGGCGAATCGGAACAACTTTTCCAGCATTTGAAAAAAGCTTGAAATACCGAGAAATCCAAAAAATCCAGACCAGGATGGATCGCTTTTTTGATCAAAAATTAGCGTTCCCGACAAAGTTTCGACTTTTAGAAATTCTTTGTAAAATTAGTTAAATTTCACAAAACACTTTATGAAATTTTTTGAAAATCTTTTCCAATTAAAATACTCATAAAAAATCCCATCAAAATACTTGGATAACGTTCATAGGCTTTTCTCGGCTTCTACAAAAAAATTTTTGCCCCACCCCCCCGATAATGCAAAAGAACCGGCAATCGTGCCAACCCAACGTCGTGAAAAAAACTGAAAAACCGTTGAAGGGCGTCAAATTTGCATAAAAATCCAGGTGTTTGCATAAGATGTCGAAAATTCGAATATCCCACCCCACGACACGGAAGAAAAACTACATTTGCATGGATTTCCGGCTAGAAAAGGGATGATTTGGAGGGCGGGGGATAACTCGTCATCCCCCCGACAACCATGGCGTGGATATTGGCCAGCACGACGGGGACCATCGGACTCGTCTATCTGGGCACTGGATGTGGCGGTAAAAAGGTACGTTTCACCCCTCACACGTGCTCGACCTCTTGCTCACGCTCGTGCTCACACTCGACCCGTCTGGGATCAAAAAAATTAGCATCCGAGCTGGCGACTTTCACGTCCTTTTTCAGAAAGAAGAAGCCGAGAGCTCGGGCGCAACTGGCTCTGGCGCGACGGCCTCTCCGGCTGCCGGCGGTGGTGCTGCTCCTGGAGGCGGTGCTCCTCCCCCTGCTCCTGGCGGCGGCGGTGGTGGCGGTGCTACTCCTACGGCTGGAGGAGGTGCCCCGGGCGGAGGCGGAGGTGGCGCTCCGGCTCCTGCCAACCCGAACGGACCGAAGGCGCCGGCTGCTGGAGGGATCGCTGGTGGGTGATCTAATCAACTTAAAAGCTTAAGCTAAGCCTAAGCCTCCCTAAGCCTAAACCCAAGCCTGATTCAGCCAACTGAACTTGCCCAACTTGACGCCTAAGACCGTGAATCTCAAACAAGTTCAAATCCTCACGTTTTCCAGGCACCCACGATCCAAACTACCAAACCCTTGCCGGCATCGGTGGCGACTGCTTCGGAGGAGACAAGAAACCTGCTGGAGGCGGCGGCGGCGGCGGCGGAGGTGGCGGAGGAGGAGGCGGCGGCGGTGGAGGCGCTGGCCCGAAGGCCCCTGCGGCTGGAGGAATCGCTGGTAGATGATCACCGGCGAGCCACCTAAATTCAATTTAGGAACCCACGACCCCAACTACCAAACCCTTGCTGGAGTCGGTGGCGACTGCTTCGGTGCTGACAAGAAGGCGGCTGGAGGCGGTGGCGGCGGTGGAGGCGGCGGCGGTGGCGGTGCTGGTCCGAAGGCTCCGGCGGCTGGAGGAGTGGCTGGTAGATGATCACTGGCTGACCTAAGGTATCGATCGCGTTTTTAGGCACTCATGACCCGAACTACCAAACCCTTGCCGGAGTCGGCGGCGACTGCTTCGGTGCCGACAAGAAGGGCGCTGGCGGAGGCGGCGGTGGAGGTGGCGGTGGTGGCGCTGGACCCAAGGCCCCGGCTGCTGGAGGAGTCGCTGGTAGATGATCATTGGATCAGCAGCATGGAGGAGGAATTTAGGCACCCACGACCCGAACTACCAAACCCTTGCTGGTGTCGGTGGCGACTGCTTCGGAGCGGACAAGAAGAAGGAAGGAGGCGGAGGTGGCGGAGGGGGCGGAGCAGGTCCGAAACCAGGAGCTGGCGGCGTTGCTGGTAGATCATTCATTGGATCAGCAACATGGAGGAGGAATTTAGCCACCCACGACCCGAACTACCAGACCCTTGCCGGTGTCGGCGGCGACTGCTTTGGCGCCGACAAGAAGAAGGAGGGAGGCGGAGGCGGAGGAGGGGGTGGAGGCGGAGGCCCCAAAGCTCCCGAGGACAAGGGCGCCAAGGCCGCCACTGCCGATCCCAACTACCAAACACTTGCTGGAGTCGGCGGCGACTGCTTCGGAGCTGATAAGAAGGGAGCTGGAGGTGGCGGAGGAGGCGGAGGTGGCCCGAAGGCACCTGCCGACAAGGGCGCCAAGGCTGCGACGGCCGACCCGAACTACCAGACACTCGCTGGCGTCGGTGGCGACTGCTTCGGGGCGGACAAGAAGGGCGGAGGTGGAGGAGCGGCCAAGGGGCCCGTCGCCCCCGCCAACAAGGGCGCCAAGGCTGGTGGGGCACTTTTGTAGCTTTGCAAAACATAAAAATAAAAATAGAAAAAATAAAAGATACTAAAATAGGTAAATTAAAATACAAAATTGAAAGTTGTTTTAATATTATTTTGTTTATAGTAAAGATTCTCTATAGTTCTTTAACAGTAATAAATTTAAGCTATTTAGACACAAAGTTTTTACGTCGAAAATCATAACTACGGTACTGAACTGTTAGCGGAGGGGGCTTATTGCTATTTTTTACCCTTGGAAAAAATTTTATTTTTGGTTGATAAAAGTTTTTTTTTTTTCCAAAAACTTCTAAGAATTCTAAATTTTTAAAAGCGTCTTTAAATTTTAATAAAAAGCTTTCATAAACATTTAAAACCATTAAAATTGTGCAACACAAAAATTATCGATAATCTTTATAATTGTTTTAAATGCTTTTTCCAACTAAAAACCTTGTAGAATGCCATAAATATAGATATATTTTTAGGCATTTTTCGTTTCTAAAAAAATAAATGGAAAGTTAAATCAAATTAAATTGATTAAAAAACATTATTCAATTTAGTAAATCGATTAAATCAAACTAATTAATTAAATTAAAAAAATTAATTAAATTAAAATTAATTAATTAAAAAATCCCATAAAAATCGTTTTTGCAGCCACCGCCGACCCGAACTACCAGACGTTGGCCGGCGTGGGCGGCGACTGTTTCGGAGCCGACAAGAAGAAGAAGTAGCAGAACAACGTGGCCGTCTCGCCCAGCTGCCCTTCCCCATCAATACCATCACCACCATCCTCAATATCACCCCGTCACTTGTTGTGTGCCTCCTTTAACACTGCTGATTAGATCCTTTCGTCTCCTATTCATGTATTCATTTTCTCGGCCGCTCTATGAATAAACGCTGAATTGGCTGCAAAATATAACTACAGTATTCCCCAAAAAAATCGTTATTAAATTACTAAGAAAATTAAAGTTTTTCTTAATTTAATAAAACTTACCCTTTGGTTGAATCGGAAATGGGCCGATTTTCGAGATTCTTTTGGTCATCTTCTATCAGATCGAGCCAAAATTTTTACCACCGATGGGAGCCCATAAAAACTATTTGCGGCCGAATTTTCCAAGCAAAATATTGTAAAACAAACAAGTTATGGCAAAAACAGATTTTTCTGAAAATTCTGCGGCACGTTTTCGACTCTGTAACATGGCAAGTAGAGTACTTTGATTTTGAAAATTAGTCGTTTTCCGACCGGTTTCTAACGATTTTGATGATAGAAGACGATTAAAAGCGCTGATTTTAACGATACCTCCGCAAATTAACGGAATTCCCCCGGATAGAAAAGAGCGCTCGCCTAATTTTTGCGAAACATTTCTACGTTGAAATCCGTCTAAATCAACTAAGATCGCCAAAAAACCGTAAATTTGCGATAACTTTTTCGGTTTTCAATATTTTACTTTGAAAATTGGGCCACACATCGTTTTTATAGCTGTACATGGCTGGTAAAAATTTCGACCCGCTCCGGTAAAAGACGGCGAAATGCCGGCGGTTTTTTTGGGGGGCCGATTGTTGGTCTCAAAATACCCGATTGGGTAGGTATTTTTTTTCAAACGATACGTTTTTGTTGTTCCGACCTCGTCGAAAGCTACGTTGAAGCCTAAAAAAGGAATCCCATTCGTTGCTGCAGCACCATCGCCATCCGAGCGCTGTTCCTAAAGAGCCAATCACTCGCCACGGGATGGGAAGAACCTGTTCCCCTAAAAAGTGACCCATGTCTCCGTGAGTCTGTTGGTGGTGATGGAACCCCGGGATTCCCGGGCGGCGCCGCTTTGATCCGGGAAATTACGGGCAAAAAATTTGTGGGTTTTTAAAGGGGCTCCGAAATCTGGTCCACGGCCCCCTGCTGTGATTCCGGGCAAATAGCCAGAGGCGGCCGCAACGCGACCGCGCCGCATAAACTTTTGCCTCTGTTTGGACGCGAAAACGCTTGAATTTCAAATGGCTGGTATTATTTTTGGAATCCTCAACGAATTTTGATCATTCCAGACTTTTAAATTATGAAAATTGATCAGAGAGTCACCGAGATCGAGAGATTGGGTGCCTTACAAGGCATTACGACATGTAATCGCCGCGCACGTTCGGTTTTTCTCAAACATTTTACGTTTTTTTAAGGGCCCAACTTTTTATCAGACTTATTTTATCAAACTAAACTTTTTTACTATTCTAAACGTAAAAACTTTACAAATATTCGTCAAAAATTACAAATTATAAAAATTACAAAGATGTTTCGAGTAAATAGTTAAAAATCTTGCTAACGTTTTAATCGTTTTTTACTCGAAATATGAATAAAACTTACCAAACCCTATTAAAAGACTTACAATTACACCGCTAGGCACTCTGGAGCTCAGAGAAAAAATGGGCCTCCCATCGATGATGCGAGAGAAACAATTCCAAAAAAAAATGAGTTTTAGACCCGAAAATGTGCGTTTCCCTCGTCCTAAAAACGGCTCAGCCAAGAAAATGTGCTCCCCGATCCTGGCAAAATGCCGTCCGACCAGGAACTAACTAGCCGACCCGGTAGTCGCCACATTTTTTATGAGCGAAAGCAGCGGTCGTCCTCGACTTGGAAGCGGTGGAGGGAGAGCGAGCGAGAGAGAATCAGAGAGAGAGAGAGAGAGAGAGAGAGAGAGTTTTTCTCAACGCGCACACCCTCGTTGAAAGGTACTATCAGCGACCGGATGAACAGACAATTTCACCCCCGGCTTTCCCCGGCCGATACACGCCGATATCTCGAGATTCGAGGAGAAGGAAGAGGAGCAGGAGGAGTCGATGGAGATGGGCGGCGCGCGGAGATTGGTTCGCCTGAAAAAACTTGACACTTTCACCCCCCGGGGGCGCGGCGCATAACCATCAACGCGAATCTCGCCCCGCTCGACCTCCTCGAGCTGTCATTGATGTCCCCATTTCTGTGGCTTTTTACGCCGTCTATTTCTAAGCTGAATTATTTGATAAGAAAAACACATCGCTAGTTATTTCTAAACCATTCCAAAACATTGTCCCGCCTCGGGAATCGAACCCGGATCATATTCTAAATTTTTTAAACCATTCAGTTTTGCTCCGCCGGCCGAAATCCGAAACCGACCTGAAACACTTATTTTATTGGTTTTTTACCGGTGCGGAAACCCCGAAAAACACCGCCCTCTAACTCGACAAAAAAGTATCGGATTAACGATAGTTACACCATTCAAAAGCCCTTCAAATGGCGAATTTGCAACGATTTTCAAAATATTTATATTTAGATGCGATATTTTACAAGCTATTTGTAAAGATTTTCTTATTTTTGGAGTTGCATACGAGTCGGCCTCAAGTTTCACAACTTTTACTTCAAGTTTAGTTTTTTTTTTAATTTTAGTAAGTTAATTTTTAAGTAGATACAGTGGCCGTTCCTTGATGTTTTTAAATGCGTTTAAAATGGAGCAGTTAAATAACAACATAGTTTTAAAAATTGTTGAAAACGCGCCGTAGCAAGGTTTTCGAATCGCATAACTATCATCCCGATCCGGCTCTTCACCGTCGAGTTAGAGGTTTTTAAAGATGTACTATCACTGTCTTTATTGTAGCAAAGCAGCAAGCTGCCTAGAAATTTTGAATTCAACGAATTACTGACTTGCTGCCAATTCACTGACTAAAAAAACGCTCGGTAAGATGCCGTTTTCCAAAAAATCCTAACATTTGTCGAGCGTTCTAGGAGTCGGATGTAATCAGCACTCTTAAAACCCCTAACAAATGCAGAAAATCCCAACGGCCGTCGGTCTGGCACGCCAAAGTCCCGACGTTCCGATCGTGCGGGTCGTTTTCCGGTGCGAAAACTCCCCGGACACGAGATCTGCTCCCCCCAAGCAGCAGCTCGAGCCTTCCGCGACGCGACTCGAAGCCCTGATTTCGGGGGCAACGGGGAAGAAGCCGGTTCCCCGGCTGCTTCGATCCTTTCTAGGCACAACCCCGGCCTCCTCCTCCTCCTCCTCCTTCCCCTTTCCAACCCCATGCTCACCATGTCTCCACCTCCCCTTCCTCTACCGTCACCACGGGGGGATAATGAGCCAATTTTTGATTTCACCTCGCCGCAAATGGTGCCCGTTTTCCCTTGACGGGGCGCGTTGTGTGGAGCGTTTAGTGCTGCCGGAGAGAAAGCTGGGCAGCGCGGAATGGCACCGGTTTTGCAAACTTTACTTTTCGCTTCAGGGTTTTCGCTAGGCGCCGTTCGTTCGTTGCAGGGGTTCGGCTAGCAAGCAGACATTTTTTAGTGTCGTCCGGAATTCGGGAAGTGACCAAACCTAGAGATTCGAAACGTTCGGACGGTTTTTAGCGCAAAAAAGGCCCAATTTTTGCCTCTTTCGCCCTAAAAGCTTCATAACTTTTCATATATGGATGTTTCGATCCGCACAAAATTGGCTTCGTCCCATTTCGAAATTCCGTGGACACTAAAAAGCGTCTCTCATCCTTTGTACGTGTCTAAATTCTTACCATAACTTAATTCATATCCAAAAACCCTCTAGAAGAGCTTTTTAAAATTTAAAAAATGAAGTAGACCTAGAGAAAGCCTCTTTCTGTATATTCTAACGACGCATCAGCTGCGCAAAAACCTATCATTCAAAATGTTCCACATCAAAATAACGTTTTGAAGAGCTGGCTCGGCTCAATTTAACGAAGGGTCAGAATACTCTAAAAAAAACTAGTCCTCTCAAAACCTTTAAGAACTCTATAGAAATTTGAAAGCTTCGCTAACTTCGCAGAAAATGAATTCCCCCTTTCAAAAGTGTATCAATCAATTGAAGCCTAAATAATTTTCGGAAACTGCATAAGATACTTTTCAAACTTTTAACAAATCCATTAGACCATCATATTAAACTTCTCGTTCCTTTTTTGGCCTTTTTCATGAAATTTCACTAACAACCCCTTGCAGATGATCTCAAAATCGTTGGCATTAGCTGTGGGCACGCTAGCATCCCTGTATGTCGTCTACTCGCAATCCAGTGAGTTGCCCGCCCTAATCACTACGAGTATTCGTTGAATCAGGATCACAACTGTCGGTGATCGCCGATCTCGGCAAGTTGATCGTCGACAATTGCCCGCCAATGTTGTGCACCGGGCTCGATTGTGCCGTCGTCACCGAGCGAAACGGATGTCAGGTGAGGGGACGCTGCTAATATCCCAAAAGCTTTGTTGTAGAAGTCTGGAAATGTTTAGTGGCGTAATAAGAAGTGTTTTAATATTGATTTTAGCAAAATAAACTAGATTTCAACTAGAAAATCTATCTACAAACTTTTGAAAAGTCGAAATTTTGGTAAAAATCTATATTTTTGACCTTTTTAATAAAAGTTTGCACTAGTTTTCACCTTGAGGAATAGTAAAAACCTTGGAAGCAACTATTTATTTCGAAAATTTGATCATGAAAAAGGTCCTAGAATCAACCATTCTATAGTTTTTTTTTCGGTAAATTTAGATTACTAAAAAGCAGTAAAAACTGTGCAAAACAATCTTTTTGAATTTTGGCCATTAACTAACATTCTGCGCAAAAAAGCATAGATTTTCGAAATTTCAAATACTTTCTTGCTCTCGCAGTTCTACACCTCCAACCAAAGCGAAAATTCTCGGCCGGACCACTGTTTGCCGACGATGCGCGTATTCTTTTTTTGGGGGGTTTAGACGAGATTACGTGGCAGGAACTGGTATCAGTGCCATGCTCCGTCTGCCCCGCGGGCTCTGCCGCCTCAAGGTCGTCGCAATCATAGTCGTCGGATGATCGATCAGACATCGATCATCCGTGTTGGCTATGGCATGGCTTAAAAGGTGGCTGCGCAAAATAAATGATTAGGGTATAGCCTTAAAAATATGCTGCGCAATTTAAATGGGAAGGATTAGCTTTTGAAAAATTCTACGCAAATTTTTTCTGAAGATTCAATTTTTCATATTTACATGGCGGATGTTCCTAAAACTGTTGTTTTGACCATTCCCCAATAACCACTTTACAATTTCTTATCAAAAAAAAATCCAAATTCCGATTTTTTTTGGACCACAAATTACCGTTTTTACCAAAATTTCGACTTTGCGAGTTCTTCTAGAGAAATATAGTCTTATTTTACTAAAAACGCTATTAAAACACTTTCTAAGAATTTATGAGACATTTCTAGGCTTCTACCCAAAATAAACATACCCGGAATATAGACATTTTCAAAAGACCCTAATAAACTTCGCTCGATTTAGCTCTGCGCATGCCCTATCGGATCGCCGGCTCGCGGTTGCGACCCGATGCCCTTCATTTTGTGGCACGACTTGATCGTGAACGGATGCCCCAATGTCACGCTCAACGCCAGGGACCCCGCCCAGAAGGTGCACCGCTGGTTCAGGAGGGTAAGTCGCTCTAAAAGGTACCCCAAGGAGCACCAGCTATTTGAAACAGACTAAGAAGAACGCCAACCAAAATTTCTAGGTAAACCGCTTCTCGAACACCGATCAATGCGAGCCCTACATCTTCCCCTACTGCCCGGAGCTCGACTTTAACCTGTGGCGGTCCCCACGAACAAAGCAGGTATTCCTGAACTTCTGGAAGAACTAAAAACAACCCGTTCCTACAGGAATGCGAGCTGTACTGCTACTCCATCGACGAGCAGAGGAAGAGGGGTATCATCTAATTTCACACCGCGCAGCAGACGTGTAATAATTCGGTGCTATTATTTTTTACATAAACTATCCTATTTATGCGAGTTAATAAAAGAAACTGTACGAAATGCGAGACCCGAGCTCAGAGCATTCGTTGTGGCTAGACAATGTGGCGAATCAGCGACGGAGCAGTAGGCGTTTTAACCGTATCATGTTGACTTGCAGGGCCGGCCAGATCAATCCCAGGTTACGGCGGTACCATTCGCTGAAAAAAATAAGCTTATCGAATTAGGATACAGAGCTATAGGTTCTTTCGCATTATCGGGGGGCTTTTTCCTAGAATCTAATGTATGGTATAAAAAAGCGGCAGTGTTTTTTAATATAAAAGTGGCAGTGTTCCTAAACGGTTTTTTTGTTATTGCTAACGTGCAAACTTTACAAATTTGTATTAAAAACCTCGACGTTTCAACCAAAAATTAAGGACTGCCGACTTTTTCAAAACCTTTTACAAGTTTTTAAATGGCTTTTCTAGTTGAAAATAATTATGTTTTACTAAAAACCCTATTCAAAACCCGTTCTATTAAGTTACTATACCAATTTTCCGGACATGCAAAAAAGTTCGCCCCCTATAATGCAAAAGGACCGAGCTATATTCACCAAAGCAAGATCAAGCCGATACCTATTAAAATCCATCAATGCTTGATGCCGCGAGTCCAAGAACTGCTTGTAGAATTTGGACAAATCCTCGGCGGACACCTGCTCTGTTCGGCCGATTTCGGATTTTCTCTAAAACAAACGAACGTCATTACGGCGAAAAATTCGCAACCTTGTCGACATAGGCGGCCTTTTCGCGGTCGAACTTTGTGTTGTGGTCGGCCCAAAACGCTGAGCACCATCTGTTCAGTTTCTCCCGATTCTCCCTGTATTGCCGCTCGAGGTCGGTTTCGTTGGTGACTTGCCGTAAACTAGAAACGATATGTACCTTATGAAAGGATTTTTCGGATACCGAATCGCGCGAATTTTAGACAGTCGATCCATCGGGCCCACCCAGTCAAATCGTTTGTCCAGCTTCACGCGCTCCTCGTCCATGGCGCTAAAAATACGGTTTACTACTTGTAATTATTAGTCAAACAATAGAAGTCCGAAAACTTCTACGCGTTATAGTTTTTTCTTGTTCTTCCTAAACGTGAAAAATACACAAATTTGACTAAAAAATGTAAAAATATCGATTATTAATTGTTATTTTTTATTAAAACACGGTTAAGACACTTTCTATTAATTAAGTTACTCTACATTTCTAGACTTATGCAAAAAATATCGCCCCCGATAAGCGAAAGAACCCAAAGTAAAATTATGACGTCAAAACATCATAAGGTTTCGTAGCTTTGCAGCTTTATAACAGAAAATTTATTCAAAATCAACAACATAACAAAAACAATGTAGTAATACAATAATCACAACCAAGATTGCCCTAATTTTCTTTCGCTTCGGCTTCATCCGCGATCCGGTCCCTGAGTAAGACGAACATCCGCTCGTATTCGTGAACGTTGTGACTAAATAAAGCTCAGATAAATATCAATATCCTTACATTGTCAAAAGTATCCCCGACAGCAATTCCTTCGTATTGTTAAGGTGATGGAGGTATCCTCGAGTGTAGTTTTTGCACGTGTAGCAGTCACAGTCCGGGAAAGGCGTTGTAAAGTCTTCTTTATACCTGGAAGAAAGAGACAATTCTAGAATAGGGTCACCTACTGATCGTCGGTAAAGTCCATCAATGTGAAGCTGGAGGTCTCCGCAAAATCGGGTGCGAGCCGTATCGCCTGAAATTCCATGATTTCGCGCTAAAGCTGACCCAATTACCTTTGCTTCATCAGCCATTTTTGAGGCAAAGGACGTGTCGAAGAGGTCGATGCCCATTTTCACCAAGTGCCAAACTTGGGTGGGCGAGAACACTCCGCAAATGTAGCGTAGACGGCCGGCTGGGAGGGGTTCCTAAAATTATTTTGAGAACTGGTTCTTTCACATTATGGGGGCGACAAATTTTTTTGTACGAGTCTAGAAATTCCTAGTAACTTAATAGGAAGTATTTTCATATTGTTTTTAGCAAAATCAAAATCTCGTTCCACTCGAAAAAAACTCATAAAATTTCAAAAACTCGAAAATTTGGACAAAAATCGCCAGGTTCTTTAGGATTCCCGGGGGGGAAAGTATTCCCGGGGGGGGAAACCAAATTTTTTCCTGGTGGTCCGGTTGACCTAGTAATCAAATATAAAGTGTTTTCGAATTGTTTTAGTAAGTTTTAACTATATTTAAAGCAGAATAACTTTCAGAAAAATTTAGAAAAATGTTTGAAAAAGTCGAAAATTTGGTCATTTTGGGTCTATTTTTCGACCTAATTTTTAATTTTTTACATTTTTTTTGGTTAAAATGTGTGTAGTTTTTATGCACAGGAATAGTTAAAAACAATTTAGAAACGCATCCGCAATTTATACAAAAATCTAGGCTTTCGCCGAAAAATTTGGTTTCCCCCCCCGGGAATACTTTCCCGAGGAATCTAAAGAACCAAATCGCCATTTTGCCAAAAAATCTATCTTTTTCGTATTTTTAATAAAAATTCGTAACAATTTTTACCTTTAGGAATAATCAGAAGCTTTTTAGAAATACTTCCGCTATTTAGATTTGAAGAATTGGATCCGACGAAAAAATTTTTGCCCCCCCCCCCCCACTCGATAATGCGAAAGAACCAGATCTTAGTTTCGTACCAGCGTCTCGTGCAGCAACTCCTTGATCTCGGCCTGATCCCAGTGACCGCCGTGCCAAAAGTCGTGGAATTCAATCGAGTAGCCGGCCCTGAAAACAAGCCACAAGCGTTTCAAAACCCAGAAGAAAAACCCACACTTGCGCGTCATCCTCCGGCCTTCGCCCAATATCCACCGCGCACCTCCGGCGTTCAAATGCCGAATGGCCGCCGCCAAGGGTGATAAAAACGGGCGTCTAAATAGAACTCAAAGGGATGTGGAAGAAACACACCGCTAGATTTTCTTCATACTCGAACGTCTGTTCGTTGAGAATTCGTGTTCGATCCATTCCCTTGGCCATTCGCTTGCCGGTAACATCCTTTGGCAAATCGTAGTCCACCTAATACGAAAATTATAGAATCGCAGAGGAAATAGAAAATTAAGCAAACCAGTGTCTCAAACGTGTCCACGGAGAAGCATTTGACAATCTCATGCTGGTCGAATACTGATAACTAAAAACACGTTTAATCCCAACATTGTTCGAACCTTGATCTTTCCTCCGGATGCCCATATTGAGATTGACTTGGCCTCGTTGTACCCGGTCTTCAGCTCGGCCAACGGGTCGAATGTTGCCAGATGCAAGGGCCCATCCTAAATTAAGATAACCGCAAAACTCCTTGTGTTACCTGTATACAACAGAATTTGCGGACGCCCTGGCCAAATTTTGCGATGATCTCCTTGGATTCGACTCTGCACTAAAAAGTTTTAGCCTATTCTAGAAAACTTACAAGCTTGGCAACGTTAATTGATAGATCGGCGCTTGAGTGTGCTGAACCCATTTGGCTTCTACCTTAAAAATTGTTTATTTCAATGGTCTTTCGCATTATCGGGAGGGGGGGACGTCAAATTCTTTTCTTAGGATCCAATTTTTCGAATACAAATAGCGGCAGTGTCTCTAAACTGTTTTTTTTTACGAAGGCTCGATGTTTCGTCCAAAACGGCACCTTTTGGCCAAAATTTCGACTCTTTTTTCGACAATTTTTGAGCGTTTTTGGTTAGTTTTTCTGACTGAAAAATAATTTACTAAAAACTTTATTAAAATAAATCCTATTTATTCACTAGGCATTGCTAGACGTATACGCAAAATTTGCCTACCCCCCGATAATGCGAAATATCCGAAAAATTATTTATTTTATGTACCGAGCCACTCACCGGCCATGTCAAATGCGGGACGTGGCCTGCGCGTAAATACAACATACAGGACGGCGTGGCATGCTCAAATGGTTTGCTGCCTAGAAAATACGTTTTAGAATTCAAGGAAATCATACCCCATTGAGTGATTTTCCCCAATCTCCCCGCACTGCCGACGCCCTCCAACGAGAACTTCACCATACGACTGTTCAGCACAATTTTAGCCTGTCAACTCCCAAAAGATACATTGTGCACAAGCTAGCGTTGCTCTTATCATGCTCAAATGTAGTGAAATAGTTTATCGTTTCAGAAGCTTCATCGCTTCACCGGTATCGCAATCTAACAATAAAAAACAATGCAGAAAGACTCATTTCTGGGTATCATAATTCCGGTACTCGGGCTTCAGCTCCCACATGTTCTTGTGTGGCGGTGCCGTGTTGTAGACAGCAATTTCCTGAAACCCAGAATAAGCAGCAGAAACAAATCATACGTTCAAAATCTCCTTGATCCATCCGTGGGGCTGATTCGTAAGCTGCGTCAGGTCATTAAGCCTAAAACTCAAGCTATAACCATGTATAGAACCATACTTGTAATATTGATGCTTCTCGAAAGCGTGGAACAGTGTCTGTCGCAGAACATCACGATCAGCACGTACAGCCTAAAATAGAAAAAATGGAATCATCGCCGCGGCCAAAGTATACCTTGATGCCCTCCTTCTTCTGCTTGTTGCGGTTCGCTTCTTCGGCGTGCACACTGATCGGCTTGTATTTCATCGCAGCCTAGAGAAAATATACACAGAGAAATTTTTGACCGACCTTTCCAATTTGGATAACATGTCGCTTCGGCTGCCCAGACTTTTCGATCTGCCCGATTTTCAGTCTAAAAAAGGTCGTTTGACTATGAGTAACCAAAATCGACCTCAAATACGACAGATTATTCGGAGGCCGGCACTCCGCCTTCTGCACGACGACTCCCTCGATCGATAGTTTGCCCGACCTAAAAATGATGGAAACCAATTTAAAAAAAACTTACTGAATTTGCGCCCTCTCCTCCATTCCGGCCTTGTCCTCCGCCAAGACGGCCAGCGACTGCTCATTGTCGTTTTTGATGATGAACGTGTGCTCTTCAGGGATGGATGGCCCTGGCTAAAACAGAAAATTATGGAATGGAATTTCCGACCATACCGCCATCTTTTTCGACGCAATACTTGTCGACGGGGCCGTCGACAGCCCTTCGGGGATGACCAGATCCTTGCGCGAAATAAGTTTTACCTGAACAACCTTAGAAATAGCGAATTGAACGCGTACCCCGTTGTTTCCGTTGCCTGTTGTCACCAACTTTCCCACCTCCGAACCGGCGTTGGCTTCCCATATCTCGGAGAGGTAGCGAGGGACCTCAAAAAAAATGGATATGACGCGGAAAGCAACAGTTATACCTTGACAAGCCACACTTTCTTCCCAGCCTGCTTGCAATCGACAACTGCGCGCTTTCTTGATTCCTTCGTGCTCATCCTAATAAATTCAATAAGATATGAAGTTACATCCAAGCCTGGAGATATTATTTGTTGTAACAACAAGGTTGTAATAAAAAACAACAGCAATAAATTAATATTTATTTTACAAGTGTACATCGTAAGGGATCGCGTCACAGCTTCATTCTTTGGTGTGTAGTTGTTCGACTAGCGCCTTCAGATCCGTATCCTGCAGCCGTCCGTCGGCCCATTTTGGAGGTGGCGCCAAGGTGAATGAGGTCATCAACGAGCGGATGGTGGAGATTTTGTCTAATTAATCCAATTAAAATTTAAAATATGTGCTACCTTCGTCCAAATCAATGTGCCGTGGCTTGTGCTCAATTTTCACATCTTCTTCTGGCGGCGGAGGCAGGACGCCCATCTGTAGGAATAACGGGGTAATTATAAAAGCTAATTCCTGTTACCTGTTTGTCAAAATCTGCTGTCCAGCTTGATCCCGCTGCCAGTGGCGTATCCGGATCGACATTTGGTGTTGTACAACTATGATAAAGATATTAAAAAGGTGCTGTTCTTACTCAAATCTCGAGGCTGGATCGCTCGCGTCATCTTCTTCTTCTTCCAAACAACTGCTGGCCTCCACTGGCACACATTGGTAGCCTAAATTTCAGTGAATTAATCAGGGCCTGAAAATCGTAAAAGAAAGTTGTCGCAAGCAGCACACCAGCGTAGCAATCCTGGACCACCGCAGATTGCCCACTCTCGTCGTCGCTGGGAGGATCCGAGTCCCAACCTATTTCGTATTTCGAATGTTCAACCAAATTACCACTGCCCTCGCTCTGCGTATCGTCCATCACACCTTCATGTCCGACACCGTTGAATTCCACCTAAATGAAGCAGTTAATACCAATTATTTCGTTTATTATAGTACCTCGAACCCGACTTGCCATCCATCTTGTTCCAGATCGCGCACTGAAAATAGACGACTTTCGGTCCATAAAAAACAAAACTTACGGTCGTCTTCAGATTCCGGTACGTTTGGCGGCGGGGGATTGGGACCCATTTGTCGTCGAGGCTGCTCCAGATGATCGGCCGTTGCGCTCGACGATTCCATATCACTACGCTGCAATGCGAAGAACATGACCACATGAAAAGCCGGGGCCGCGTCATTTCGGCAGCTGGCAGAAAAAGAAACCGAAACCAAACCCGGGCTTGTGAAAACCAAAATCAGCACGGCTGCAAGAAGCTTACTGGCAATGTTGTCCACTGTGTTACTTTGCATTAGGGGCAATTGCAGATTCATAAAATTTTTATCGTTTGAGACATTATATCGTAAAGTTAAAGTATCAGAACATGCATCACAAATACAGTAGCAAATCGAAATCCAGGCTCGAGTCACTTATGATCGTGCCAAATGAGTTTATCAATCGGATGTTAAATCGAAAAAGGCAACTTCCACAGAATTCAGCGATTAATCATGTTTCGGCAATGCTTCCTCCGGGTTGAAGCGCCCGTCCCGAACGTCATGCTCTGTGTGCGTCGGGGAGTAGGAGTTCGTCTCAAACACGTGCGAGTCCCTAAAAAATTAAGGTGAAAACAGGAATGTCCACTTTACCTCAAATGCGGGGGCAAACGGGCATTACGGGCGCTCAATTCGGCTAGGCGCCCCACGCTTGACTGGCCGTAACGGACCTCTCGCTGCAGTCCTAGCTCACGGTAGCGGCTCGGTTCCTCTTCATTGACCATGGCTGAAAAAGAAATTACCGTATTCACGCCAAAAATATCCGTACGCTTGGTTCTTCCGGGCGCAATTGACAGCCGCCGGGCACTTTGTGGCGGTTGATTTTCATCGGGGACAATCGGACGCTCTTTCAGTTCTAAATCCGAATCAAATGCAGAAGATAACGATAACTATTACCTTCGATCTGACTCTCCAACACGGCCAACTTGTTTTCGGCAGCCTCTGCGCGAAGAATAGCCTCCTTCTGCGTGCCTTTCAGCCGGGCGATGTATTCGTCAGAGTTCAGCCGGAGATCTTTCTAAAAATCTAGGTTGATTTGGTGAATACAACCAACAAGTTGGCGTTCTTTGTCTTCCTTTTCCTCCTCCAGTTTCTTGATCGTTTCCACGTTACCAGCTGCCTTCTGCTTTTCGAGCTCCAGTTGTCTCTGGAAGCTCGCCCGGAGGTCGGTGTTCTAAAAAACGTAGTTCAAACAACGAGGCAACACACGTACCTCATTTCTGGCGTCGGCTAGTTCTTTGGTGACGAGCTTCAATTGCGCCGATTGGTCTTGGATACATTTCTGATTCTCCTTTTCCATTTCCTCATGGGAGCTGATCAGGTCCTCGATGGCCCTTTCGAACTCCAGGTTTCTTGCTTGCAGCTTCTCGTCGTTCTTGACCAATTCCTTGATGCGCATCTCTGCCTTGTCCAAAAGTTGCTGCTGGTCGGCCGAGCGGTTCTGAAAAAGTGATCAATAATTTCTTGATTCACATTATTTCTTCCGATACTACATAAACAAATCGCAAACCTGGAGTTCGATGTTGCCCTTTTGTAGCTGCATGACGCTTTCACGGAACGAGTCTGCCGTCTTCATCTGCACAGCGAGCTCTTCACGATGCTCCCGTTCACGTTGTGCGCGTAGCCCCTCGGCCTGTTGGTTCTTGTCGTGTAGATCGCGTAGCTGCGCGTCAAGAGTCGTTTGCCGTTCCAGAAAGCGGCGCTTCTCCTTCTCATGTGCATCCGCTTCCTCATCGCGCGTGCTTTCGAGGCCTTCGAGTTTGTCCTGGAGGCGGGCGTTTTGTATTTCCAGGGTTTGCAGTTGCAGCTCCCATTCGGCAGTCTAAAAAGAAGGGTGCATATAGCTAAGTGCACAGTCGGGAACAAACCTTTTGGGTAAACTCGGTCTTCTTTGCCTTGAGCGCCAGTTCAACCTCCGCGAGTGATTGTTGCAGGCTGGCGTTCTCTGTCTTGACAACCTTGTACTGCCGCTCCGCGGCATTCAGGCTCTTCGTGATTTCCTGCTCAGACTGCTCGAGGTCGCTTACTTGGCGTCTGAGCTCGGCGATCTAAAATGGGGGATGAAGCAACGGCTTTACAATTCAGACCTGTTGCGCGTAATCGTCCTGCTCTAGAGAATCGGCGGATAGCTGCTCTTCGTATTTCTCAATGTCGCGTAGGGCGCGGGTGTGGCTCGTCTTCAAGTTGTCGTAGGTGGCTTGCAGTTGCCCCAGTTGTCGCTTCAGCTCCTTGTTCTAAAAACAATAATTGGTATGCAGGGATCCATTAGCCGCGAAGACAGAGACACGTCCGAAACTATAAATACCTCCTTGTCTGCGTCGGCAAGAGCTTCTGCGCGACGCGCTTCATCTCGCGACAGCGTTTCCACACGATCCTTTCCTCTGGCCAGGGCATCTTCCAATTCTTCGTTCCGAGTCTGCAGACTCCTCCTTTTACTTTCGTTGGCCGCCAGCTCGTCCTCGACTTCATAGAGGCGACGGCGCACATCTTGCAACTCGCGTTCATATCGACGCTCACTAAAATACAGTTTATAGAAATGTAGCAATCCATACCGAAGCCTTGGTGACGAGATCACATCCTTCATGAGAGGGCTATCGGCCTTTGCGGGAGTGCGCAGCTGAGAAAATTGCGCGGAGAGGACCGGGTAGGAGCGTGGCGTTGCGGCGATGGTTGGAGTAGGCGGGATATACAAGACCTCGTCTTCTTCACTGAAATCAATGATGAAAAAGGGAAATGGAAAAGGAACCAAATAGAAACAAGATTAACGCTACACAACAACTAAACCCACCATGCCAGGATTGACATCCATTTGTGCTCGTCCATATCTGTGATGTTTTCGGCGATGGTCTCGAGAGTTTGCTTCAGAAGTTGGGTGTCGACACCCCAATCCACGTTGTTGTCGAGCCGGGCCAAGAGAGGGCCCAAGCTTTCTTCATTTTGGCCGACAGTCATCTCGTAAAACATCATGAGCAGGTACTGAAAAAATGATGAGCTCGGACAGGGATTGGTACCTTGCAAATTTCCTGTTTATCCCCCATGGCTGCGCTCCCCGGCTGCATCGACTGAAGGCATTCGGGGTGATGGGATTGCAGCAGCTCGTGGGCACACTCAAAAGCCGTGAGCATGTCCCCGGCAAAGAGCGGCTCGGCCGATTGCGATCTAGAAATCAGAAGATTAAAGCAAGCCTGACACCCTAACCTGTGACGACGCATCACGTTGCAGACCTTGAGAAGGTGCCCTGGTACGATCTCATGCAGCGTCTTTTTCGGCTGCAGCGTATCACTACCCAGAAAGTTGTACTAAAACTATGTAGGGAAAGCAATCTAGGCCGCCTACCAATCCGACCAACGACTTCTCGATTTCCGGATTGACCGGGCTGTGCACAGACATGCTCGAATTCCGGGTAGTAGCACCTAGGGCAGACACGTTGTGAGATTGAGAGAAAAGAAAAATTGAGGATAAACTGAAACTAGAAAAGATACACCGGAAGCTTAGCCTATCAAATTTCGAATGAGTTTTTGAAACGGTGGGGGATATAGCAAAGCGCGAACGCGCACAATTCAAATCGACGAGCAGAGACTGGAATCCCAAAGCCCGTTCTCCCCAAGTAAGAAATAACGCCCTGGTGCTAATGCACTTAGGGGGGGGCAGTCTGGATTTTGACTTCGAGACGCTCCAAATGCCGTTTTTTAAACTCTAAGCCTCTGGAAAAGCTAAGCTAAGCCTACATTTTGACCTCGTAAGTCAATTTGAAGCTTAAGATAAGCTTAGCTTGGGCTTAGGCTTAAGCCTAAGCATAAGCTAGGCTTAGTTAAAGCTAAGTTAAGCCTAGGCTTAAGCTGAAAACCAAGTAACTTAAGTGGAGCGCCTCGTAACCCCTTACTACCAATTTTGGACTGCCCCCCCCTAACTGCATTAGCACCAACGCCCTCATCGGAAGATGGCTATATCACTTTTCTGGCCCAATAAAAAAACCTCTGAATGGTGACAATACCCTTCGAAACATAGCTTAGGTTTTTCCTTTTTTGGTCATAAAAACATAAAAGATCATTGGAATGTCGAGAAATGGAAAATTGAAAACGAGAAAAATAGGTATTTGAGATCCGGGAGAGAAAAACGAAAAAGAAAAGAAAATGCGCGAAGCCAGGTCATTGTCGCCAGGCTCCTCTGGACGCAGCATACGGTATTCCGCGGTGCACCGGGTGATTCCGTTCAAACGTAGCGTAACGTTTGTCGCTGCGGGCTTGTCATACCCCTCGATTTCCTCTAACAATCCCTGCGAACCTGCCGAAACAGAAACAGCGTTGGAGCGCTAGCTACCAGTAATTTCGAACACGCACCCTTGGTAACATGCACGCAGGGCCGCCTTGTCGCGCACAAAAAGCCGCCGGCTTTATAATTTGTCTCTAAAACGCGAGCCACTTCTTGCGACGCTGCTATGGTCCATGGTAGCTTCGACCGAACCACCGATGTTTCTATCTTCCCAAATCAAAAACTCGACGTTTTATTCAAATCAATGGATAAACGATAGATTACTCACAAATGAGCATAAAATCTCAAACGGGGCCAACAACAATCTAACCGGTATTACCGAGTTGGACATAACGACACAAAAAGGATCTTTAAGAAACAAAGGAAGGCGGGATACCCGTGAAAAGGGGGGCTGAAGAGCCCGTCTCAACAAAGTGGCTGGAATGGCACGTCGTGATTGAAGAGACAATCCTTTTCCTCCAATGGACATCCATCCGGATGATGAGCCGCCATCCAGCACGGCGCTTTCTTTCGCTGAAAAAAAAATTCCGCAATGCCGAAACAATGACTACTTACATAATTCGGGGCATTGTTGAACTTCTTCCTGTTGGGCCGCCAACGGGCGTCACGGTAGTCGCGTATCTTGACGGTGCCCTGGACAGCCTAAAAACGGAGTTAAACTATTTTAGAAAACAACAACGAACGTGGAAAACGTCGTGGTGATTCTTGATGAAAGTTTGAAGGCCACCGTGTTGTTGCCGCAGACAGTCGACCTCTTCGGGAGTCAGGAGTTTGAAGAGCTCGGCGAGGGCCACTTGTGATCCCTGGTACCACTGTCTAAATCGAAATGTTTATTGGATCATGCAAAAGTACCCAGACGTTGAGGTGGCGGCGCGTCCGGTCAGCAAGTGGTCAAACAGCTTCAGCGCTATCCGCTTGCGCATCTCCACGGGTATATCGCTGCAGTTGGAATTCTAAGAAGGTTGAAGTAGCCAAATATAACAAAATTCTGAAACCTTTTGAATTTTCGACCTCGGCACGAACGTCGCGACGTTTTGCGTCAACTGAGAAATGGTCGCCTCGGTGTCGCTGGGGAGTCCGCCCGATGGGATGGTGCCGATGAAGCATTTCTAAAAATAGAGTTGAATTAATGGTGCTATAGCCCGCTTTTCTTCCATATAATCCGATTTTTCCAAAAACAAATAGAGAAATGTTTCTCAGCGGTTGCTACTATTCCAGAACGTCAAACTTGCGCAAATTCTATTACAAACTACAAAAAGATCGATTTCTCCGCAAAAAGGCTTACCGTTTTCTAAGAATTCCACTTTTTCGCGTGAAATATAACTAAATTTTAACCAGACGATGATTAAAATAGTTATTTTCGTGTTAATAGGTCTCGGACGCCCTACAAAAAAAAAACAGAAAGAAAACGAACGCGTTTCGTTGATGGAATCGGCAGTCGGTCCCTGTCCATCTCGAACCCAATCACCGCGTTCACCATCGACAGATATTGGAGGTAGCTTGAATACTAAAAAAAAGGATGACTAATAGAGGCGACCCTACCGTGCTCCGACCGGCCATCTTCCCGTTGAATTTGCCTCCAAAGTCGAAGGGACAGCAGGGGATGACGAAGAAGTCGCAGTTGAACCGGGCGGCCATCACCGGCATCCACGGGGTCAGCTCGTCCGTGTGATTTCCGATCAGATAGTCGACTTTTTGGGCGAATGGCTTGCCCTGGATCGTCCGCGGGTCGACGACGTCCTGAAGCAAACCATTTGATGCGAAAACAGCCGTTAAATCTACCTCGTAAAGTTGTGTGTCCTTGAAAAGCGTGTCCCAGATCTTGCGCCGTTTTAGGTCAATTCCAGCGCCCGGCACCTAAAAAGAATATTATTGGAGAGCCGGCAAAACTGTACCCCGGCTTTGTTGAGCAGGTAGACCAATAGTCCGTTGCCACAGCCGAGGTCGAGGAAGTACTCTGGCATCTTTCCGCGCTTCCGCCATGTCTCCTGAAAAAGAAGGATTAGCCGAAAAACCCAAAGGCAAACAAACCAGTAAATAGGCCGCAATCGCACAATCCTCATAAACAAATTTCGACGGGTCGGTGGACTCGGGCCAAATCTAAAAAAAGAGCTCTTAGCGGTTCCAAGCGCTAAGGAATTCAAATATTTCAAATATTCACCTCGCACAGTTGGCGGCCATAATCGTCCTTCAGCTGCAAGTAGGTGCTGGCGAATGCTTCACCGGAAATCAGCGCGTTTGTAGTCTCCATTGGCGCGGACGAGACGGGTATATCAATCCAGCGCTCCTAAAACGATTTTCAGCAGCGCAACATGAATGTACCAAGGCGGGGAAGACTTTCTTCGTTAGCCACTTCAACTGCTGCTCGGAATTCTCGTCACTGGCGAAGAGGAGGAAGTTTCCACTAAATCGAAAATAAATGAAGCAAAAGATAAGCTACCCTCCATCGGCGTCTTCTTGGAATTGCAGTTGGTACGGGTGATGTAGCTGGCAGCTCGGCAGCGACTCTTCAGATGGAAGGCTCGGGTAGAAGGTCGCGCTGATGGCGTCTGCGGATGCTAAAGAAAACGTTTAAAACAGCCAGAAAACGCCACAATCAGTCAATGTCCTTCTCCGGAAGAAAAAAAAACCAACATTTCACGATCAGCAACTCGTAGGTGACGCCGTAGACCTTCGGCTCTTTCGGGATCAATTTCCGGACGCGCAGCTCAGGCTCGGGATCCGCCATCGGTGCAAACTTCCGCTTCAACTGCTCGAACATCTCGTGGTCGGGGGTGATTTCGTCGATGGCTCGCACGCGGCTGCTCACCGACTTGCCCTTCTTGAACCAAATTTCGAGCATCTAAAAAGCGTGATTGAAATTTTCGGGAAAACGCTCACGTTTCGGAATCGCGGGTTCCAGCTGGCATCCTCGAGCGGGTCGCACCGTTTGCGGCCGACCTCGAGTAGGTGGCACTGCATGGTGGGGCTGCCTGAAAAAGAAAGTTAAAGTTAAATTTTTAGAACAAAAGAACACGCAGGAAGAGGAAAAAAGAAACAGAAAGAAGAATCTGCCTGCCGAGAATAGATTAGGGCTGGCAATGGCGAACGTAAAGGGCATAGGAGAGTGGGGCCGCACCGGAAACGCAGAGAAAAAAGGACACGAGTAGCGTCAAGCAACTGATTCTAGCCCAAAGTGCAAAAACACGGCAGTTAGCAAACCGTACGACATTTGCTCACTTCACTGGCCAAAACTACCCCAGGAAACCATTTTTTGCGAAACCGACGAAACGGATATTTTTGAAAATGGCAAACGGAAAAATTTTTGGAATGAGTTTGAAAAATGCAACAGACCGTCGCGGCTTGCAGCACAACGAGTGAAAAACAAGAAAAGGGAAAACGGGAAAATCAAAGATCGAGTACGCTTGACAACAATTGCCATGCTTTACGAATACGGAAGGGCGCAATGTAGAATTTCTAAGCGATAAACGAGAAAAGAAGCCCAATCAAAGCAACTGAAGTCGCCCCAAGATGTGTGATCGTGCCGCTTTTGACGCGTGTAAATTGGCATCGATCCCGAATCCACCCTCTCGAAACTTTGCTTATCAAACTTGAAGCAGATTGGAACGTAGGCAACCCCGAAAACCGGCAAAATGGTTCTTTTTCTTGATTGAACGCCCCGCGGTGCACCGGGACCATTCCGTTCAAACGTACGTTCAACGAATTTCAAAGGGTGGAATGAAAATGCCGCACTGTCAGGGAAACGTGTAAAGTTCAAGCTTGGAGGGTTTTATCATTTAGCAAAAACGCGGGCCAAAATTACAAAAAAAAACGGATCTGTTCAACCGGATTTCCAGCAGTTTCGATCCTCGTAATCTAGCTAGCTATCATAGAACGTGTACAGGCGATCCAGGCGACGCGTTCCTCTTCCCATTTTCTGTGTTCGGTGCGCTTGAACCGTATAATTTATTACACCAAGAAAAACGAGACCATAACAACAGTAGAGTCGATGCGTTTACCCGTCGCAGGTAGAGGGGAGCGATCACACTGAGGAAAACGACAAAACGGTACTAGAAACGCGGCAAAAAATCTGGGCAACAAAAAAAAGGTAGCTATGGTATTCTATGAAAAACGTGGGCACCGGGGTCTAGTCGGATAGGTTGATCGAAAGGCAAGGTAAAATGAGAACAACAAAAAGAAAGACTTTTGGGTACTTAATCGGTTCTTTAGTAGTTCCACGGGAAGGCGGGTTGGTATTTTTTGTATTATTTTTATCCTAGCTAGCAGTTTTCTAGTAAATTTCGCGATAATTCAAGTGGAAACATTTCGAACAGTTAGACAGAGGTTGAAATTTCAAATCTTGATAGCAAGTGTCATTTCTGGTCGAAAGGTATTATTTTCGTGTCATAAATAACCCTTGTAAAGTTTTTTTGTTATTGGCTAATAAAAACCAGTGTAGAAGCGCTTTCTTTACTTCTAAATTTGAAAATCCTCTATGCAAGGGCAAAAAGTAGCCCCCCCTGGAAATACTAAAGAACCGTATATCGAAATCGATCGTAGGAAGAAAGCGATATATGGCTGAAATCAAGAAGTGACGGAATCGCAGCCGGGGCACGCGTACAGCGACTCGTGCAGCATCGTGTCGCACTCGAAGCAGAACGTCTGCGCGCACTGCTTGCACTCGTAGGCCGACGGCGATTTTCGGAAGCTGTGTTGGCAGGCGAAACAGGAGCCGCTGGAAATGGTTTGGTTAAAAAGAAGTTAAAAGGAGAAAAAAAAAGAGTGTACTTGGCAATATCACCACGGGGGCGAATTTTTCTTATTTTTCTGCAAACGTTTGGAAAAATTAGTGAAAATGTTAAAAACTTTGAAATTTTTGTGCTAAATGTTCTTTTTTATTTTCAGCAAACTTTTCCAGCTGTTCCGTTACTTTTCAGGTAACTTTCACCCACTCTTGAGGGGCATCTATCCGCTTGAAGGCGGGCAGCGGGAGGAGGTGGCGGAAGGCGCGAGCAAGTTGCGGTGCCGCCACCAGAGTCAGACGGCACACGCGACATTCGACGGGCAGCGAGCAGTACCGTCCACCGCATCTTGGGCACAGGTAGCCGCGGGCGGACAGCGGCGCCGCACCGGGGTGACTGAAAAAAGGAATAAGGCTCCGGATCATGGCGACGATCAAAACGTGGTTCTTTCGCATTATCGGGGGAGGGGGGACCGAATCTTTTTTTTCTGTGTCTGGGATGGCTTAGTAACCTAATCGGAAGTGTTTTAATAGTGTTTTTTAGTAAAAACAAACTGAATTTAAAATAGAAAAGCCAACTAAAAATGTTAAAAATGTTCAAAACGTCGAAATTTTAGTAAAAAGGACATTTTTTGGGCAGAAAAACCTGTATTTTTGTATTTTTAATTAAAATTTGTGAAGCTTTGAAGTTTAGGTCCCCCTGATAATGCGAAAGACCCCATTTTCTACCCATCGTCTATCACCGAGACATCGATAGTTAATTTTTCTGCCTATAATCAAGGTAAAGCAATCGGAACCCACCACAAACAAAATGATGTTTTCTTGATGGTTTCGTGCGACGGAAAGCCGACGGCCACGGCATTCGACTCTTGTTGTCTAGATTAGTACAGTCTAGGGTTTTTTATGAGAAAACTGACTTTCCGGTGGGTGGAGGAGTAGCGTGAGCCCCCATTTCCAGCTCCAAATGGCTGGCATCGAGGACGATGGCGTATCGGCCTGAAAAAGTACTGTTGAAGGAACACAAACTTCTGAATCCTGGCTCCCTTTACGTCCGAATGGTTGTAAACTACAGGAAAATGTTTGTCCTGTTTTTGCCAGTATTTTTGGTATATTTTACAGCCATGTATCGAAAAGAGGACCTGAGTACCAAAATCGGTTAAACTGCACCACCATAAAAGTGATATTTAGATGGTTTCGGTGCATCACCGATGCTTTTCAACGATTCATACGAACCTTTTGTCAACTTTGCCACCTGGGCGCAGACGAATATCTCAGCCGAAAGCCCGATCACCGAGCACCGAATCGAGGCCGTTTTCAGGTTCTGGAAACAACATCTCGGCCCAATTCCGAGTCCATACCTCAACAGTCGCAAAAATATTTCCCGGATCGACTGAGGTGAGCGCCGACATGACCACTAGGACCTCACGAGAAAAATGAGCCGGAAGATCCCTAAAAAACGAAAATCAATCAATTCGCGCTGCGCTCACTTCAGATTCGAATAGGCCAATCGCAGGGCATTCTGAAGGGAGAAATCCCCGACGCACTGCAGCTCGTTGATGGTGCCGAGAGTGTCGCATATTTGGCGAATGTTTCCTGAATATTGGTGTTTAGCAGAATCGCCTTCCCAACCTGTCAACGGCACCAGCCGTTCGGCTTTTCGGTCTTTGCACATTATGATGCCGACCTGGGCCATCGGGTTTTGCTCGAAGAATTTGTTGAGGAAGCGGGTGATTGTCTACATAAAAAGTTATATTTAGCGTTTTCCCTTACCCGTATCGTCACGTTCAGCCGGCTGGGCACCATCGATTTGTCCTGCATAAAGCGCGAGCTGTCGATGACGATGAAGAGGTAGCGCATCTGAAAGTGTTCCTACAGTCTTTTTACTTTAAAAACTCACAATTCCCAGTCGACATTTTGACGGCCGGTCGACATCACGGGCTTTCCGCTTGGCCTCCTCGATGACGCGTTGTATACTCTTTTCGATGGAGCCGCGCTCGTCCTCCTCGAGCACGCCGCGGATGTTCAAGCCTGAACGGAAAGAGGTAAGGTCAGGACTCGGGTGACCTCGACTTTTCAATCAGTCTAACCGGGTGATCTCCTAGAGTCCACTCTATGCAGCATTTTTCGCTAATTCCGACGATGTCAATGTTTTTTTCTGTTTAAGGATTTTTCAAACAAAATAGTGGTGGTGTTTCTTAACGGTTTTACAACTCCTGAACGTGAAAACTTTACGCATTTGTATTCAAAAAATGTCAAAAATATCCATTTGTTTTGTCGACCAAAAATGGCCGATTTTTACCAAAATTCCGAATTTTTGAAACATCTTTTAAATTTTTTAGACAATTTTTCTAGTTGCATAGTTATATGCTACTAAAACCACTATTGGACACATCCTAGTATGTTACTAGACATTTCTACTTATACAAAGCCCCCCGATAATGCGAAAGAACCCATCCAGGAAGTCGAAATCTAGCGTGTACCCCTACAAAACACAAACCTTCAGCATACGCGGCCTCCCAGGTGTACCCCTTATCATCGTCGTCCTTCATCACGGCGCCGGTACCCGTTTACCGCGAAATGTATTACCTAGCAATTTAAAAAGCTTGAATAGTTCTAAAGCATGAGGCTCAGAAAGCACGATGGTTCGTTTAACAACCATTCTCAGCAAGGTGAGCTCAAAAAAGCAATAAATATATTTTTTATTCCTCCTGCAGGGCACAAAGAAAAAAAAATCGTATACATCGGGTCAGCATCGAATGGGAGTAGCAGTACTAGTAGTATGAGGGGGGGCACCTGTTGCGGAAATGGCTATCACAGAGAAAACGACTTTTTACATAATAAATACAGCACAAACATTGGGGGGCCGGGGAGGCATATAAAAAAATTATGCTCATGTTAGGGTGAAGGTGGAGGGTTTGGAGGCGCTGAAATCTGAGCAAAAACTGAAATGACACCGTGCAAAAATGTGCTTTTATGTGCTTTCTAATAATACGACAAGGCGGGTGGCGGCAGTGGAGGCGACGCAGGCGAATTTAATGTAGCGTTGGCGTGGGGTCTTGCTTGTAGTAGAGGACGAAGGCGGCCGATTTCTAAAAAAAAGGTTTATTTCAAAAAATTCTTTCACATAAACTTACATCAATATCCGAGACGCCATCCACCTTCGAGCAGCCCTCGTCGTCAAATTTAATCCAACTAAAAATCAAGGATTACAGCAGCAGCCAATAGGCAACCCGGTTTATGTGGTTTCTATAAGCACGTTATGGGTAAAAAAATAAACGTTTTTCCACGATCGTTCCAATAATAAAACATAAAGGCTAGACTATACTGGCTTTACAGAATTGGACGCTGCTTTTTTCAATATTAAAAAAACCATCGTTTAAAAATCTCTTGATTAGTAAAAAAATTGAAAAACACCTAAAAAATTATCCAGAACTACATTTTAAAAATGTTCTTTCGACGTTTTTTCTGTTATTTAATCCGAGCATATTATTGGAAAACAATAAATTCCAGTAACCTAAATAACATTAATTGAATTAATTGTTCTCTACGTAAAAAAATTTGGTTGCCGCCCCTCATTTACCGGAAGCGCAAGAAAACCCACTTTTCTCTGGGATGTTTGGTCACCGCCGTGTAGTGGCCACTGTTTAGGCTGCCACGATGGTTCTGAACAAAAACACTAATAAAAAAGGCTATGCTAAAAAATGCGCACCGTCACAGCGTAGAGCGAGTATCGGCGCTGGCCCCCGCGGCTTTGCGCGTGCATCCAGGGGCTCACGTCGAGTCGTTCGGGGAATACCACCGGATCCGAGTTCTGCAATCAAGGCCTTAGTGTAGCGGGAAGAAAGAACGTACCTTGACAAAGGAGCCGCCGCTCTGCGAGAAGCGCACCAGATGGATGATGAGGACCGGGGGCGAGGTCCAGATCTTCGTGGTCCGCGTCGAGCGCTGCTTGGCCTTGCATTTCGGGCATTCCCATCGGTCGTCCCCATCGAGTATCTGCAAGAAGAGGAGTTTTTTTACGGATCTCCACAATCATACCTCTTCACGAAAATTGGTGTCCATACACTGCTCGATGGTCTCTTCTACCTAAAAAAAATTGATAAGCAAACGTACCCTAAAATTCCAAATCAAGCTGAAAAACCCAATGCATATCTGGATCAAAAATAAAAAAACAATACAAAATAATTTTTGCCATTGACAGTAATGCCCAAATTTAGTAAAAACAGCGCTACGCAAAAACGCACCCCCAATGACAGCATTCGCCAGTTCTCGAACGTGGCCGACGTCGCGCGGCAGCTGGTGCACTGCAGCTCGGAGACTTTGATCGTCTAAACGCGGAAACAGGACGTCAAGCCAAACCAGGCGAAAGCTTACGTCAAAAATGTCGGATATCGGCGAGTGCGAGTACTTTTGCATCCGTTTGCGGTAGTCCTCGCTGTCCGCGACAATGTGCGAGCCGCCGCGGTAGTCGGTCGACATTGGGGTCGGCTTTTGGACCTAAACAAGCCCATAACTAAAAAAACAAAAACTGCATTACCTGGTTGGTGTCCTCGTGCAGCGAGTCGAGCAGGCTGATCTCAAACTCCTGGGCGTCGTGCTGGCAGCCGTCGTTGAAGTACTCGTTGAATTCGCCGAATGCCCTCTAAAGAGGAAAATGGGGCTTTTCACGAAGCCAAAAATCCAAATGATGTACTGGACTGTTAGCCGGTGAATTTTTATCAGGTGGTAAAAACTAATTTTTTCCAGTCGCAGAACAAAATCTAAGCCATTTTTATCGCAATTTAAATAGTTTTAGATATTGACAATCGACAATTGTCTACCATAAACAATTCAATGCGAATGGCCTGCAGCTGGCCGCTCCAGGCGACGTCGAGCAGGGCGGCAAAGGCGGCCGTCATCACGCCGCCCGAGTTGAACTTGTTTTTGCTAAAGTTTTTAAGTCAACAAAATCTAGTCAACAGGACATACGGCATGACGTAGTTGAGGAACTTCTTGCCCGAGTAAAAATTGCGCAGTAGCGTTGTTTGGATGAGGCACTGGAGGGTGGCGTTGACGAAGCAGGTGTTGCCCATGTTGTAGATGCCAATGATGCCCATAGACTAGAAAAAAAAGCGATTTCTCGAAAAAAATATGTGGAAGACTACCCCATTTCTGCCGTGGCCAGTCCGCAAAAACTCTTTGTACATGTTGTGGTAGCTATCAGCGATGAGGGCATGTTGTTGTTGTCTAAAATGGAAAAAAAATAAATCAGGAAAACGGCGCTAGGCCGCGTTTCAGCGCTTTATTGCTATTTTATGGCGTTTTAACCCTTGTAATTACTGAAAATGAACACAAAACATTTAGAAAGTTAGAAAAATAGTCCAATTAACAGCTAATAAAATCGATCGCAATCCGGAGCTATTGATCATTCGGATCCAAAAACTAGATTTTCTACCCAAAATTAAAACTTTTAAAACATCACAAAACATTTGACAGTGAAAAACGGCTTCAAAAAACTCTGGAAATGGCGTGGCTTGAATTGTTACGCCAACATTACCCCCCACCCGCTAACAGTACAGTACCCGAGAAACTTACGTGATCTGGGCGTCAATGGGCTTGGTCGTGCGGTCAACTTGTGGCAGCACGGGAATGCTGAAACAAAAAAAATAAATTAGATAAAAAAAATACACTATATTGCACTATTTTTAGCGAGAAAGAGAGAGAGAGAGAGGGGGGAGAGAGAGAGAGATCGCTAGAAAAAGCCGGGCACCTCCGCTCAAATTCATCCACTTCGGCGGCGGCGGGGGGTGGGGTTGGCTCGCTGGGGGTGGGCGCGGGGCGCAAAAGGTTCGCCGCAAAGGTGATCCAATCGCTCAACCCGAACATCCATCAGAATGCCGGGTTTTTGCCAATTTACGCGCAATACAAAATGCCGAATTTTATGCAAATTACGAGAAGAGGAAGATCGAGAAAATCAAGCTATTTTTGCCCACCTAGATCTTGTCTCGCGCAGCGGATCGTTGGGGAGCTGCTTGGCGTCGTTTGTGTAGCCCTATAAAAAGGATACATTTTTTCTTCTGGACAATGAGCAGTGGTTTTTTTTCGATGCGAACCTTTTCTGATATACTCTTGTCTGTAGTCTTGACAACTATTTTGCAAGATGCTTGACGCCGTTTTTATTAGAAAAAGAAAATCAATACAAAAAATGGTCAAAGCATTGGCTTAAAAGACTTTTAAAGAACCACTATTTATATAGATTTTTAGGCCTGGTAGCATAGAGAAGACGATAAGATTTTCGAAGCCTTAGATTTCAATTTTTTTTCGAATTGCTAACACGGTTGTCTGGCGTTTTGATAATGAAAAAATACTAAGAATGTCGTGAAAATTTGTTAGACATCGCAAAATAACAGTTAACTAGTCGCCGCTAACAGCGTAATAGCCAACGATAAATCGCAAAAATAGCAAAATGTAGAAAATTACATTTTCCAGCGGTGGCTTCTTGCTGCGGTCGATCGTCGGGGTGATGCGATGGTTTTGCTGGGTGGGCGGTTCCGGGGGTTCCGGAAACACCGGATGCGGCGGGAACTCGGGCTTCAAATCGCGGGGAGGCACTAAAAAGTATGTCCATATTCTGACTTTCGCTCTACCTTGTGGCGTCTGCGGCTTCGGTTGCGGTGGCGGCGGGACATCTGAAATTGAGGTACTACAAAATGCGGTAATGCAGTACGGCGTCGCTCGGTTTGGATTTTGGCCTTGATCCCGTCGAGAATTGAGAGCGTACTCGGGATTTGCGCCAAAACGTCATTGTGTTCGTCTGGAATACAGAGTGCCCTTCCTTTTTTCTGTCTGTACAATTACTACCATAATCTCTGTTGCGCCGCGAGCTAATATGCTTCTGGTCATCGTCACTGCTCGTCGACGTTTCGCCAATCAATTCTCAAAATAAAGTCGATGCTAATTTTTGCCGGGGATTAAAAGAACCGGGGAAGTGGACTGTTAGGGGGGTAGCTCAGCGTATTTATAAAAGTTTTTAGTGTAGTTTTGCAGTTTTACGTAGATTTTTATTAAGAAAAAGCAATTTTTCAGATAATTTGAAAAATAGGAAATTTTATTACTATTTTCATAACGCGTGGACAAAATCAAAAAATTTCAACCGGCTAGCTCTATTTATAACACCCAGAATTAAAAAGGTGTAATAACCGAAATCCTAGTAAATTTTTAGCGCTTTCTGGATTTTTTTAGTTTTGCCCAATTAAAAAGGCGCAAAAAGGCACTTAATGGCGTGCATTTCATTATTGAGACGCTATGGAGCTAAATGTCTAAAGCTAGCCCCCCCGCTAACAGTCAAGAGCCCAGAATCTTCCAAAAACTGACCAGGAGGCCCAAAAACGCGCTCGTTTGGTAACGGCTGCGATTCGTAATCGGACAGCCGGGGATATGGATCTAGGTGCGAGATGGAGGGCAAAAAAGGTTCGAACCTCTCGGGGAGAAGGCATAGTTGAGGGTGCTGTGGCTCTCACTGGACGGCTCTTCCTCCTCGCGACTTCTGCTACTGATCAAGGCGGCCATGGAGGCTGATGAGTCAACTTCTGCCTTCTTGTTCGCTTCCTAAAAAAGGACAGTCTAATGACAGTGCCAACAAAATTATACCTCCGTGTAAACCCGATAATTCCGCTCCCAGGCCGCAAAGCCGCCATCCATCGTTAGTGGACGATTTTTCAATTTCAGCGACCCGTACTAAACATCAAATGTGTGATTCGCCAAAAGGAAACTGCACCGTGGAAAGAGCTTCTCGTAAAAACAGCGCCTTTGAACCATGTATCAACTGGCCGCTGCCGTCTATTTTCTAAACACAAAAAATTAATGCAAATTTCCGCCATATACAAATAAGGGCATGGAAAACCAGTACTGTTAAACCGGTTTAATCAAAAGTGGATTGATAAAACGTTTTTCGTAGTTTTTGATTGGCAGAAATTTCAAAAAAATATTTTAAAGTTTGGTCATTTTTCATACATTCCCCGCCCCCCTGCTAACAGTCCAGTACCGAAAAACCTGGTAGAAAAGGATCTACTTCTGTCACTCTAACTGTAAGCTTTGCATGTCAAAATTACGCACCGGATCTCCGTCCTCCATTAAAACCACCAAATCGTAGCGCGCGATTTGGCTGAGTTTCGTGCGTTCCGATGGCGGCGCTATTTTTTGAGACATCGTCGCATAGATCACGCTGAATTTCTGGTGTAAATCCATGAAATCCGCATCTCACCCGGGCTCGATGATCTCCTCCGGAACCTGGACCACCTCTATATGTAGTGGCTTGTCGTATTTGACGACCCGATTTCGAGTTTTCCTAAAGTAAAGGTGACCACGATATTTACGCTACTTGCCTATAATCAATAATAATTGCGCTTTTCGAGCCGCCAGCGGCATTTATGGCGCGCACCAATTCTTTCGGAGTAATTCGCCCTCGCTGTATGTAATCGTCAACTAAAAACAATAATTTCTAACAAAGAAATGTACGATGATAGGCTGGAGGGCCGGCGACAGCTGGCTTCGGTTTAACTGGTTGTACGCTCGATATCGTGGATGGAGACGTCGTAGGAACATAAAATTCCCTCAAAAATTCTTGAAGTTCTTCGCATTTTGCCAGGGCGAATTTGAAAAACTCGTGTAGTTGCTTCCTCTTCGCCTAAAGCAGATTTTCGGGTACTTTTAGTGCCACAAACCTCGGGTGTACTCCCCGGTCTCGCCTGTGTCCGCACAAAGTTGGCGACCTCGCATGCGCGGGTGAAGAACACGTACGCGTTCTCCTTGTCACCGTCCTGTTCAAACTTTTTCGCATGGGTGACCAGCGTGGCGACACGCTTGAAGTTGCTAAAAACCGCTTATTCGGCAAGTTTTTTTCACAAACTCTTCGAATGTCGCCTTTTTCATAGTTTTGCTTGCCACATCGCTGAGGGTCGCGCCTTTCTTCAGGTCGTTCCAGCTTTCAAATTTTGTCGCCATCGCGGGTCGACCTGGAAAGGTACTACGTTAAACTATTGCTATGAAAATAATCGTAAATAGAATGAAACAGTCAAAAAGAATCTCATATATACAGCAAATTTATAAAACCCTTGTTTTCAAAAATTCGTAGCTACGTCGCGATGCGGTAAGCCCTGTTATAAAACACGAACACAAAGTTTCTATATTAGGCAAGAAAACTTGCAAAATTTTATCAGTTTCAAGCTTTTTCTCCCTTATGAAGAGCATGACCATCATACCGACCGGTTATTTCCCAACCCCGGCCTGCTATTTGGTGACAGGGAGCATGGGCGGCAAGAAGAAAGGCTTGAACAGCTGGATAGAGGTTTATTCGTCCTCGCGTTATAAAGAAATTGTTTTCTTTTGTTCTGTTTTTAGATACACAAACCTACGAAAAGTGTCGAGGCACATCCGCTTGAGCAACAGTTCGTTAATAGGCCCTATAATCTTTGAATCTTTATCATCAATTCGAATAACAAATCCTCACAACATTGGTAGCTAGAAAATGGGGGAAAGTGGGGAGGAGGAACGTTATAACATCAGGAAAGGCATAACTAAAGAAGAGAGATCGATGAGGCAACAAATAGAGTATGGGGGATGTGCTTGCTTATTTCCCGAACGGCTTGCTGCTGAACAGGAGACCCGAGCTCTGTGTCGTGATGCTGAAAAGATGGCAATGAAAAGATGACAAGAAAAGATTTTACTATCCAACTGCTTGAACGTTCTAAAACGTACTGCTTTCCAAAGGCGTTGTTCGCCGCGGTGGCAGTGGATGTAGTGGGCGTGGAAAACGAGGGGAAGAAAGAAGCGCTGCTCGAAGTTGTAGGAGCGGCTGTAGACGTGGCAGTAGCGCCGAAGAGGGAGGTAGAGGCTGAAAATATAATTTGATAAAATAAAACAAAAATCAATAAATACCTCCAGCGGACGGGGATCCAAAGAGGGAGCCAGAGGATGGAGCAGCGCCAGTTGAACCGAATAACGGCTTGGCGGCCGTTGTAGTCGACCCGAACAATGAAGGGGCCGCTGGAAAAAAATTCAGCTGATAGAATTGAGTTAATTTGACATTTTTATCGACTTTTTATAACGGATGAGTCGTTCCAAATGACTTGTATACGATTTTATCTATTCCAGAGACAAGACTGACCCTGTGGGTTGAGACTACCGAAGAAACCCGTGGCGCCGGTGGTCGGTTTTACAGCCGTTGCCGCGGGCTGTTGCTGGCCAGCCTGGTGGATCAGCTGACTGACGCGGAGGAGCGTGGCGTTGTTCGGCATCACTTCGGGGCCTGAAAAAGAGGCATAAAACGAATCTAGCGCGCACAAAAGTCAGGTGACCATCGAATCAGTCAAGATATCTTAGAACTCAATTCGATTCCGAAATCGGGTACCTCGGATTTCTTCAAATGAGCTGATCGGTGGTTCGGGCTCAGTGTTGCGAATCTTGGTGAACGGGTTCCGGCCAGAAAGTGCGAGTCGGGGGTCGCTGCGCAGGAAGTCGTCCTTCAGCATCTCGATCCGTTGGTTGTACTCGAAGAGGCGATTTGCGGTGCCGGTGAACGCATGATCGAATCTGGAAAACAGAAATTGCCAAAATCAACTCCGTTTCGCGAGTTTGGGCGCGTAAAAATGTGTAAGCGATCGGCTAAAAAGATAGCCAAGTCAGCACCTCTCCAAGTGGGCCTTCAGTGCCTCAACGTCCATCCCGTGGTGCCCATTTCGCGCCGCGTTGACCTGCTCGATCATCGTGGTCAGCGACTTCTCGAGGGCATCGACACGATTCCGACTCTCTGCCACCAAATGCTCCATGAACGAGATGAGGACGTGCTGAGTGTGCTTGGTCGAGACGGGGGTGACCGCGCGGTTCGCGTGGCTGAGCACACGAATCATTTGCTCGTCGCGGCCAATTTCCTCCATGGTTGCCTCGGCGGCGCGCTGCGATCCGTTCATCCGCTGCTTCAAGTCGTCCAGCCGGGTCGTTAGCTGAAAATGATAGGATTAGAAATAAAGTGCTGTCGATGGGGATATTAGAAATTTTTAAGATTTTTAAGTCGGTCCTCGAGGTACGGTAAGCGCCGAGATAAAGCTTTTTTCGAAAAATCGAAGTCTTTCGAAAAATCACGCAAAATTGGTACGCGCAAGGAATAGATGATGTTGAATAGATATGTAACTCTCGCGTTTCAAGAAAAAGAGACTCGAACCTGTCTGATCTTTGCATCAACCTCAGCCGTCCCGTCGTCGCCCCGGATCTCGAACTTTCTGATGAGGGCCTGCTGCTGGTCGAGCTTCTTTCGCACTTCATTGTAGGTGTTGAGCAGAACTGGCGGCACGTCACCCTCCTTGACACCGGCCTTTTCCTTCTCGGGGTCCGCCTGTGGAATAGTAGCGGCGGCCAGAGTCTGTTGAATGTGCGAGTTGTTGCCTGAAAAAGCAAAAACGGCGGTATTTTCAGCTCTCCTGAAACAGCAAGTATTCAGCCAAAAACACACCTCCAAGGCCGACGCTTGACGGAGCAGGAGCGGGCGCTGCGAAAGTAGTAACAGGCGTGGTCGTAGTCGCGCCAAAAAGGCCGCCCATCGCGGCTGTTGTGCTGGGACTCCCAAAAAGGCTTCCTAAAAAGGGTTTTAGGAATTAAAAACCATGGAACCTGTTGCCGGAGCCGTTGCGCCAAAAAGCCCGCCGGTAGCTGGTTTCGGGGAGGCCGTAGCCCCTAAAAAGAAATTATCAAAGGTCATATTATCGTCTCGCTCCGACAAAACGGTCCTTTCAGAAGCCCGAAAAAGCCACATTTTCAGAAAAGCCTACCAAATAGTGGTGTAGAGGTGGTGGCCGGAGCCGTGGCGGCGCCTAAGAATGTTTGGAGGTATTTTTCAAGGTCTTACCGAAAAGCGGCATTGATGCGGTTGTTGCAGCCGGGGTCGAACCAAAGAGACTGCCTAAAAGGGGCATCACATGTTAATGACAATAAACAAACCAGTGCCAAGGGCTGGAGCTGCAGTTTGAGGGGCGCCAAACAGTCCAGCAGCGGGTGCCGAACTAGCCGCTGGGGTCGCCGAACCTGAAAAACGTGAAGTCGATCCGAAACGAAAAAAATAATTGCTTGGATCCCAGGAATTCTATAGTCAAAGCTGACGTACCAAAAAGTGGTGCCGTTGAAGGAGCAGCAGCGGTGGTTCCGAAAAGCGGCGTAGATGTAGAGGCCGGCGCCGTCGAGCCGAAAAGTCCACCGCCCGCCGAACTTGCTGCCGGCGTCGACTGGCCGAAGGAAAAGCTCATTTCCTGAAAAGACAATCGTCAAGAAAACAAATTTGAAAAAGGAAAGAAAGTTTGACAAAATATTTCCAAAAGTCAAAAATTCGCAGCCGAGCTCATCGGAAGATCGCAATTCATCGCAGCAACTCACGAAATTCGTTTATTTTTTCCGAACACGACGGAATAAAAAACAAGAACAACATTGTGCAAACGGTCAACCAGATCAAGCATTCCAATCGGCGGGTGGAGAATAGAAGTAACGGAAACAATGAAAAGTTGGAAGCGCGAGTCAAAGTTTTGATAGAGGATTGGGTCTGGGACGGGAAACACACCATTTTGACGTAGATTGAATGGGCAACGGGTATAACGGAACATTTCAACAAGAAGGAATAACAACGCGGGGAGGCAACGGGTTTTCGTATCGTTTTGTGGGCTCATCTCACCGCATCGAGGCCGCGACGGCTTCACTAAAAAGGAAAAATTAATGGAAGAATAAAACACCGAAAAAACTATAAAATAAAATACCTTCTTTTATAGTCGGCAATGTAGGATTCTTTATTCCGTTCATTGATCCCTTCGCGGTTACGGGCACCCTCGATTGCGAGGAAAATTATCTTCGGGGCAATGATGCAGTTGTTCTCGGTGTAAGCCTGTCCGGCATCCTTTCGTAGTAACGTACCCAGGTTGAAATCGTCGACTTCCTAGAAAAAAAACTACTTGCCAAGAACGACAGCCTGCGGTCAATAATCCTGACAAACTAAGCCAGAATTATCAAATCAAATTTTAAACGTACAGATGTTGTACCTTTCGCGCAAAAACCGGATAGTAACAAACCTTAAACTTATCGCAGAACTCTCGCCACCGATTCTTCGCATCCTCTGATTTCAGGTCGTCTTCGGTAATCTAGGAAAGACGAATACAAACCCAATAAAGGCAACAATACCGCTTGAACGTCGAGATCGGGCCAGCCCGCACGGAAGGCCTGGTAGACTTCGTCATGTTCGCGGTGAAGCCGCAACCCATCCGTCTTGCACGACATTAGCAGGTTCATATGTACGCCGGCCCGTTCGTATGCCTGAAAAAGGGAATTTGCAATGGAAATACACGGTTTTGGCCCACAACACTCCTTATAACGCTTTGACGCCAAGGCGCCAATTTTTGCGAAAACTGCACCTTTGCTGCCCAGGCTAATTCGATGGAGACGTCGTTGACGTAGCGTGAAGCGTCGCCATAATCTACGTCATCATCCATGGTCAAAGTCAAAAGCGTTGAACTAACTAAAAATTATCATTCAGGAACACACAATTCTTAGTAACTACTCTAAAATGTGTCGACTTTCAGAAGGTATCAGTTTCAGCAGTTTACACATTGCCTTGTTTCGCCGACCACCACATTGACGTCATAAATTTATGCAAGAAACGGTATATATACCACGCGTGTCCCATATGCACAATGGATTCGACGAGACTAATGATGAAAAAGAAACGAGAATTGGTGCAGAGGAGAGAGAGAGAGGGAGGGCAGAGAATGGAGCTAACAAAAGGCTCATCAAAACATTAATCGCAACACCAGATCATTGACCACACACACAAAAAAGAATAATAAATGACCGGGAATAAATTAGCGGAGCTTCTTCTTCTCCTCAACCTTTTTCGCATCTTTGCCAATTTCTTCCTTTTTCTTTTCGTCCTTCTTCTTTTCGATTTTCTCTCCTAAAAAAAGAATATGTAGTGAGAGCATTTATAGAGAATCCTAGAAGAAAAATCTGTTTTTCAAAGTTAGCTTACCGTCAAGCCCGTCCTTATCGCGTTCAGCCTTTTGGAGAGCAATCTTGTTGTCGATCAGATTGTGGAGGGCGATGATGGCCCGGACCAGGGAGCCCATGTAGACACAGAGCAGTTGGTCGTTCGTCTGCACGTTTTGCGCCTCGACAAACTCCGGGTGCGAGACGTCGGGCAACAGGTTCAGTACCTCCTAAAAAATAGAAAATTGCATATGAAACCACTTTCATCTCCAGGTATCTTTCAAGCACAAATTCGAAAAGGCAAACGTTTTTACCTGAATGTAGTAGATGACGGGATGGTTGACAGGGAGTCGTCCTGCTGCCACCTCGCCCAAGTAGCGCTTGATCTGAAATAAACAAAACGTTATCAAGAATTAAAAAAGCGATAGAAGCACAAATTCGCCACTCACATCGGTCAGCTGAGAATGGAGGCCACGCAGCCCCATCAGCTGGTCGGTGATCCGTTGGGATAGGGTGCCGGCCGTCTGGTCCTTGATGTCCCTGTAAAAAAAACGTCAAATAAAAAATAAGGGATAAGAAATACCTCAACAAGTGCTCGACTCCGACTTCTTCAGCCTCCTCGGCGCCAATATCTGAAGGCACGTGCTCAAACGTCTTGATCGGGGGTGTGCCGTCCTAGAAAATAAAGGTTGTGAAAAGCAGGACACCGCAGCAGCAACAAATCATACAAAAAGAATTTGAACCAATCCAATTCAAGATACCCACATCGTGCACTTCTTGAACCTCGACATAGGCTTCAGTCGGCAATCCAATTTGCTTGGGCTCAGCCTCGATGATGACGAGCACAGGGTGGGGGCAGAAGCGCTTCATTTGCTCGCTGATGGCAATGTCGTTCTAAAAAAAGACTATAAGATTAGTTTGACTTTCTAAACCTTGTGAAGCTTGGGCCCGGTGTGGTACCATCCAACAATCTTCTCCTTGGCGGCCACCTTGTAGAACATCGAGTACATCGACTCGAGGTAGTCCATGTCGAGGAACCACGTCGACTTGTCCTTCTCTTCCTCATCGAAAGGAACTGAAAAAAAGGTATAGGGATAGACTAAAATGTCGTTGTCAGAATTTTAAACTCGACCAACCAGCGAACGAATTGCCGATGTCGAGCTCCTTGCCGTTGCGCATCGAGCCGAGGAGCACGCCGACTACTCGCTTCACGGAGGTGCTCTTGCTGACGCGGTTGAAATGGTCGACGACGGAGAGGAGCACAAGCGGGTGGACAGTCACCTAAAAAATGCATTTAGATCCTAGTTTGTCGCAGGAGTCTTGTTTTAAAAAATTCCCAAGAATCCTCGAACCTTGGTGACGGGCAGGTTGGTGTGCACGGTGGAGGTGCAATGGAGATTGGGACCGGCCAGCTGCTTGATCACCTGAAAACCAGAGTTGAAACGGAAAATGTAAGCATTTTAGCTGAGAAAAATGATGCAGTAATTAAGAATTTCCGGAAAAAAACGTTACCTCAGTAGCGGAGGGCTTCGCGTCGGCCTTTTCCTTGGTTGAGTCGTTCCGAGGCGCCATCGTGTCCGCCTATCTGAAAAACAAAGACAATTGGAGTTCGATTTATACAAAGAGAACACGAAATAAACGAGATTGAAAATATTGTGGTAAGAATGCGGGTCTGGGTCTGAAACGTGGTGCAACATAGGAATCTGCCCGAATAGCGCGTTGGCAAATCACAGTCAGATGGCAAAGGGAACGTATGGAAGAAGACAATAATTTGCGCGGAGCTGAAAATGTGGGTATTGAAAAGATAACAACATGAAACGAGCGAGAAATAAGTGTTTAGCGGCGTTTCTTGGCAATGTCGCTGTTCCAGTAGACGAGCAGTTGGGCAAAGATGATGCCGTTGAGGAAGGTGGCCAGTGCAAACTGGAAGATGAGCTGGGTGTCGGTAGTCTCCTGAAAAGGTGAATACACTTGTAAAGGCCAATTATCATCAACAGTGCAAGTTAAATACAATTATACCTACCTGCATGGTGGTGAAAACGCGAGCCAGGCAGCCAGCGAATTGGAGGAAGACGGTGATGAAGGCAAGCTGCCCGGTTGACCCCTGGGACCAGTTCTGATGGATCTAAAAGAAACCGGAAGTTTCTAAACTTGTTTCAATCCATACCTGGAGGCCCTTAGCGACGATGACAATGATTGTGCCGGCAGAGAGAATCCCAGCGAGGACGGTTGAAGGGACCATATGTTGGTAGACGGCCCAAGTAAATCCTCCCCACAACAAGGCGAACAAAACCGCGAGCAACGATTGACCCTCTGAAAGAAAAGCCACGTTTTCTCCAACTTGAAATGGCGCACCATAGTAGAGCAGCTGCATGCAGATGATCACGAGCTGAATGGACGAGAAGAGCGCATCGCCCCACTGCGAAAAGACGAAGCCTTGGTCAAACGAGTAGGCAGCGGTCCCGGCAGCTCCGATCAAAGTCAACAGCTGTGCGAGGAAGCTAATCCCCTTGCCACTCTTGGACGCAGCGATCTTCAGGATTTGAGGAATGAAGAGGGCTACCTGAAAGGATTTCTCAACACAAAAAATTCCAATCTACCGAGCCAGCCGTGATGGCCAGTCCGAGCACTCGTGATAGCACCATTTTCGTGCATACGGGGTGGAAGATGTCGTAGTTGATCAAGAGCTCCTAGAACAAGGTTTTCCCTTAAAATTTATGGCTCACCTCGAAACAATTGTCCGGGAAGACGAAATGCAGCATCTCCGTGAACTTTTCTTTGACGAGCGCCATTCCTGAAAAATTCAGCATCAAGCGGAATTAGAGGATTTCGATGAAAGGTAGCAGAAACGAACAAGGAGAATTTAGGCAATTGTAGCGGAACCGTGGGCGCAGATTTTCGGCAATTTTGCCGTTTTTTCGCCCAATTGCGTTCGGATCGTCCAAAATAGTACGGCGCCGAAGTTTCTAGACATAGCTCTAATAAGCTATCCAGGTGGAATCAAGACAAGGAATCGAGCGCTGCTTACAGATCCTTTTTGCGAAAACGTCATCGATTCTTTGTAGAAACGAAATCCACGAATTTGACGTCGTGTTCGCGAACGGCCCACATTATCATCGCGCCTTTCAAAAAGGCGATCGTAAGACCATGGGGCGGCGGTCCGCTGAATAGGCGACGAGGGGGGCCGGCTCGAACTCAAACGCCAAGCAGGGGCCGATTAGCGCCAAAATTCAACGCTTTGGGGATAGAAAGCAGCGAGAAAGGATCCAAAGTCGTTTATTTGGATTTGCTGACATCAACAGAACAAAATGAAATACTTGGAAAAATAGCCTAAAAAACCGCGGAAAAAGGGGATGCACGAACGCGAGTAGACATTCCGTTGCACGCCACAAGACGTTTTTTGTGAGCTGAAGCGGCACGGATCGGAATTTCTCCGAACAATCCGTACGGAATCCGTTCGGTGAAATGTTACGGAACAGTTCAGGCGGCTGTTTCCGATTTTCCAAATCCTGAAAAGTCTCACTTTTACAAAATTTCCAAAATTGATCGATTTTGACGTGGTTTTCGCTGTTTGATGTGACTCTTTGCCTCTATGAAATCAACTCCGGCAGCCGGACGGCTTTCTATTGTTTCTATTGTTCTCTCTATTGTTGTTGTGGCAACAACTTGCTTTGATGTTTTCTGGCTTTACATGTCGATTTTTTCTTAACAGAATTTACAGGAAGCTTCCATCGATGGTCGCTGACGAGACGCACCGATCTGCGTCTGCCCGGGAAAGGCTTTCGTGGAAAAACGCCGAAAAGCAAATTTTCGATGTCATCACCAATCCGTGTGGTTCGGTAATTTTTCTAGAGTAATGCAGGAAAATCGCGTTTCAGCTCGACCACATCCATTTCTACGGCCCGCGTATATCTGGCGTCAATGAGTATATCGAATTGGCATTCAAGGCAATCAAGGGAGGATTGGTCAAAGATGAACAAGGGCACACTGTCAAAGACGCGGTAACTAGTTTTGAGAAATCAACCTGCAATGTGTTTTGATACATAAAAATCGTTTCGTTTAGGTGATTCTGAAGGTGAACTGTCTGTATCTGGAGGGCAGCCTCAAGAAACTCTTTGCCCTCTTGCAAAAGCAGTTGGGCCTGGCGACGCGAAAAGAAGAGGTATTTTTTGCATAATTTCTTTTTGTAGTGTTTTTTAGTTTCACACCTTCGCAGAGTTGGCTGATGCGCTCAATTCGCTGCATGCCGGCCCACATGGACGGCGAATTTACCTGGTGCTGCTTGAAGCGGATGCGCTACAACTCTTTTCCCACAGCGATCTGAAGCGTTTTTTCCGACTTCCACCAGAGGTAATTTTTTATTGTTTTTAGATAGGTTTTTAGGTAAACCACTTCTTTCGCATCGTCTCCTCGGGAGAATTGCATTGGTCGAACGTTGCGAACACTGGCGAATTGATATCTGACCCGATCGTCATTCCGGTTTACCCTCCAACGACAGGTTTCGAGTTTTTGTAGTCTTGATGATAGCTTGTTTGCAGAAGAAATATACACGCTGATAGCCGAGGCCCTTTCGACGATTCCGAAAACGTTCATCCGGTTGTGTGTGGAAATGTGCAGCCTGTATTGCATTGAAGTCAACAAATTGCAACCCAAGGTAAATGAACTCTTTTGCGAAGTTTATATTTTAGGTCTATGACGCTTGGGAAAACTATAAAAGCGTCTGTGAGGAGAGGAGCATTCCGTACGATGGCGGGAAAATTGACTTGAAGCTCGCGAAAGAATGTATTCAACAAGTCGTAAGTCTTGTTTTCTTGGTTTCGCATTCTCATTTAGCAAAAACAAGAGACGCTCCGACGGCTTGTCGCCGAGGCCAAGAAGCTAACTCTGAAGACAAGCCCCTTACCGTTGGCCGCTCGGTTAGAACGCCTAACTAAAAATAACTTTATTTTAGATATGTCCTGCTAGCCTCGTTCTTTGCCAGTCAGAACGCGCCTGCGTCTGATAGCCGATACTTCTCAAAGGTAGTTGAATTTTTCACTGTTTTAAGATTATTTTCAGCACCACGGGAAAGAAAAACGAAGCCACCAACGCGAGCGTCATGCAGCAATGCTTCGAGAGACCGCAGGGCCTGATATACGGCAATTCGAGTTGACCAGGTAATTTCTGAATCCCTAACAAGCCCGTTTTTTTCTAGAGCAAAAATGATCTTCGTTTCTCTAATCAACATCTATGCGCCGACAGACAAGGATCTATTATTGAAGACTGATGTACGGGTTCAGGTGTGTCGTTTTTTTGTTTTTAGGGTGCCCACGTTATTTGGATTGGCTAGGCTAAGCTAAGCTAGAACTATAATTTTCAGTTATCGTCACTTCAAGCGCTCGGTCTGCTGCAAAGAACCAGCAACCTTTCCAATTTGAGCCAGCCCAAGTTCAAATGCGTACTGGACCACGAGACAGCAAAGACGATCGCGGCCACGATTAGCGAGAACTTGCAGATTGGCGACCATTTGGAGCAGAATTCTTTGTAAAACCATTCTTCGTTTCTGTACTTATTGTATTTCTAATCTTTTGACTTTGCTTTCACATGTATTCTGTTGAATAAATAATATTGGCATCTTTGAACAACTGTTGCACAAAGACTTTCCGGTTAGCTGTCCCCGTTCGGTACCTGGCTACCCCTTCTCTCTCGCTCTCTCGCGATCTCTTCCAGTTTTTCTAGTTCCCATCGGTCCCAGCTGGATCTCCTGGCCTCTGTGCCGCCAGCGATAACTAAAAGTATTCAACGTGGAGTGCTGTAGTTTGTTGCGCGAAAATTTAATTACAGGCTCTTTGAACTAGTCTTTTTCGTTGCTATAGTAGCGGGCACCTTTTGGTGCCGTTTTGAAAATTGGCTGGTTCCCGGAGGCTTTCTATAACCAAAAAGGTTGCCCTGATATAAGTCTTCCTTTGGAATTAACACTCATTTTTCGCTCTTAAGACCATTAGACTATTCTATGATCATTTTCAGGCCAAAAATGAGCGAGGCCGAGGTGACGCTCAGCGAGAAGGCTATGATCGAAAAAGAGTGGGGGCTACCCCTTGAAGAGCTGTACAAAAAGGCTGTAAAATACTATAAAGGTTCGTGAATTCGCGGAAAAAGAAATTCCGGGCTGGTTCTTTGCTGCCTAGGCTCATAACTGGTTTTTCTTTAGAATCCGAGAGCAATGGGAACCTGGTGGTCGCCTACGAGGACCGACTTCAATTTATGGCTTACAGCAAACAGGTATTGTTGTGCTTTTGCTAAGAAATTGCGGACAAATTTAGGTGAAACTAGGCCCGTACCAAGACAGTCACAACGACGCCGGATGGTTCGATTTTACTGGATCGGATAGAATGTGGGTTTGCTTTTTTCTAATTTTGCTCGATGCCCTACAATTAGCTTAATCCCCTTCTATAAATTTTCCAGTTACCTCCACTTCATCCATTTTGTCTTATTGCGACTCTCTTCTTATGTCTCAGAAAAATTATGCTCCCTTCATTTCGTTTCCTTGTTGGTTGGTCAGGCGTCGCCACACGTTCTACGTAATTTGATGCTATGTTGCCATCCATCGCCTCTCGCGGAGCCTCCTGTAGCTAAATAGCCTTTTAGTCAGGCTTCATTAGTCGCTGTTTTCGGCAGATTGGTAGGGTATTTTAATTCGTGGGGGTGTAGGTATTTTCCTTGGCGCTTGGTGTCGGGAAAACCCTTTTATTTTTTTGGAAATGTTATAACCAAAAAAGAAATGAAAAACCGTTGCTGGTTTGGGCGATGTTTTCTAGATTGTGCCCGCATTTGGAAGCCGAGTCCCTAAGCCATCATTTGTCGTGCTTTCGGGAAGGGAATAGCATTCGCTGTTCGCGCAAAGTCCGGGGGATTAGTCTTAGATGTTCATATGGACGAACCTTTCCGCTTCCCAGCTTTGTGTCTATGTTTGAAGTTTTGAATTTTTTTTTGGTTTTTTCTGGAATTTAATAAGAAAGTTTGGTTCTTGGTATTATCGACGGGGAAACCAACTTTTTTTTTCTTAGGATGTAACTTTTCAAACATAAATAATGGAAGCGCATTCAAATAGTTTTTTACTATTCCTAAAGGTGAAAACGTTAGTAATTTTTATGAAGAATTAGGAAATTTCGTTTTTTCGACCAAAATTTATTTCGAATTTTTTAGACACAGTTGATTTATGGTGTAATTTACTAAAAACATTATTAAAACACTTCCTGTTAAGTTACTAGACATTTCAAGGCCTATACCAACAAGTTCGGTTAAAGGGATGCCGACGGCATAATCAATCGGTTACGCGATGGAAAGCAAATGTCTCTGCGCCTCTCCCCAGGGCGCGCTCTCTCCCCTGTTGGCTACTTGCCAATTTGTTGATGGGGGGGATCGACACTTGCCGTCGGCAGCCCTTTAAGCTTAAATTTAAGACTAGAGAATTACTGGCCCTTGTTTGTCCCTAATGCCGCCCGTATTCCGCATCCAGGAGTCTAGCCATTTCACCGGATTTAAGCCCGAAACGAGATTTATCCCTGTAAATAGGTTGCTTTCGTCGTACCTTTTTCCCGGCACCAGACATAGACACGAATCTCTTTTTATGCTCCTCCCATCTCGCCCTCCATTTGAAATCTCGGCCTCAATCCCATTGCGGAAGCCGTCTCCAGAGTGGAGGGTGCCCATTTTTCAGGAGGAGGAGGTTCTTTCTCAACTGTCCCCGGCTCCTCACACAGCCCTTCTGGGGGCATAATGTGATTTGGGGTCGCTTTTCACCCACCTCTCGGGCCTGACGAGCCGGAGGCGGTGCCCCTCAAAATGCCGTAGGGCCCGCGGCGGCTTTGTCCCCCGTGGCTATATTTCAGTGGGGTATCGCGCGCCACGCGGCTCGTTCCCCCAACACCTCTTATTTACTCGAATTTCACGTTCATGTGTGGGGCTCGCTGGAAAAAATGTGGGGGGCCCCACCCACTGTGTCACGGAATTAGCCGCTGGTTTCTGGGCCCTAAGGATTGTTCATTAGCGGAGACTTGGTGGCCTTGGACCCGGCAGCTTCGGCTAGTCTAGTTTATCCCAGTTTTTTTAGAGTTTATCCGAGAATCCTTTTTCTGCCTGTCACTATACCGGTCAGTTCAGCGATTCGAGGCGCGCCCTAGTAAAATTTTTCAAAAATTTTAGCCTTCCGAACCTAGGATTGAGGTTCGATACCCTTGTAGCAAGTAATAGTCTTATTTGGTTCAATCTTCAGTCTTCGGCCATCCAGACTAAAAGATTCCAAACGTACACCCAAGAATAGCCCTTTTTGAACATAATGCGAAAAATACCGTATACTACCGTAACTTGTTTTTGATCCGTAATCCAATAATTCCCCATTGTTGTCAGCCCTAAATATTCAGGGGGCCCATACAGCGCGCTGAAATGCGGGGCGCCCGGCAATTCTGTGTGGATAATCCGCCCGATGGGTCAGCCAGGAAAAAAACATTGGCAATACCCGCTGTACGTGCAAAGAATGGGGGCTGACGGGGGTGAAAGATTGTAGCGAGAGTAATTTCCGGTGCCGGTGGCGAGCTGGAGATGTCTTGATCTTCAGTGTTTGACGCGGCTTTGATAGCTGACTGGTCTTTTTGTGCAAGTCTAGAAATGCCTAGTGACTTAATATGAAGTATTTTTCATGATGTGTTGGTAAAATAAAACTAGATCTAAACTGGAAAAACTATCAGAAAACTTTGAAACTTTTTATAGAGGGAATTTTTGTAAAAAAACTGCCATTTTGTTCGAACAATCTATTTTTTATTTTAATAAAGTATTTGTACAGTTTTTACGCTTAGGAATAGTAAAAAACAGTTTAGAAATACTTCCGCCATTTATATTTTAACAATTGTATTCTAAAAAAATTTTCATCCCCCCGATAATGCGAAAGAACCTACAAAATTGCCCATCTGGATCGGCCCAAAAATTTCGGCTTTCTCTGTCTCTTTAAAGTGATGTTGTCAGTAGAATCCCTATAGCTTACCCTATTTGGATAGCTTTCTTTGGGTTGAGAATGCCGTTTAGGTATTCAGCGTAAGGGCCGCGTGGCCGACTTCTTCCCACCGGCGCACCCTCTCATCCACCCATTTTTGGCCCTTGGCCCTGGGCGGGGGGAGCGCTGGGTCTTCGGCCGGGCCGCCTGAGAGCCCTGTCGCCACCAATCTGTCATATTGCACCTTTTTGTTGCCGAGAGGGGCTTGCTTGGGGTGGGGGGATGTAGCTTCTTCCCCGCTGGTAATGCCCTTCCTCTAGTTTTCCGGCGATCAGGGTATCGTTTTTCGGTGGTTGGAGGGTATTTTAAGATGGAAAATGGAAAAAATAAATTATAACTTTTATTTGGGATTATAATTAACAGTTACATTAACGGACACAATAATATTCAAAAGATGCCAAATTGGTTTGAATAATTGTTCATATTTTTTTATATTTTTCTGTACGAATTATTTTTATACCTTGACTTCTTTAACTTATTTTTTAAGACTATAAGTTATTCCTTGCATAATTTTTTTTAATCCGGTTTCTAGGCTCATTTCCGTCATTTTCACAGGCAATTTTCAGAATTTTTGATTTATACGTCAACATCCCCCCCCCCATTCCCGCCTACTAGACTACGGTATAGCTAAACGTCTGCTCGTGCATCTCCCTCATGCCACAGATGGGCCACAACCTTATAGCCACCCACCAATTCACCCAACATCCGCTTTTTAGGGCCCCGGGTAGAAGGGGGTGGTAATTCGGTCGCGAGCCTCTTCTCCCCCTCCCCGTTGGCCTTCCGTGTCCATCGTCACCCCCCCTGGCGGCGTCGGCTCTCAGCGACCATCGTCTTCGCGACCCCGTCCATTTGGGCCGTAACCGAATTTTCTCGCGGCTCGGCACTGAGGATGAGGGCACATCCTCGTCCTCCTCCCCCCTCTATCGCACCTGTTGCCGCCTCTTCTAGAGACGTGTAGTAGGGCAGGGTTCGGCCAAGTGGCTTCTGAAACCAGTGTTACTCGGACCAAGAACATACTGCACTTGAGGGCCCGTCTTGAACGTTCTGGGTTGTCGACGCGATTTTACACTATTTTTGACACAATCTCGCGCATCATCTTCGAATTTGATTGGAATTCTGAGTCGGCCGCATGAAAACTTTTCGAAGTTTTTGTATTCTAGAAACGTACAACTAATAGGCAGTTTTTTTAGTAAAGTCGAACTTGATTTCAAGTAGATACTTGAACCAGACATACCTATAAAATCTGGTAAAAATCGTTCATTTTTGGTCGGAAAATCGATATTTTTGAATAAAAATTGGTAGTTTTCACGTTTCGGAATAGTAGAAAAACAGTTTAAAAATACTGATGCCGCTATTGATATTTGAGAATTAGGTCCTAAGAAAGAAAGTTGGGATAATATTATTTTTAGCCGAGAAATTCACGAGTTTTCGAGCCCCTTTAAGTTAAGGGTTTCTTCCGGATCGGTGATTCGTGCGTATTTAAAGCATGCAATTGCAACTTTTTTTGGATGGCGTACAATAGGAAGCTGCTACCTTAGGAAATTCAGATTTTCTACGACGTCAATAGCAATGGAAATCAGTTACCGTACCCTCCACTCAATTTATTTCTGATTCATTGCATAAACATAGGCCTTTGACCTCAATTTGCTGCTCAATCTCACGGCACGCTCGATCCCATTTTCAATCTCACCAGAGCCTGAGCAGCCGAACGCATAAATCAACACGAGATGCGTGAAAAATGGATATGCCGCTCATAGCTCATCCTCGATTTATTGGGCTCGTCCTCCGCCGTAAAAGGAGGGGCAGTTAGGCGCATTGTGCATTTTCGGCCACCGGGGCCAAGGGCCTGGCTCGAGGTGTCGGCACTCGGGGATGACAGATGGGCCCCACAGATATTCGTTTGGGCCTCCCTTCGGGCTCGACCACCAACACCACGAGCACGACCACCGGAAGCTCGTCTCCCTCCGGACACAATGCCCAAAACCACGGACAGGGCCCGGGGTCCCATCCTTCTTTGGGCGCACATAGGCCGGGGGCAAGCATTGCCCCCGCTGGAACACCTCGGCTTTCCCTGGTTTTTCTGAAAATTCAGACTTTTTCTGATTTTTTTTTACTCACGGAGTGGCTTTCAGGCGATATTCGATATTTTTAGGCTAAATTTTCACTCCTTGATGGGAAAATTCGAGCTTGGGCGCCAGAATTTTCCTGAAGCTTTGACAAGTAATTGGCGAGTAGACGGATTTTCGACTGTTTTCTAATTTTTTTTAGGGGATTTTGCATTTTTTTACCTTTATCCTTACGTCTGAATGTTGGGCATTAAAATTAAATCGATTTATTTAAGCCTATTTTTAAGGCGCTCATACGTTCCCAGTTGCAACCACATTAAAAAAAGGGTTACAAATTCCGGCCATCGTTTTATTTATTTTTGTCGACTGACCGGCTTCACGACTCTAAAATCTCTGCTATGCTCCTCTCCATTTTATTTGGCTCTTTGAGAAAACACGGCACGACAAAACGTCACATCTCAATATTTCCAAGCCAATTCAAAAAATGCACAATTGCCCCGCGAAATTCCTTTGAACGAACTCTATATAATCTTCAGCATAATTTTTTTGATGGCTTGTCGGCATCCAAAAGGTTCACCTCCTCGCCGCCGATCCTTTGAAACGCTGTACACCCGTCATTTTAACGGCCCTCGTATTCGCCCCGGCGGGAAATTGAGCAGCCGGTGCCCGGCCCATGAAATTGCTAATTTCCGTCAAATGTTGCTCTCTCGAACGCTGGCGAGGGGCCGGGGAGAACGGCTGTGTCGTTCTTCGGCTTCTCCGCCGCATCGGGGGCTCATCGGTCATCGTTCTGTAGAGATTCGGTGGGATTTTGTCTCCGGCAAAATTGTCTCCCCTGGGGATGTAGAGGGCGCTTCCGTGTGAACCGCTGCTGGTTCTTCGGCTCCTTTTTGGCGTCCTGTTGTATGAAAGGGGAGGAAAATGTGATTTCCGGCGGGTGGGTGGATTAGGGCACAAGTTGCGATTATCGAATCGGATCCGGTTTGCGCAATTTTTTGGGATGAAAACATTTCCGAGCTAAACATTTTCTGACCCTTGAGGTATCTGGTGACACCAGGATTTAATTTAGATAGTTTTAATTTAATTTTTACAGAAATGCACAAAAAATGAACTTCCGTTTCCATTCAAGTCATAATTTGTAATTTTTTAAATCCCGTCATTCTGTCTGATTCCTGGACAACGTATCCCGGGGCGATGTCCTTGTCCATTTAAAAACTAGCTCACTTACACTTTGCTGATTTATATAATATACTATGGTTTATATCATAGATCTTTGTCTCCTGAAAAAATTAGCTGCTCAAGTATTTTCACGACATTTTGTTTGTTAGGCAGGAATTTTTTGGAGGAATTCAGTCCATAATCTCTCCATTTTCAGCAAAGCCTGGCAGGCGCTGGGACAGCTGGGCCGTGACGAGGCGATGTCCGGTTTCGTCTTCCTGCTTGATCGAGTTTGTGCCATTTTCTAAACTATAAATTTTTTGGCTAGGTCTGCCCGCCATTCAAGCAATTCGTCGTCGACTCGATTGAGGCGCCAAAACCGCGGTAAGGAGGCTATTTTTTTGAGCTGTTGATAGATATTTCCTCTGTGAAATGAAAGGGAGCGTGTCAGAGGGATTGTTCAGCCTTTTCTGACCCTAGAAGTAATGATCCAATTTCCTCATTTTCGGTCCGGGCTTACTGTTTCCCCCGAGATCCCGTTACTTTACGAAATACATGTTTATCCCATTATACAGCTGGTTGGCTAAGAACTCCACTAGAGTCGACTCGCGACATATAGGGCCGCTAATCCTCAATTTTCTATTCCCGTGGGCCACCCCGGACTGCAGAAAGTGTGACCATATTCATTAGAGTGTACCCCCATCACGAGGTATCGAAAGTGCGTAACCTATGGTTTTCTAGGGCCTACAATCGAACTTCTGACAAAATGCATGGCTTATCCTTTTTTGACTTATTTTAGATTTTTTTGAGAGAATATTTCAAACGACATGGTGTCACCTAATGTGTTTGCTACCAAAAGCCGAGCCTTTTGTAGATATGGAACATCCGCTTTTCACGCATGCCCTTTCGCGGACGTTTTTTGTATATTTTCTATGACTGCAACGGAACTAATTAGTGTATTAGTATTTTTTAAATGTCTAAAAGATCTTAAAAATGATTCAAAAATTTTTTTCAACGATTTGGACTGGAATTTTCGTAATATTTAGTCCCAGAAAATGATTCTTCAGACTGACCTAAAATTACAAAACTATTAGTTTTGCCAGCCTGCTAGATATTTCAAGCACGAAAATTTTAGAGCTTTTGACAGGGTTTAATTTAGAAATTGACGGTGCCTACAAAAATTAAACTTATGAAAAAATTAATGCTAGAAACTTTTAAAATTTTCTACATGACTTCAAAAGTGCTGCTTTACGTTTCCGGCCGCCAAATAGTACGCGCGAGTAGAGAATAGAGATCGGGCAGGGTCGTCTATAATTCTGAGCGGTAATATTTGATGGCCCCACCACCACCCGGAAAGGGTTTTGCCGTGATGCTTCTAGTGTCGTGTGTCGTGTCTGTTTGTCTGTCTGTCTGCTGTGTCGTGCTATGTGCTATGCTATGCGGATCAATTCGCGGCCACCGGGCAGCTGGGCGTGCGGCCATCCACCCAGCCATTTGTGTCCCTTTTCAGGGTGGTGGCCACATTGGCCCTCTATGGCCCACATACACAGAGGAGAGCGAGCCCCCATCTCCTCGTGCGCGCCCCCATATTCATCCCCTCCTCAACGGGGGCTAACAAGTGGGGGCGGCCACCCCATCTCAACTAGGGCGATATGCGATGGGCCCCTAGGGGTGATGATGATGGCACTTTGCGCCTTACCCGCCTCGCCATCAGCCCCGTTTTATGGATTTTTTATGACCGTTCGTGTCTCTTTTCTTTTTCATTTTTTGTGAATAGCCTGTTCCGACCAGAATTTTTGGTCGATTCTCCGCGCCAAATTTATCCATCATTTTGGAAAAAAACGGGGGAAAGAAAAGAAGAGAGAAAACAACATGGCACGCTCCAAGTTTTTTCTTTGGAAATTTCTTTGAGCATTTAAAAACCTTCAAGTTCTGGCTCTTGTTTGAGGTTTTTTATAGCTGTTTTGTTTACGTTTTTTTGGATATCTTTTTTCGACGAGGATTTTTCGTCATTCTTCCGCAACAAATTTACCTATGATTTTAGAAAAATCGGAAAAATCTAAATTAGAGAAAACGACATGGCACGCGCCCTTTCAGATTTCGCAACGCGACGTCGTAACGAAAAATTTATTTGAGTATTTTCTTATTCTTTAAGATCTGAAAATTTGGCTAAATTTGAAGGATTTTTATCCGGATTTAGTTTTACAGGGTTAACTTTTGAACGAAATTAGTATTTTTATTTCAGGACCGACGAATCCGAGCTGCGCGTCCTGAACGGGCATAAAATCGGGCATCCCGGCACCCACCACGAGCATCCGGTCGATTTCCAGGTCTACGAGGCACAGAGGTTTGTTTATGGAGTTTCTTTCTGTGGAGAAAGGCCATTAAAATGTCTTTTTCTATTTTTATAAAAATTCTTAAAATGGATTTATTATGGATGGATAAATTCGTTAAAAACTAATTTATGGTCTTAATGAAAATTTTTTGTAAAATCGGCTGTTCTTTTAAATGTTCCGGGCCTTCAAAATATAAATTTTCAGGAAGCAAATCCAAGAAGCGCTCAACGCCCAAACCTACCACCAATTCCTCGCCTACGCCCAGCAGCAAATCCCCGGCAACCCGGAGCAGGTAGAGTTTTGGGTCGCGGGGTGTTTTTGCGTGTGAGTCTGTGTGGGCTGAACGCTTCGGCCGTTTCTCGAACAGGCTAGAGAAGGGCACCACCCAAATCAGGGTAAAACGAGGGCCCCTAATGCATGTTTTCCCAGGGCACATGGGGGGCCCCTCTACCCGGCTGGGCCCACCCACCCGGCCATTGCATTTCACCCATCCCCGCAATGCCCTTCTGGGGGAGCGCCATGGCAACCTGTTCCTTATTGGGGGAATCCGATTTTATTGAATTTAGGTGCAATGTCTTGCGCGCATGGGGGGTTTTTGTTGTGCAATTGAGGGGTTTTGCATATTAGGGAATTTTTTTTACTTCCGGTTTTTGGACGATATGCTGGAAAACACGCGAGATTCGGACTTGCACCACTTTTGGTCGATTTTCAGCGTCTCGTTCTTGCCCTCATTTTACGTTTTTCTACCTTTTAAAGGGTCGGACAAGGCATGGCTATGGTTTTTACATCTATGCCTTTTAAATTATATAGATTTATAAGCAATGTTTATTTAAATTATTTTAAATTGTAAGTTTTAGCTATTAAAAACGCATATACGACAAACACCGCTTTTCCATTGCGTAATGCATTAGCCGAGAAAAATTTGAAGCGGCTAGGGAAATCCGTAGAAGAGAAAATCCCTACCTGGTTCTTCCCTTGAAACCTTTTCAATCTAAAGTGCAAAAAATATTACTAAATCTTGCCAAAATATTGCTAGGGTCTGGCCAAATATTTAAAATTTAGTGTTTTTCAACTTTCGTATGCTTGAGAAATACCTTTAATTGTTATTTAAAATGCCATTTTAATTATTTACTCCAACTCTCAAATCACAATCGTTTTCTGAGTGGCACTATCGTTGCGGGGTGTACCTGTATTCTCGTGGGGTGGGTGTACATGACTAACCGAAAAGGGGGGCATATTGCATTACATCGTACGGGCAGTTGAGCAAAAAGTCAGTCTCATGACTTAAACACAAAAAGTCAGTAGTTTGGCTAATTACATTGCGTAATCACATTTTGCGGCTACGCGCCGCCGACACGCCGGGGGGCAATTTCAGTTTGTTCCGGGTGGTGGTCGGCTGCAGCTTCTCCTCCAAAGATCACCGCAGTATCTCGATGCAATCGGCCACCGCCTCGTCGACGCTCGTCGAAATTGACGACTGCGTCGCGTAGACTTTTAGGAGCTAAAAAAAAACATCGTTTTTTATTTTGAAACCTTCATCCCTACTTGTTTTCTTGAGTTCGGGCCCTTGATTTCAGACACGTGCCTTTCTTGGCGTATGAAAATTGGGGGTGTGCCAGATGCAATTAGGCGCGCGCCGTCGGCATCTCCGGGCTCACTAGTCTTTTTTCGAGTCGTTGTCGAATCCTTGTTTTTCTGGTAGTCTGGGGATTTGATTTGTTAGCATAGCCGGCTGGGGGAAACGCCAAAAATGGCAAAAGAGTTCGAACAGATTTTTAAAATGGGGAAAACGGAGCCAGTTTCCTGTCATTTTTGGCTTTTGGATTTTTCAAGTTAGTAAATGGCCCATTCTAATTATAGTTTTATATATTTTTCGCTTTATTTGAACTCACTTTGCTTGGAATCTCCAATGCCGCCAAATCGGCAGCCTTGAAGCCATCATCCTCTTGATGGGCTTGGCGCTCGAAGCGTCGATTCTGGCGCTTCAGCGTCAGGGCATTATGCAGTCCGAGGATGGCCATTTCGTTGATCTATCGATTTCCATTGTTAACCCTAGCGCCCGGGCTTACCTTTCGATTATTCGAAACGTCCAGCACGTCGAGCTTCTCGATATTCGCCATATGAGAGATGGCTGCCACTCCTTTGCTGAAAAATTTTGGTGCCCAATTTTAATTTGGCTCTTTCAAATTATAGATGGCCGTTTTTGGAGCCTTCCCTGTCCCTTTAAACTGACCTCGACGTCTTGTAGCATCCATTCACGCTCAAATAGCCCAGCTCATTTTGCGTGGACGCGATGGCGAACAGCGCCTCGTCGTTCATCATCGTGCTGCCGGTCAGGTCGAGCTGAAACCGAGGATTTTTTAGTTTGCCATAGTAGGCTTACGGTTTCAAGTTGATTGCGCTGCAACGCGTCAACGATGACCTCGGTGCTAACGTTGCTGCAACGTACTACCCTAAATATGGGGTTTTAGATGTTTTGCGCCTTTTTGATGGTTTGATTGACGGCATTTTTGATGGTTAATTGAGTTGTTTTCTCGCGGGGGCTAAACAGCGCTTTCCAAAAGGGTAAAGCTATCTTTTTTCCACTATTATTTCGGGCCTGGTCTATTTTATTAGCAAGCCATACAGTTGATTCTTGTAGAGCTTCAAATGCTAGGAATTATTCTGTAACGGCAAACTTTATTTTTTTCTTTCTTCCAGCGATAGAATTTAAAAGAGAGAAAAATATCAGTGTAAAAATTCTAGAGTCAGATTTTGCGAAGAATGAGGTAGTTTTAGCACATAATTTATTAAAAACAAAACTAATTTTTTTGTTTATCCGCTTTTCTAGCCTTTTTCTGACCCCCTTTCCCACCTCAGTCGCTTCAGCCCTCCCAGGCCAAACACCGAAAACAGATCATCATCCACCAAATTCGTATTGTCGCTAATCTCCAGCTTTTCAAGACAATGGCAGTGGTCCAGCGCGCTGAACCCGTACACATTCTGGCACTTGGCCAACGAGAGGCTCTCCAATTTCCGGAGCCCAGTCAGAATCAGCTGCAGTGACTCCTCGGTCAGCGAGCGCACCTCCTAAATTGAGTGCTGGTTTTGAGGCACCCTTGAACTGGACGAACCTGAAGCGCCAACTTGCGCAGCCCCTCGAGCTGGCCGAGCAATTCGATTGCGTAGCCCTCGTTGGGGACGTGGCTGATGCGCAGCGTGTGCAGCGCGCGCAGATTCAGCAGTCGGGCCATGAACTCGTCTAGAAAGTAGTTGTTAGCTTTTAGGTTTAAAGGGGCAGGGCTTCCTGTGGATTTCTTCGGCTAAGATTCCGCGCTACAAGTGTTGAATTCATTACGTAATAGATAATAGGTTTAGACTATTCGATTTTTTAGCTGTCGCTCCACGCGAAAACGTTTTTCGAAGATTAGAATTCCTTTTTCTTCATTTATTTTATTTTTTCCATTTTTTTATTTATTTAATTATAATCTCTTCGCTCAGAAATACGCTTTTGCCGGCAAAACATTCGGCCTTTTCTCGAATAGCGCGGTTTTTAAGTTTTTCTTTGGTAAAAAAGGAATTTTATTCGTACTTTGGCAGTATCCCTTTAATTTAATTGTGACTAATAGATGCGTTCCTCGCAGATGCAAATTCTGACTTCCTAGTCCCTTGAAAACTTTTTTTTGCCCTTTTCCACAACTTTCTCCGACCCACCATTGAGCAACACCGGCGACGGGCACATCACCAGTTCCTTGAGCCCGATCTGTCGCTCCAGCAGCTTGATCAGCGACGAGTTCCTCATGTCTCGCAGCGCCGTGCTAATCACCAGCGTTCTGAATTGAGGGGGCCATCCCCGTTACGAGGCAGCCATTATTCCGCCTTACTCCAATTCCCCGCCCACATTATGCAGCTCATTGAGGACGGCCGTCGACTGGGCGCGCATGTTCAGCCGCCGTAGCCGGGTCATTCGCGGGAAATAGGGCGTGATCTAAACGTTTTTGACGAGATTATATTTGGACTCGTTCACGTTGAGCTTACTTTTTTCGGGGCTTCCGGGTCCACCCAACTGGTGTCCTCCAGGGAGAAGTCTTCGAGGTTCTCGGCAACCTTGTCGAGAACGTCGCTAATGTCCCCGTGGATGATCACGGCGCTCAGGTCGAGGCGGCGGAGAGCGTGGCATTGGCTGGAAGTAGTTTTTTAAAGACCTGAGAACTTGGTCCGTGCCCTCAAAACGTAGCTTTTTTTCTACTGTTTTGGCGTCAAAAGGCGCCAATTTACAAATTTTATCGTCATTTCTCTGAATTTTCAAGCGATTTTTTTGATCGTTTTAGTTGTTTTAAGTGAAAATTTTGTGTGGTAGATCGATTGGGCGCGCAGGCGGCATTACGAAATGTAATCCCTGCGCGCATAAAACCTGGATTTTAGCCCCAGAAACATTTATTTTTTAATACTTGGCGTTCCCGAAGATGCAGATTTTCACTTTTAAACTTCTGGTTACGAGTTTCTGGTTTCCTTGTAACTAATTTTTTTAATTCTGGAGGCGAGCGTATTTTTCTCTCTCTAGTCGACCACTCAATCCCCCAGCTCACCTTGCCATTGAATCCGAAATCCTCTGCGTCACCTTCATCCACCTCCCCCCAAAGGACAGCTCTTGCAAATACTGCCCACAACGGTCGATAATCCCGATCGTTGTCGGTTCGAAAGACAGGCTGTCCTAAACTTTCGTTTCTGTAGTTTAAATTTTGTTTTCCGGACCTGTTGATAGTATTCAGTATTGGTGGTCTTCAAAAATTCGGCGATATTCATCTCTTGAATATCTGAGTTTGTCGAGTAGGCGGCCATAATGCGGCACCATAGCCGGCAAACGCCCTCCAGCTTGACCCGTTCGGCAAAGTCGAGGTAGTGAAAAATTTGGGCCAGGCAGTCGGCGTTGAGTATCGTTGTCATGATTTTCTGGAGAATTTTAGTGGATTGTGAGAGAGAGGGAGCGAGAGAGCGCGAGCGAGTGAGAGAGAGAGAGAGATAGAGAGGGAGAGAGAAAGAACGCGAGCTAGACAGCGAGAAGAATTTATGCTTTAAAAGGGGTGTGACAGCTAGAAAGCGGCCTTCGTCCCCGTGCCTAATAACAAAATGCCAAATACTCATTTCTCGCCTGAGCGCCAAATGGGTGGCTTGGCGCGTCAGTGGGCGCGCAGCGAATGTTTGGAAAACAACAGCCCCCACACTCGAGACGTCGTCCTACGGGGGGCACGGTGGCAGTTGGGGCGTCTACCGCTCGAATTGTACGATTAGCGGGTTGAAAAGGAACGGCCATACTCGATAATATTAATTCTGGGGACGTTCGGTTGAATGGGGCCGAATTTTTTTAGCAGGCGCATGCTCTAAAGCCCAGGGAAAAGAAAGCCGTTTGGCCACATGTGGTGGGCGCAGATTTCTTCGGGGTTGGACAGGAATCACTGGCTTGGCTGTCACTTACTTTCTAATCACATTTTTTGCCCAATTTTAAATAAAATTTGTGGGTTTAAAAGGGGCTTTTTGATGGTATGGGACATGGCTCTGGAATGATTTACATAGCAAAAACCAAAAATTTTTAATGTTTTCCAATAAAGGGGACTTGCTACATCATTTATCACTGCAATTCCGTTCCGAGTAATTCTCAAAAGTATGAAATTCGGCAAATAGTTTTTTTCCGATGGCACTTTTACGGCCGTTCAGATCTATGGGAAGGCGCGCATGAGAGGGGCTTCCCCCACTCCCCAAAAATGTTAAGAGCGCCGCTCTTGTTTAGCTCATAACCTTCCACCCTGACCGTATTTTGAAAATCGCCGCTCTAGTTCTATAGAGAAAAAAATTCTGCACATGTTAGTATAAAAAACTTAGAGGAATAGCGGCTGACAGCGTTTTCTATAGCGTTAAAAAACCAGCCATAGAAAATGTTAAGGATTTTCTCCTTTTTTGCTGATAACTTTTCCTCTGGGTCATATTTCGAAAATCGCCGCTCTAGTTCGATAAAGCAAAAAAATTCCCCACAATATCGTAAAAAAATTTTTATATAATGAAGTGTTGGAAGCGTTTTCTATAGCTTTTAAAGCTCGTGCACGCTCTGAACGGCCGTGCTTTGGGGTTTTAGTCTATAAATAAGCGGTGTAATTTTCATAACTTCGGTACTTGATTTTTAGCAATAAATACATGGAAACTAAACGAAAAAAAAAAACTAAATGGAAACACGGAAACACGAAAACTTTTCGGGTTTTCGAATAATTACACTTTCGAAGATTTTAGCGAAAAGGAGAATGCTTATCGAAAATATATTTCTGTCGAAGAACTATGTGGAAAATCAAACCCGGACAATTATTCCAAAGATTATGCACAAAATTAGAACGCGCCTCGAGAAAGTGCCGTTATCACTTTCACCCTAATTAGTCCAATGGAGGAGAAAGTGTGTGGTGGACCAGCCGGCTGGTGCTGCTCGCTCGGGCTAGCGGCTGCTGGGGCGCGCGAGAGGGCGCTTGCAAATATCCCGCATCGCCCCCCGAAGGCGTGACATATCACTCGTAGCCCCTCTCGTGAAGCTCAACACTAGCCTCTCGCAGGGCTGTACATACTACGGGTGGATACTCTTTGCACTTATACAATCGGAATTATTTGGCGGATAGAACGCATCAGAAGCTGTGCTTTGGGGACTTGGAGGTAGATCAACGCTCTATTATGCTATCAAATTTCTTAGCCACGGTGCTCTTTGAAGAAACATAGTTTTATTAGTTCCGATCGGCTTTTCTAAAAGAGAGGCAGGAGTCTGCTTGCCGATTGAGATACATATTGGTTTTCAAAATTCGAAACGTCTCCTACGATTACAATCGGAAATTGGAGAAAAATATCTTAGAGATTAGCGCTTTTTGAAGGCGGAGCTGCCAATCGGATTTCCTCGAAAACAGGAAAAGTAATTGAAAACTTAAGACAACTGATTGTTCGGATCCCCCAAGGCAAAACGTGCGCTCCGGACGGTCTCATGCGTATATCGTATATCAGTGAAGGCCCGGATAAATAGCGCTATGGACTTTAACGGAACTTTAAAGCGTTAAGTTCGAATTAGGGACTGCTGCCACCCGGCCAGTGTCCGGGGCGTTCTCCACCTCTCTCTCTCTCTCTCTCTCTCTCTCCCAATCTCGTGAGGTCAGCGCGGGGTGTGCAAGTCATCCGCTAATCGTCAGCTGTTCGTACACAGATACTCGCATAGGGCTGCGTACACGCGCTTTGTAAACGGGTGACAACGCGTGATCATCGCCCCGGGGGTAGGAGGGGGCAGGGGCCAGTTGGTGGTGATCATCGCCGCCGTCAGGTACAACGGAAGTTGTTGGGACGGGCACGTGTGATTTTGGAGGACAGTTTTAGATAAATAGGAGCGGGGATTTGGTGCTTTAGGGGAGCAGGAGGAAGTTTAAAAGGAGACATCAGCAAGGTGGTTGAGCGGAGTGTGGAAAAGTGACTTAAAAATTCGAAAATCCAGAATACGGACTTCGATTTTACGGGAGCCCGAATATGCGAATTTTGATAAAGGGAGAGAAGGCGCTGGGAAATTTATCTTTTAGCTCGTGAAAATGGCGGTCTGTCGGATTTGAGCAGATCTGCAGATCTGCCTAAATCTAAATCAGATAAGAGGACACTTTTTGAGGATTCACGATTTTGGAGGACCCTTCGTTTTTCAGATCGTAGCCGAAGATAGGCGATTCTCAAAATTTGAGTCTTGACAAAAGAGCTTTCAGGAATTGCTAGGACAAAGCTCGGCGCTGTACTATCGTGATTGAGATCAAGCTTCTGAAGCTAGCTAGCAAAAATGACGACTTGGAAGTTCGCCCATCTCCCTCAAAAACAACAATGCACTTCAGTGCAACAATATTGTGATAACTGCGCTACAGCCGAAGCCGGAATCACGCGGTTGATCGCTTGCGGGGAGGGGGTCGCAGGCGAAAAACAGCAAGTCGTTGATGATGGTCCGGGGGCCCATTGAGGGCCCACCATCGGATCGGGGCTGAAGCGCAGAGGATGCGAGGGGAACTGTTTGGGGTTGTGGTCAAGGATTTGAAAGAGGCCCCAGTGACAGTAGAGACAGAAAGGGGACTCTAGCCCTCGGCTTTACTTTTTAAAGGGGACTCACCCGGCTCTCCTAGGCGAAATCCAGTAACCCCACCCGTTCGTCCCTTTGGCCGGTAAACAGGGCCCACACAGTGTGGCTACGGCTGCGGCGAAACGGGGGCAAAGACGTGAATAGTATCTCTGTGTAGCGATCGAGTGCAATCGGTGGGAGATGCGTTATTTGGTGAAACTGAAGCCGCTAGAATCCTGCGACTCATGCTGACACGGGCGTGCCTTGATGACACGGGCGTGCCTTGATGCCGCGTGGGTGGTTGATTAGTAGATGGAGCTTACTTAGTAATCATTTTCTTCAAACCCTAAGATCTACAAATTGTCGCGATTTTGTTAGTTTGAAGCTGGCCTTTGTCTTGAAACATTTTTTTTGTCATGGTTTCATAGGCCGCTGCGGGTACATAATTTACGCGTAATAGGAAGTATTTTAATAATGTTTTTAGATAAATAGAACTATTTTGAACTAGAAAAACCGGTTTTACAGGTTTTACAAAAGGTCGAAATTTTTATCCAAACAATTGGCCGTTTTTGGTCGAAAAATCTAATTTTTTGTATTTGCATTTCTGCCAAAAGCAAAGTGGCATGTCCCTTTAATCGCCGCATGCTACCCCTCGAGCTTCTTCGCCCTCCCCCTGCCCGAGCCACACCCGGTGCTCGAAGGGAGGTTGTTTTTGTTTTGGCTGGCCAATATCCGGGGCCCCAATCCTGCGGATCTGGAAAGTGGCCAAGGGTGGGGCTGCGGACAAATAAAGGGCCGGCTCTACGTGTGTGGATGTTTTTCTGTATGTCTGTCTGTTAGGGTAACTAGTGTTCTGTTGCCCTCTATCTCTCTTCTATTAATCCATCAATCTCTCGCTGTTCCCACAAATTTTGGGGAGGGAGAATTGGCTAGGTGAAGAATCAGGAAATTGAGTGCCAGGGAAATTTTTCATTATTTTTTACGAGGCAGGGTTCTCGACCGAATGTCTTTCAAATCGGAAAATAGTAAAAAAAAACGATTTATGTAATTTTTTTGCTTTCAGCAAGAGCAACTGATCAAGCAGCTCCAGGAGCAGCACTACCAGCAATACATGTCGCAGGTGTACGCGCAGCACGCTCAGCAGGTGAATTTTTGGTCGCGTTATTTTTGGCACTATACCTTCTATAAGGTGTAATTGGGGTGTAATGCGGAAGCAAATGTTTCGTATTCGTTCCGGTTCGTTAGCGGGATGCTAACTTAAGCCAAACATCGACTGTAAAAAACACGGAGATTTTTATCTGTTTTATCTATTTCCGAGTGCCAAAATGCTATAAAAATATATTTATGGTAAAATGTTGACGTTTTTCAGTAGATTTCGGATCAGAAGCCAGCCTTTTAACTTTTTGCGAAATCTTGAATAAACGTTTTTTATCTAAAAAGACCATTAAATTCTATTAGAATGGCTGATTTTGTGGTTTTACGGTGCTTCTGGAAACATGGGGGAAGAAATTTGGTCCCCCGGCTAACGGACTAGCAGTTCTTAATGAACCTGACCATCCGAATTATACATTTTTCAGGGCGCCGGTGGTGACGGCGACAAGCCGCCGCGATCCGCCGACGACGAGAAGGCCCACGATGACGATAGTGACGCGAGTGACGAGGAGCCGGGGGACGATCTCCCTTGTAAGTAACGGTCTTGAAAAAAAAATCGAATTTTGGCTAATCCACACCATTTTCCCTTATTTTAGGCCCGGGGCTATCTGCCCGGTTATGAAAGACCTTAACGATATCCATATCACGGCCGCCAGCTTTATCACGCAGCCGGAAGCGGCTGCCGCTGGCGAGCAGCAGCAACAGCAATTATCGCTCACCGAGCATATCCAACCCGAGAGCGGCCCCGTGCTCGATTATACGCCCCCGCAGCCAGGTTGCTCGCCGGGCGGTTTGGGGAATTGGCGGAGTTGCAGCGAGATTTTGGGTCGATGCTTAGGGTATTTTTGTATTTAGGCAAATTTTAATTAAACGGGAATAGAAATCGATTAGAAAAATTTTAGCCCATAAAATCGATGAAAGTCTGTGGAAAATCGCCCTGTAGCTTGTTTCCTCGCGATTTTTGATGTTTTTGAAGATAAAAATTATTATAAAAAAAATCCGTAAATTTATATAAATGAATAAAGTTAATTGATAAAAGTTCCATAATTCTTACTAAAAAATTGAAAAATTCCTAAACAGTCTCTGCTAGTCTGCCTTGTCCAGAATCGACATCGAGCCAAAAATCTCGACAAAACGCCCGCACCCCAAATGGCTCCCCACTTCTAAGCTTGGCGTCTATCATTTACAAACTAAAATAATCGACTAAAAACGAATGCCGACACTTTCCGCGTGGCTCCTCTGAACTATCTGTGGCAGTGGGTAAAAAGATAAAATTAACTTTCCTTGGTTGGGTTGGATTATAAAAATGCCGATATTACCAAGCAGCTCTTCCCCGCCTAAAAATAACGACCCCCATTTTCTTCAAGTATCGTCGATCCATGCCCAAATGGGACTCTTCTGCCATTGTAGGTTTGGCCGGTCCGTGCCCCCAGAAATCCGAGATTGTTTTTTTCTTATATTGGTCTTCCGCGTTTTCCTGCCTATTGTCGCGTGTCCCCAGCTGGCGTTTTTCACCCCCACACCCCCACTTTCAAAATTATTTTGACTTTTTTTAAAGAATTTATCTGTCAAAATGGCTGTCTTGTGGAATCGTTGGCTTAGCATGCTCATTTTTAAACTTTTAAAGTATAACGGAATTTTGAAAAATCTACATAGTTTGTAATTTTGTTTGATTTTTAAAATGCAGAATTCTGTGCTATAAAGCGGCTAGAAAATGGCATCTGTCAAAATGGCTGTCTTGTGGAATCGTTGGCTTAGCATGCTCATTTTTAAACTTTTAAAGTATAACGGAATTTTGAAAAATCTACATAGTTTGTAATTTTGTTTGATTTTTAAAATGCAGAATTCTGTGCTATAAAGCGGCTAGAAAATGGCATTTTCACTAGTAGACCTTTAGGCGAAATAAAGACCCAAATGTTTAGCTTGTTGTTCCGCTTTTTTTCTAAGAGATTTGAAGGATTTTTGGATGCTATATCGCAGCATGTATCAGCCGCATCAAACGCATGTCATTTTTGACCAGCAAAAAAATGGATTAGCGCCAATCTGAAGCCGAATTTGCCAAAAATTGCTCGTGTCGTGACCACGATTGGTGTTTTCTGTTCTTTTTTCTATTCTGTCGTAACAACTGCACCTTTTTTGGCACTAAAATGATTTTCCATCAACCTCAGTTGGCGCCTTGCGAATTTTATAACATTTTCCGGGCGTAGCCGGTAAATCTATACGCTCCAATATGTGTATCTTTCTTCCCCCTCTCTTTACTCCCGAATATCCATATCGTAACAGAAAAGATCAATGTGGTGTGTTCAAAAACGCCGCGTGTTGTGTTGCTTTCCGGATTACGGCCTCCGTTTTTAGCGAACCCGAACATTGCGCCGGCGTCGCTGTGGAACCGGCAGGACATTGTCGAGTTCAAGGACAACATTCGAGCCGAGGGCAAGGAGGGATGCATTAAAGTGGGACATGGCGAGACGGTTACGGTATGTTTTTCTTTGGGTTGCGATCAGTTTGTTGAAATTAGCTTTGTCGAGAATCCGTTTGTCGAAATATCATTTTGTCGCAATTTCGTTTTGTCTAAATCGAAGGGCATTGAAATTTCTCCAAAATGATGTTTCGACAAGAGGCTTATAGATTTTCTATGAATTCGCGCGGTTTTGTTTCAAATCGGCGAAATTTATACTTTCGAAATTTCCTGCATTTCGGCGAAATTTCGTTGCATTTCATTCCGTAGGGTTGTTCGGCGCGGCGCGTACACTGACAAAATCCATGGGAAAAAATTCATGTGCGACTGGAGCCTTGTGTGCTCCTTTAAATCATAATTATCAGTTTTTTACCGCTTTGAGCCCCCATCTCCGCTAATTCTCCATTTCCAGGTTCGCGTCCCCACTCACGAGGAGGGCAGCTGCCTCTTCTGGGAATTCGCCACCGACCACTACGACATTGGCTTTGGCGTGCTGTTCGAGTGGAGCATCGCCGACACCGATCAGGTACGATTTTCACTAGGATTCGGCGTTTCTTTGTTTTTCTCGAAACCTGCGTCCCTTTCTTTAGAACAGCGTTCAGCACGAGGTATCCGCGGCGAGTTCAATTCCTGTCCACCCCATTCCCCCTTTTGCTTTTCCGCTTCCACATACCCCGCGAATTTTCGTGTGTCCTTTGTATATTTTAGACCCCCGGCGGCACTGCAGCAAATTTACCAAAAAAAATTGAGCTGACCATGTTGGAGATGTTTTTAAAGGGATCCAGGAGTATATTTTAGAAGGGCTTTAGAAGCGTGCGGAAATTATTATTCGTCGCGGCAATATTTTCATTCACAAA